>OY821766.1:23460558-24030556 GCA_963682095.1 Potentilla sterilis
TATTTAAAATTGACCAACATGATCTTGACAGTTTTCCGGAACACCTTCACATATTGTTAAATCATTTAGAATTCTCAACTGTACTTCGTCCACCTAGACTTCTGTGAATTTATCTTTTAGGTGAAAGGTACATCAATAAGAAAATATATCACGACCAACAACAGCTAATTACAAAAACCTCCCCTTTCCTATGTATCGTTCGAAGTTTAAATTGCTAAATGTTCAAACATGACGATACCATTTTGTTCACAGTTGAACTGAGCTGTCGATTAATTATATTTTGCAATTGATCCCATTAGATCGCATATGCATAACAATCAAACCAAAAAGGCAAATAAGTTTATAATACCTTTTGACGCTGTAATGCTTTCAGAGGTGATAGAGCCCATTTATAGAGGGGATCATGGATGAAAACCTGCATAGAAGTCCAAACCAATTTCAAGAGAAAGGAGAGAATGCGAGATTAGTATTTTAAGTAAAGAAACCAAGTCAAGTACAATACTTCAACGATGGTCAATAGTGCTTCTTTATTTGTTCTCATAACAG
Source organism: Potentilla sterilis (assembly GCA_963682095.1). Taxonomy (NCBI): domain Eukaryota; kingdom Viridiplantae; phylum Streptophyta; class Magnoliopsida; order Rosales; family Rosaceae; genus Potentilla; species Potentilla sterilis. The sequence goes on from OY821766.1 coordinate 23,461,105, forward strand.
AAAGAGTTTCCTCACAACACCGCCTGAAAACGCCTTCTATTCCAGTGACACCCATACCATCAATGATGTCCCTTGTAAGTCGGAATGGAACCTGTAAAAGAATGTTAATATCAGAACAAAAATTACCAGAAGTCACAAACGTAGGCAACAAAGATTATCGGGGGGGGGTGGGGGGGAGAAGTCACAAATTGAAATACAAACCCGCTCTGGTGTCTTGAGCATCAACCCCTGTTCAAAAGCAACGCCAAGATCTATATGAACAACTTCTGCAGTAGTCTGATCAATTAAGATATTCATAGCATGTCGATCCCCAAGGCCAACAATATAACCCACCTGCATACAGTGGTCGCTATTATAACAAGTTAATAATTTGAAAATGAGAACTTATTGTGGACATATATTCTTAGTGGAAGGATTGGAAAATCATTGAAGACCTCTGACAAAGGAGGGGACTTGTACTTTATATGATTGTCGAGTGATTTTTAAATTCAACAACCAGTCACGTTGGACAGTGTCAAGCACTGCTGAACTCAATATGCAATCCAATATATTATTGGTTAAAGAAAATGTAAGTATGGAAGTTGAAAGTATTGGGTTTTTCTATATAATTAAGAGACCATGTCTAACATGACAGTTTGAGTTTAAATAACACACCATTGAACTTGCGGCAACACTTCGAGTGTATGCAAGCCTCTTTTCAAACCAGTCAGCTGGTTGTAAGAATCTCTCCAAGAAAAAATGATGCATGACAGGCCTGCATAAGGTGTGTTGATCATTTTAGGAGTTTACCAATCAAGTATTAGGAAATCTAGGTGTTTTGCACCCAAATAAATACCTGAACTTGCCACAAACTTCCTGGAATGCCTTACGCTTGTCCTTTCCCTATCAAACATCAAGAATTTTATATAAGTTTATGTTAAGAGCAATCACATGGTATTGGAGAATTAGAAAAGCATATGGGAGGAACACCCATTATCTTTAATAGAAATTTTACCTCTAAGACATCTATTAAGTATATAATGTTGGCGCAATAATCAAACCATAGTGACCTTCCATGTAAGATTAGAGTGCAAGTAAGTTATCATAACAGAAGCCAGATAGACAGTACATGTCCAAAACAGATAATAGCCCACCAAGGAAAAACAAAAGTATGGTGGCCTTTAAAAAACTATAAGGATTCTTTCTAGTGATAAAAAAAAAATGGCACTCATCCTAGTTTCTTACAATAACGAGTTCCAGTTATACGACAAGGGATATCTAAAGATTTTTTCAAGTAGCTAGTCCAGTAAATCATGAGAACAGGAGCCAGATGAAATTAGCCCGTGCATGTACACAATACAAAAAATATGAACCCTGATAACAGAAACATAGTACGCAAAAATAAATGTGTCAGGGCATTTAAAACTATATAAACTCCTATAGGCATTGAAAACACTAAGGGCACCAATCCTAGTATCTTACAATAAGGAGTTCTAACTTACATTTGTCATGTGTTCTCGGCATTTGAGAAATGACCAGTCCCCTATTCCATAGCGACCATGTGCACCTCCATTTCTCATGCTGAAGAATTCAACAAAAAAATAAAAAGAGATGAACATATTATTCAGTTTTCTTTTCTCCACCTGACAACAACCAAATTATTGAGTCATTAGAAAATCACAGGTGGTTCTATGTTAGTGATGTTAAGAGGGAGAGTGCCATTAACCCATTCAAGGACGCCGGCACTTGGAGTAAATGGAACTACCTATCTCATGAACATCATTGAAGTATATCAATCGCCATAAAAGATCAAACTATTCAGTGACATTTCAATGTATATCCAGTTTGAATCAACTATTCAGCTTAAATCTAGAAGGTATCATTTATTACAAAATCCTGTTTGCAGCAGAATCGAAGGTCATTCCCTACTAGTCTTAATAGCGTGAATATTTTAGCAAAAACGGTAAAGGGCAGATAAATTGAATGAAATATCTCTACATGGAAATTTGAAGATTTAAAAAGGCTTCAAAATGATAGATGGAAATAAACAAGTAAAAAAATTCCATATGGCACTAGAATATAATCCAAGAGATATCTAAGTCTGTTGATGTAATAGTGATACTGAAGATATACCTTGTATGTGCGTACTCCCAATCTTCTTTTCCATGTATTTCGGTGGTTCTGCAAAAAGGTGTTGACCAAGGCAAAAAATTGTTCCATTACCTGTACGATAAGAATGATTTTACACAAGTGAGGAAAATATATGAGAAGCACCAAGGAAGAAACATATGTCCAAAGAACAGCCAAGTTAAAGTAATAATAATGCAAAATATAATGTACAGTTGATGTAAGTCATGTAACCAGTAACCCATTGCATGACTTGTAAACAAAACAATTAAGAATAATAGCAGATTGGAGAGCTCTTTGTTCTCAGTATATGTTTTGGACACAAATGTCCAAAATACTAATTTTAATTCAGTTTCAAAGTTGGAGTTGACATTTGGAATGTCCCGAGGCCCTCCTCAGGAAACTTCAGATATTGATCTCTTACAAGCCAGGGATTCAATATAGCACAGGCATGAAAGCAGGATTTCATGCCTAACAACCTAATGCACAAAAACACAGCCACCTTGAGGTTAAAAAACGAGTTATAGCTCTTACAGCATCTTGTCTTAGATCATCGTTTCCAGATTTTGCCAGTTGTCTGTATCTGTGACCATCAGAACCTAGGCATTCGACCACCTTGGGAGCATTTATACCATTCATCACCCTGAATATATACCAATATATATCACAATGAAAAAAAATGTAAAAACTTAACATAAACATATATTGTCATGGAATTTTCCGAAATTGCAAACACATACATAACCGAATCTGTTAATCCCTTGAAGTATGGGAAAGAGCCTTCACCATATTCACAACTTTGGTCAACAGGAAATGTAGCTGTCACAACTGGCACCTGAAAATTTCATCACAAGTGAAAAATATTAATCATGTAGTCAATTATAATAACAAAGAAGAACAAGCTTAATGAGCTAACTTTAGTATTAATTACTAAATGAGTATGCACAGCCAGTGCAATATCAAGTCAAGTATGCTAGTGTTTTACTTACAAGTTCCAGCTGTTTAAGATTACGTAACTCTCGTGGTAGCAATAGCTTTCAATTAGTATCCTGTTCAGACAATCTAGTTAGTTGGTAGTAGATATTATTGTGCTACAATTTTACTTCATCACAGAATACAACAAAGTTATTGGGACTTGGATCATCAGGATTAGGAACAATACTGAATCATAATAAAGAAAACCTTCACAAGATGCCATTTGACTAACCTCTCTTTTTGTTTCTAGTTCTGCAAGTTTGATATAGATCTCCACCATTTGTTTCATCTAGCACGATATGTCATATATACAAATTAGATTTATCCATTTTGTGCATACAGAAGATATAAAAGAAATTAATAAAACATCCTAATCTAGGAATATGTGGAAAATACTTGATTTATTATAGCGCCATGATATGAGGATAGCTCTCGTAAAAGATTCTCAGCTGCATGTTTTTTATCCATGTCTACTACAAAGGAATTCTTACTTCGCTGCTTGTCCTTGATACGGTCACCATTTGCAAGTGCTAGAAGCTGGTGCACAAACAAATGGAATGGTAAAATATAAGAGATTATAGCATATTTACAAAAAGCAATTTCCAGTTGTCAGTTTACCCAGCGACCATTCACTTCTTTTTTTATTTTTTATAATAAAAAAAAAATCATTTTCGACAATATGATGATTTGGATTTGTTTGTGCTTCTGTTTGTCAACATGTGGTGGAAGTCTCTGGCTTGAAATAAAAAAAGTAAAAAAAAATTAAAAAAACAGAGATATTTGACTTTGGGGTTACTATATATGAAAAATTGTCAGGCAAAGACACCTCAGGATCCGCAGTAGCTTTTGATGAGTATATAATTACTCATTAGCTTTTATGCAAAAGAGATAAATAAATATATATATATATATATATATACACACACACACATATATATATTAAAATATACAACACCCATATAGTATAAGGTTGTATGTTTTGGCCTTTCTGCCAATTGAGTAAAATATTATTTCATAGAATAATTGCAGAATATCAGACTGGCAAACAGTATTTTTAAAAAAAACATGATTCGGAAGTAGCAGTCATATGAATCCTTAGTTTGCAGTTGAGTAATTAGCAAAACATGCATGTGATTTTTCTCCAAAAGCCAATATAATAAAACTTGAATACCTGAAATACTGTATGGTATGGATGGTCGATAGCCATTTTCTTCACGAGAGAAACTACAGCAAACTGCACATCCAAATATGATAATCAATGTAAACCCCAATTTACTATATACTAATTGTGAGTAGGTCGGTGGCACTGTTCCCCGCACTGTAGCTAAGCTTCTGTGAAGTTACCGTTTCGCCCTTTAGTTTGTATTAATTGCAATTTTGCCATCTTCGCACTGTTCATCTTCTATAAAATCTTCTACAGTGAACGAGCTAAATTTTGTTCCATTCTCTTCGTTCTCGGTTGAGCTCGACGGTTCTGGAGAGATGCCCATGTGCGCGTGCAGTCAATTTTTGAAAAAAGGAACATGGCTGTGAGAGAGAGAGATCAAGGCTCCAGCAACGACGATACCCGCAACACGAAGGTAAACTAAATCAAGTTCTTGCTGATTGATTGTGTTTGTTCTTCAAAATTGAGTCCTGAAATTTCCCCGTCTCAATCTCAGTAACCCATCTATGTATAATAACAAAGTAGTTGAATCCCAACGGTGTCATAGATTTCTCTTCCTCGCCCCCTCTTTTATCTCCCTCAATCTCTTATTCGGCGCTATATCACAATTCATTCATTCCAGAACCAGGAGTCTTCAAGCCTGCTGCGTACGATTAGCCAACCTTGCGGCGGCAAAAGGATTAGGGAGCTGGGCGATAATAGCTACTCCGCATCCCAAAGGTTCTCTATGTTTGTCTGAATTGTTTACGGTTAGTCTTAAATTCCCATGATCAAGTTAATCAATTCTTCGATTATCGTCTTGCAGAGATTAACACAAGATTGAAAATTGAATGCAAGAGGGGACGGGAACAAGCTCTATGTAATTGGGTATTCATGTAAGTTTCTTGACTTTTTGGTTTTCAGTTTGAGTTTTGATTCACAAATCCTTTTCACTGCCAAATATATCTGAAGTTCGTTCTTCAAATTTCTGGACTGTCTTAAGTTTGTTTATCTTCTTTGAAATCAAGGGGACACGTCACTAAAATAATAATGCTTATGTTTGTTAATGAAACTTAAGAATTAGAGATAAATTGGAGATCAAAGATGGAAATAGATAACATCAACTACATTAGACATACATATTACAGGAAATTGGAGGCATTCGGTCCAAAATAATAAGTGCCCCAATTGTGTTAGTTGTGTTACTGTATTGTTTATCAACAGTAACTTTTGTTTTCCAGGCTTTTATGCTTCTTCTCTGCATTTGTTATTGAGTTTGCATCAATAGTACTAATAGATATGCAAAAGTTTCAATCTGCATCAACTGTACTAATATGTGCTGCTTGATTGTAAAAGTGAGTTCATGTGCCCTCTTACTCAAATGAATGATACTTCATTTGCAACTGCATATAGTCGTTCTATTCATAATCTATGTTCTCTGTCTCTCACTTATAGTTTCATGTTCATTATTGAACGTTCTTTAGTTAATGGTTCATGTGTATATGTATGAGTTAGCGTGGATGGATTCCGTGCAAATATGACGTATATTACTATTCTGCTATTTTATATAGTTAAGGGCTTAGGATTATATATAGGCATCCCGTTTGAGATCCTTACCAATAAATTGGTGGTGACTGTTAAGTTCCTAAAGTTTCTAAATTTAGGATGAGGAAATTAGATTTGTGATGAAATTGGTGGTAAGGTTGGAAAATATGTAACCGATCTTGAACTGTTTACCTAGGATAGGAGAAGCGTTCTTTGTGCGGGTAATTTGATTTGTGTTAGGAAATAAATCATTAATATCTCCTCCATTATGTCGTCATATTCTGTACATATCTGTTTGCCTTATGGATTCCTTAATTGTAGAATTGGATCATAAATTATAGCATAATCGTAGGAGTAGGATTCCTTGATTGACGATAGCTTTCTGTATATGTATGAGGTTCTCATACCTTTCTTTCAATGTGTACCAAAATCATATATGATTTCATTCATGTCTGGAATGAAAGGGCTTGATATAAAGGGCTTTAGAATATTTTTCTCCTTAAACAACAGTGCTACTCTTGGTCTTGGGATCCAGAGTTAAGCCAACATCTCTTTCTTCCTCTTTTCTGTTCTCCACTTTCTGTACTGTTCGTCTAGCTCTGTGAGTTGTGAAGTAAAGGACGAGGCCATGCTTTGGTTTTAATTTTTTTTTTTTTTTTCTTTTGGGTGATACCCGGTTCGATCAATTTGAAGGTTTTCAGCCGGACCCTTTTCCCCTTGGTGTTTCTACTGGGTTTCTGATTTTTATACATCCTTTTTTTTTTACTTAAAATGTTTATTTACTTAAAAGGTTTGCATGCCCTATACTCTATTCGGGTGCATCATAGGGTAGTGGTGAGTTAGTTTAATTTTACATGCCTAATTTCATTATAAGATATAGATATCTTCAGTTATGTAACAACAATTTTTATTTCTTATATCAAGGTGGAAGTCATTTTTTTCGTATTTGACGAATAGTAAGCACTTTCTTACTATTTTTTTGCCTCAGATATCTTATGTATATGAAGTGCTATGTTTATATGGTCGTTTAAGGTGACTAATTAAGTTACTTTAAACTGACTAATTAACTCTAAACCCTAAACATGAAAAGAACACATAATTAAAGGGATGGATTTTCCTACAAAGTTGTGACAAAATAGTTGTTTCTTATTATAGTTGTTTTCAATAGGATTCTATGTTATATATGATTATTCAATTATGTTGTACTTTACAGATATGGCACCTAAAACACGAATGACTGCAAGGAAGAGAAAGTTGACAGATTTGAAATGCAAGAGGATGCCAATAAAATTACAAGCTAACTGCACGCATGAGCTACAACAACCTGGTGAAGACGTAAAGAGTGATGAAGCAACCGCTGAACAAATTTTGTCTAAAAGAAGATCTTTTTTTGAACAATTGGGAAATAAGAAATTTTCTATGAATCCCGAGAGTTTCTCCGATGGACACATTAATGTTGAAACAGTTGATGATCCATTTGATTTTGAAAGTGAACATGGAGAAACTTCCCCGTCATTAATTAATGACAATGAAAACAGAACAGGTATCTGCCTCATTGTTTGTGTATGGAGTTAATTAGTTACGTTTTATTTAAAATGTATCTCTAACCATTAATTCAATTGTTCTTTATTATAAAGTTGCAGCTGACAATTCCAGTCTGAATCTATTTACCATTGGACAAGCATCATATCAGAATAGGAGACAAGGTTAGAAATTGTTTTAGCTCTATTACACCTCATGACTTTTAAGTTTCATTTTTCATGTTTAAATTAGTATTTTAGGAATATTTTTTGGGATATATCGTTTATTAATCGGGTCATACAGAGGCTAAGTGTGAATTTAAAAAAAATAGAATTTCTTAACATCAAATTCCAAACCAAGAATTAAATTTATATTTTCGTAACATTTTACTGAATTAAACATGTAATTTAGACAAATATAAACTGCAGGTTCAATCATAAAATACCAAGATGTGGGTAACAATGTGTATGAATGTGTTCATTGCAAAGCTTACTTTTGGTTAAATGAAGCAAATACACGAGCTTGGAGAAATGCACCTATTATATACACAGGTTGTTGTCAACAAGGTCAAGTAAAACTTAAACAATCAAATTCAACACCAGAATTTCTTCAACATTTATTAGATCCAAATAATGGTCAAGAAAGTTCGAATTTTAGAAACAACATCAGAGTTTATAATTCAATGTTTGCATTTACTTCAATGGGTGCAAAAATTGATAAAGATATAAATAATGGAGGTGGACCCTATGTTTTCAAAATATGTGGTCAAGTGCATCACTTAATGGGTTCCGTGTTACCATCTGATGGTGAGCCACCTAAATACGCGCAATTATATGTTTATGACACTCAGAATGAAATTTCAAATCGCATCAATGCTATTGACCCTTCTTATCATCATAGAAAAATCAAACCAGAAATTGTTAAAGGACTTATACATATGTTTGATGAAGTGAATGAATTGACTAAATCGTTTCGAACTGTTAGAGATAAATTTGAAGATAATTCTTTACCTTCATTACACATGAATGTGCTTAGTCGACAACCAACTGATAGTAAACAATATGAACAACCAAATGGTGACCAAATAGGCGGTTTAATTGTCGGTGATATTGGAGAATTCAATTCAAATAAAGATATCATAATTCAATCCAATGATGGACATTTGAAGCGAATTTCTAAAATTCACCCAAAGTACATGTCACTACAATATCCAATACTGTTTCCGTACGGTGAGGACGGATACAAAATTAATTTGTTATTAGAACCCACAACAAAAAGTAAAGAGAGAAAAAGAAAACGAATGTCAATGCGAAGTTTCGTAGCATATTATATTCATGACAGAGATAAAAATGCAGACACTCTATTAAAAGGCGGAAGATTATTTCAACAATATTTAGTAGACGCTTATGCAACTGTAGAAGAAAATGAGCTGGACTATATTAGAAATCATCAAGAAAAGTTTAGAACTGAAAAACGTGATGAACTTTATAATGCTTATTTAGATGGAGTTAATGAAGGTCGTGACATTGGGCAAAGAATTTATCTTCCAAGTTCTTATACTGGTAGTCCTAGAGATATGATCAATAACTATCAAGATGCAATGGCAATTTGTAGATATTACGGAAATCCAGATCTATTCATCACTTTTACTTGCAATGTTAATTGGCCTGAGATATTAAACTATTTTGCAAACAATCCTGGATATAGACAAGAAGATAGGCCTGATATAATTTGTAGAATTTTTCAATTAAAATTAGAAGATATGATCACGTATATTAAATCCGGTGAACCATTTGGAGAGATTCAAGCACATGTATACACAATTGAATTTCAAAAAAGAGGATTACCTCATACTCACATGTTATTTTGGTTAAATAAAGATTACAAATGTTACAACCCAATTGACATAGATTCTATTATATCAGCGGAGTTACCAGATAAAAACATTGATCCAGAACTTTTTAAAATTGTTAGCCAATTTATGATTCACGGACCTTGCGGAGAAATTGACATGAAAGCTCCCTGCATGCGAGATGGGAAATGTTGTAAATTTTTTCCAAAACCATATAATACGGACACTACATTCGAAAGAATCAAGCCGCCTGTATATAAACGTCGTGATGATGGCACACGATTTGTCATAAAAAATGGAATTACAATTGGAAACGAGTTTGTTGTACCTTATAATTCCAATTTACTGTTACGGTACAATGCTCATATTAATGTTGAATCATGCTCTCAATCTATGTTAATTAAATATTTGTTCAAATATATCAATAAAGGTCCAGACAGAGCTCGAGTTGCGCTCTATGAGAGTAAAAAAGATGAAATTCAATCTTATCTCAATTGTCGATATTTAAGTCCTCACGAATCTATATGGAGACTATTTAAATATTTAATTCATTCTAGATATCCTGCAGTCCAACGTTTAGAAGTTCATTTGCCTTCAGAAGAAAATGTTATCTTTAAAGAAACAGATTCTCTTGAATCCATTTTAAAATATAGAGCAAATGATTATACAACACTTACAGCTTGGTTTCGAGCAAATTGGAACTTTGAAAAAAACGAAACTCATCAGGAAGCGAGGGAATTAACTTACGCTCAATTTCCAACTAAGTTTGTTTGGGACAAAAGCAAAAAAATTTGGACACCGAGACAACAATATAAAACTATTGGTAGAATAGCTTATGTGCATCCTATGAAAGGTGAATTGTATTTCTTGCGGATGTTATTGAATATTCAAAAAGGTTGCAAAGATTTCAATTCAGTCAAAACTATTAATAATATTACATATCCTTCTTATAAAGAAGCATGTCAAGTTTTAGGTTTACTGGGTGACGACAAAGAATGGACTGACGCTTTAACAGAATCTTCCTTGGTGGCAATGGCTTCTGAAATGCGTCAACTATTTGCTACAATTCTTATATTTTGTGAGGTTGCTAATCCACAAAAATTATTTGACACTCATTGGCTAAGCATGTGTGAAGATACAATACACAATACTCGAATAGAATTAAAAACCCTTGATTTAAATATACCTGAACCTGAATTGAAGAACAATCTCTTATATGAATTGGAATCCATACTTAACATGTCATCCAAGTCATTACAAGATTATCAATTACCAATGCCAGATGAAAATAAAATAAAAGAACTCAAAAACAAATTATTAAGAGAAGAGTTTAACTATGATGTTCAGCTATTAAAACATAATCATGAAAATTTTGTTTCTCAGTTAAACGTTTGCCAAAAAAACATATATGATCATGTTATTAAAGCAATTGAAGAGAAGAAAACATCAATGTTTTTTGTTCATGGAAGTGGAGGAACTGGAAAAACTTTTCTATGGCATACGATAATAAATAAATTGAGATCCGAAGGAAAAATTGTTTTAGCAGTAGCTTCATCTGGTATAGCATCGTTGTTACTCCCAAATGGTCGGACTGCACATTCTCGATTTAAAATACCCCTTACTGTAGATGATTGTACAACATGTCCAATAAAAAAAGGAACTCTTCTTGCTAAACTTCTTGAAAAAACAGATCTAATCCTTTGGGATGAAGCTCCAATGTGTAACAAGTATTGTTTTGAATCACTAGATAGATCTCTACGTGATATTCTTTCAAGTTCTGATATTACTAAAAATCATACCCCATTTGGCGGAAAACCAATTTTATTAGGTGGAGATTTTAGACAAATTTTACCTGTAGTCCCTGGAGGAACTAAAGAAGACATTATCAAAGCTTCATTGAACAATTCATACCTTTGGCAATCATTCAAAGTATTTAATTTAACAGAAAATATGCGATTGTCAAGAAAAGGTTTGACTGAAAATGAAAAAAAAGATATTTCAGATTTTGCGAATTGGATATTAGAAATTGGCGAGGGCCGTACACAGTCATGTTATCATACAGATGATAAAGACACCTCATGGATTGAAATTCCAAACAATTTATTGATTAATTCATACACTGATCCTATAGAAGCAATTTTTAATATCACTTACCCCGATTTCAACACTTATTATAACAATATCAATTATTTACGAGAACGTGCAATTGTTACAGCACGAAATTCAACTGTTCAAAACATAAATAATTATGCAATAAACAGACTACCAGGTAAGGTAACCACATATTATAGTTTTGATACAATTTCTTCCGACTCCGGTAATGACGAAAATATTAATCTTTTATATCCAACTGAATTTTTAAACCAACTCGAATTCAACGGTCTACCAACACATGAGTTAACTTTAAAAGTTGATATGCCGATCATGCTATTGAGAAACATAAATCAAACAAACGGCTTATGTAATGGCACAAGATTAATAATAACAAAACTGTTTGATAGATTAATAGAAGCAAAAATATTGACAAGAGATAATATGGGACATAGGTTTTTTATACCAAGAATAACTTTAACCGCAACTGAACACAAGTGGCCATTTTTGTTCAAACGACGTCAATTCCCTGTTAGACCATGCTATGCAATGACTATAAATAAAAGTCAAGGTCAATCACTCAATCAAGTTGGTGTATTTCTTTCCGAACCAGTTTTTACTCATGGACAGCTTTATGTTGCATTGTCAAGAGCTACTTCAAAAGATCGTCTAAAAATTATGATAAACAATAATAATATCCCCAATACCTATACAAAAAATATAGTATTCAAAGATATTTTACAAAATTTATGACTAAATTTTCGTAAACTTTTTATCCAAAACACTTTAAACTCCAAATCAATCAAATGAAGTCTCTGAACGTTTCAACTATATATGCCTAGATTGTCTCATATTAAATGTAAAATAAAATCAATTAACATTATTATCATCATTTTAGTCGGCGAAATTAATAATTTGATTAACAAAGTGAGGAAGTCAACTCTTCTACTAAATAAATTTTGTTGGCTAAAAGTGTTCAATGCAATCGACAAGTGTGTTAATTAACATCATATATATATATGATCATTGTTTTGATAACATAACATTTGACTTAATTGTGTAAATGACTACAATACGAAGTATCAAGATAGTATAAGAGTACATTACATTAACAGAAATAGTTTTATCTATATTTAAGTAAATAAATGATCTTTCCAGAATATAGTGGACCATTTCAGATTCCAAACCCCAAACAGTCAATTAACATATTTAATATTTACTTCCCCAGATATTCAAACTTCTAGACTCTTTGAGAATCCTTATCTCAAACAGTATTAACACACTCAGCCATAACCCCTGTCAGAATATCCTTATCCCAAACAGTAAAGTTCTTATCCAATATAAATCATCCACCCCTGTTTTCAAAACGTCATTATCTTCCTCATCCTAAACACTGGTAACTTTGTACTCAATTTCCACATCTTCACAGGGATATAAACTAATTATTTTCTTCACATCTACACACAATAACATTCTTTCTTTTATTTGCAGGTTGAAAATTGACAGTGAACTACCAACGTCTGATCGAAGTTCAAAACATTTGCAAATGGTAGATTCAGTAACTTCATAGAGTGTATTCTTAATATATTCATCACAATAGATGTTATAGAAAATATTCAATTCTAACAGTATCCATTTGTTCACTAATATGCTTTGTTATTTTCAGGCGTTGGAGAACAGAAATCCGACGCTCATTCGCGATATAAAGCCATTCACCATGTATTACAAAATTAGAGTCCGTGTGGGGAGGATCTGGAGACCTAGAGCATACATGAGTGATGCATATGATGGTCTTCATTATCTTCTTATTGACGAAACGGTACTTCTACTAGAAAAGAATTACAAATAACATCATCTATGTCTAGAATTTTCTTTATCTTTAAACATTTGTCATCAATCACTTCATCTTGCATTGTACAGTAGAAAATAACTTTATATCAGTTTTATTCATGACAATATGTCTTCTATCAAATGTAGGGAGACAGAATTGAGGGTATCATTGAAGAGGAATACTATGAATATGTGACTGAAAAAATGGAAGAAGGGAAGATCTATGACATTTACAAATTTCACAACAGAATATATAATGCGGGAATTAAATTAGTCAATCATGAAGTTCAGCTGCTCTTCAATAGATTCACCTCATTTGTGCCAATCAATGAGACACTCCCTTCCCCCCCAAGATATGGATTTCACCTTCTACAGTTTGATGATTTCACTGCCCACCTTGACAACCAACATGTTCTTGCAGGCAAGCCCACAACTTTTACAAAATTATTTCCCATTTATGCATTACATAACAGTATATTATGTTCTGACACTAGCAATCCTCTCTTTTTGTTATATGCAAGATCTTTATGGTTGTATAAAAAAAGTGACACTGGAATATCAAGTTTACGTGAAATGGAAAAAAAAATGGGAGTGGGTGCGTGACATATGGCTGGCAAACTTAAGGTAACATTAATAAACACAAACATATATATATATATATATATATATATATATATATATATATTAGTTGTTTTGATACAATCTGAAACTATAAAAAATTAAATAACTTTTTCAATATCAAATACAGAAGAGAAGAGCTAAAAGTCTCCCTTTGGGGTGATCCAGCAAAAAACTTTGATATCAAAACTATCGAGGAGATGCCACAACCAGTATTTGCTGTCATCACCAGCCTGAGGGTAACAATGTATAAGAGTAAGTACCAATTAGAAATAAGAACTACACAATTACAACCAACACTTCTACTTTACTGATGATTCTTATCATCCACAGATGAGATCATGGGATCAGCCGGAGATCATTCATGCATTGTTATAAATCCTCACATTGATGAGGAACAAGAATACAAAGCAGAGTAAACTTTCTCACCACTCAATGTATCATGTATCAATTAATTATCTTTGAAAACACTAACCACAACTTTGAAAAATTATCGCAGGTTCTCTGCAATAGAAGATAAAGTGAGGATAATCAAACCGGAAGCATCACAGCAGCCAAACAAGCTAAACACCAAAACAGTGTCTCAGTTATACGAACTAAATCCAGAATCTTGCAAGGTACAAAATAAAACAATAGAATATTTTATGGAACTTAAACTTAACAAACTGTAAAATATATATTTTTGATCACTAAATAATTGCTTCTAATCATGTAATATCCATTGTCATCCATCCTTTTAATACGTCACTAATGCAGGATGATGCAATCTACTGCAAAGCATCAATTGCTAGATATGCAATCCATAATGGTTGGTGGTACAAAGGTTGTCCAGCACCAAATTGCTTTAAAATACTCAAGCAAAAGCATGATAGTGATGCCTTGGCTTGCTTCCAGCATAACACTCAAGAAAAACCTCTACCATGGTCAGGTTACACTTTAATTTCAATGTGACATCTCATTCTTATATTGAATTTCTTTTGGTCTATCACAATTAGTAACTAGCTTCTTTTCAGTTTCCTACCTGCATCTTTGAAATAAAATCACAGAAACTAAACACTAGCTGTATATGGTTTAGGGTTTAGTAACTATCACAATTAGGGTTTAGAAACTAAACACTAGCTTATATTGATTTTCTTTTGGTCTATCACAATTAGTAGCTAGCTTCTTTTCAATTTCCTACCTATATATGGTTTATGCAGGTAACTAAACACTAGCTGTATATGGTCTATCACAATTAGTAACTAGCTTCTTTGAAATAAAATCACAGAAACTAAACACTAGCTGTATATGGTTTATGCATAAATTTGATAAACCCTTAGTAACTTTCACCTTTTTAAAAATAAACACATTAAAATTTTAAATTATACCAAACCAAATACAAAAAAGCATCAATATCCTATTATTATAGCTGAAAACAAAATTAAAAATCAATGTTATTTCAACATCATCATCAACACAACTACATGATCAATCCCTTCTGCCACCATTACACATCAACCCAAATTTTTTGTCTATAAACGTTATTTCATTGACTCTAAGTATCATATGAATTTTTCACACAGTTACCGCGTATCCATGATCATTGAAGATACCACTAATGAAGCAACTGTTACCTTAATGGGAAGGCCAGCCGAGCAACTCTTTGGTTGCAGCTGTGAAGAATTGGTGAACAAAATGCCCATTGAAGCACAGCAAAGTCTACCCAAAGAGATTCGGGACACTATTGGTCAGAGCCACATGTTTGAGTTGAAAAAATATAAAAATGGTGAGCTGACAGTGAAACGCATCCTCTCAGATCAGCAAGTTTCAAATCCAGCAGCAGAACAAAATCCAGTCACAACAACACCAGAGAAGACCTATGAAAGAAAAAGGGAAATGGATGCAAGTGCAAAGGCACTATTCACCTCAGAATCAAAGAAGAAATTGGAAAGGTAATAACATTTGGATTTCATATATTTACTAACTTAAATATCCAATTTCTATCTTTGAACAATAACTTAATATGTAATTGATTCATTCTTAGAAATCAAACCATAATAATTTCTCTACCTGCCCCATAGTTGCAAAACCCTTTGACCCTCATGATTCACAATTTATTTTATTCTTTTTTGTGGTACACGCATTTTGATTCATCTTCTATTTATGATGGAGTGATTACATTCACATCCTATTAATTATTCTTTTTTTTTTCCTCTTATTATGACAGGGAAGTGAACAAAGCAACATCATCTTCAACAAGCAAGAACCATAATCAGAAAAAGAACAATGCAATGTGATGATTGCAGTGTATATATAATTTTTGCTGAACTTATCTAAGTTATGTAGGTGTATCTATGACTGCATTTTTGGTTAACATCAGTGAACATGCAGATGTTTGGTTAACATCAGTGAACATGCAGATGTGAGCAATTTGTATAATCAAATGGAGTTCATGCTCCAAACTATGCTCCAGACTATGCTCCTCTGCCTTCTAGAATCAGAACTAACACAATTAGGGCACTTATTATTTTGGACTGAATGCCTCCAATCTCATGTAATATGTATGTCTAATGTAGTTGATGTCATCTATTTCTATCATTGATCTCCAATTTATTTCTAATTCTTAAGCTTCATTTATAAACATAAGCATTATCAAATACCGCGGCAAAGCGCGGGCATCATTCTAGTTTACTTAGAAACCAAAGTACGACCTCAATTTGAACCTGGAAATTATGAGAACCCTGGATATCCTTTAAGCTGCCCATTCTGGAAGCAATTTGATACACCAAAGGGATGAATTTGTAAGACTGAACCTGTACACATTTCATTAAAGTTAGAACCAAAAGGAATAATTTTTTATTGGGTAATACAAGCGATGTGTGAACACAAGTGAACTATGGTACAAAACCAGTAAAAATTGAAACTATCTGAACACAATTTTTATTAGAGCTGTTCATTCTTTAGGTTCCTATGCAAGGATCATTATGGTATAAAACCAGTAAAAATTGAAACTATTTGGCCATTTAGAACATACAACCAAATATGCTTAATCGGATAAGAGGCAGAAGACTGGAACAGAAGTGAAATAATCACACGGCTACACAGTATTCCATTTTTCCACTGGAATTGTGCTTGCAGAAGAAACTAGATTATGAATGGTTGCGATCGTTGAATTGATGCCGGATATAACAAAACAAATTATTATATACATACTTGGTATTTGAGAGGATGAAGTTCAACTCCAAAAATGCGAGGATTCATGAACGCTATTATAGTCAATGGTCATCTTCTACGTACCTCGGTGATTGTGGTAAGCAACTATCTACAACACTTTTTCTAGAGGAGAGAGAAAACCACAGAGAAACCAGTCGAAAAACCTGAAAGCATAGGTTATTAGATTAGTTACTCAAACAACACAGATATTCCACCAATAGAACTGCCCTATCAGGCAAAAATATTCATGTAAAAACTCCTGATTTTATAATGAAATCGCAGTAAAACATCAGCTAAGTTTCAAAAGAAGAATTAAGAAAACAAAGGGTTTCTAAACATCATCCATAATAACTATAGGCATAAAGAACTTAACTACATAACTAGTTAACTACATATATCTGTTTTATGTCCTGTGTTATCAAACATAGATGTTGACAGTGAGTTCATACCACTCTTACGTCATACTTGGTACCAACAACCAAACAATGTTTATACCCATCCAATGCTAGGCTAAGAAAATTGTCTCTGTCATCCTGAAAAGTTGAATAAAGATAAATATAGAGGTCAAAATTAGATCAAAACAAAGGATAATTCATATTGCAGAAGATAAAATCAAATACTAAACTCTAGAACCCAATACAAAAAGTCTGTCACTTACTAACTCGTTTGAAGGGATCACAAAAGAAACTAATAGGTTAGTTGTAAATTACCATCTACAGGTCTTTCACCTAAAGGACAGTTTTTAAGTGACTGTGCAGGACAAGTGAATCTGATGGCTGAAAATAATTGTACAGTTCTAGGTTGTTATTGTTTCTGCATTTTAATTTAATACATGTGGTTGAGATGCATTTTTCAAGTCAGTAGAACTGTCCCTTCAGTGAGCAGGCCTGTTACCACCTATATTTGACAATGTGTTCAGCATTTCGCTCCCACCACTAGTGGTGAGGGCACGAAAACAAAATTTCCAACACACACACAACCAATGTACGAAAACCACCTCAAGCTTTTCGGCCTCCTCCTTGTCCATTGCAAGCTGCTTTTGCAACTCTTGAATTTTGATAGAGTAATCAGTCTTCTCCCCCTGAAAGTGTAGATGCGGAGAAATGTTATTAAAAACCCATGGAAAAGCATCTTGGCAGGCTATAGCACAAAAGTCAAGGATACACATCTATGATTCGAATTTACCTTTGTTGAACATTTCAGCCGTCTAATAAGTGCTTCCAACTCTGTACTCTGTGAAATCAACATGTACAAAAAGTTTGCTCATAAGAACTTAATATGATTTCAGTTTTTAGCTGTAGTTTATTCTCCAGTACCTTATGTTTCCTCAGTCGCATGGCTGCTTGCCACTCACTGGAGGTAAGTCTTTCCTCATAACTTCTAAAAAGAGCATCTGCATAGTGCGCAAGATGAAAATGAGTTTGGCTTTGTCTATCTCTTGACCTCTTGTCTGTAGCCTTCTGATCCTCGATAAGTGAAACAGCAGGTTTCAAATACTTTTCCAAAATGGTTCTTGAGCTAAATTTCCATTACCAGAAGGTATAAGAGAAATATTAGTATATAGTATATACCCATTAGAAATCTAAAATCAAATCAAGACTTAGGTTTTGACAATAACTTGCTAGATCTAGACTCTGCGAGCCACTTCCCAACCAAGCGATGTACATCTGAAGACTCTTCATTTGACAGGGAATATTTCGCTACATACTTTGCAAGGCTGATAGCCATCTCATGTTGACCTTGGCTACGCAAAAGCTTTGCTTCTTCAACCTGACAGAGAACATACAAAAATTTACTATATTCCTAGTTAGACTTTTGAAAAAGAAGACCAGAACTCAATATTTGGAATCTCTAGCATAGGATATTGAAAGTATTAATAACAAGGGGTAAAATATAATATAATATGTACCCTTCCAAGCCAATACAGAGATGATTCTTGCTCCCCTGATTCAACACAAAGAAACTTAAACTCATGCAAAGCTGCAGCTGCTTGTGAATATCTAGATCCCTGTATAATAAAGAACAAGAAAAAGGGTTAATCAATGGTTTGCATTCCAAAGAAACAAATAGCTGCTTCAGTTAGTAATGATACATCATGGGTAGATAATACTACAACTCTCACATGTTGGTAGCAAAATCAGTTAGTAGTATTTGTTATTGGGAACAGTTCTGCGAAAGAGTGGTTCAACCCATGATGGACTTTTAGATCCTTATGGATGGATTTTGGAAGACCTGATTCTTTCATTATTAGAACTCATGTCCACGGGATTCTTATCAAACATCAAGACAAGATTTACTACTATTTCTATAGCCAATAACTTTGGCTCCAATAAGAACTAATTATTCCTAATCCTAATTACTGCAATGGTAATGTTGTGCTTTTTAAAGAGTTACAGGGCATTTTGCATCAGCCGACAGGAGAAGTATCAAGCAAGAGGAATTCCAATAAGGTAAAAGTGAGGAAGAGACCAGTGGTATTTGCAAGGTTATCACTCCAAAGGGAGAGTGAGGAAGTACCACTCAAGGTTTGAGTGAAGGTAACTTGGAGGAAATAAAAAAAAAAAATACTGTGATTGATGAAATGCGGAGAGCGCCAACTGTATTCCATTGCAGAGACAGAATCCTTGTTTTCTTATTCTAGTCTTTCCATCAAGTGCAGTGCTACAAGCTTGGTAAGATTCTGTACCCATTGGACATATAGTGGAAAGCAGACTTACGCCTCTGCTTCCCTATGGACGTTGGCAATTAGCCTACAGTATTTTTATTTTTGGTTGTTCTTGTGTCCTCTATCTCTGTGTGTGATTTTATCAGGTATCTGTGTTTTTGATTTCCCATTGGACCCACTGTAATCAGTCACAAAAGATAAATGCTAATAATACCTTACGGAGAGTACACGTGGATTGCAGGAGATGTCGCACCATAGAGTCCTTACAATTTAAGACTTGAAGCAGAACTCGCCTGAACGCTATAAAAGGCTCTAACAAACTCATGTGTAACTGTGTTCGCTCCAAAATGGAACTCCAATCCATGTTCAGCCAGGATAACTGATTGAAATTTACAGGTAATGTCAGGCAACCAGAATGATAGTTTGTGTTAACAAAGTGACCGATAGGTAGTTGGGACATTCATTTGAAATTTTTTCTCAACAGATATTGATATCATATCATATCATATTCTAGCTACTTGCACTCATCATCCACCATCAAATGAAAGGTATTACTCAATTTTTCCTACTCTTATCAAAATACCTGATCCATGGTAGGGATTGAAGGTTCTGAATTTACTTCTTCCAACTGTGGATTGAAATTCATACTTTCAGATGGGGATCTCCAGCGTAAATCCCACGCTGTGCCAAGATGATAGAGGATCTGCAAACGGATACAAGAAGTACAAATTTTAAATGTTTCTTTTTTGGTGATTAAATTTGGATTAGTCTTAAAAGGCTTTAGGTTTTCTTAGATACAGAAGTGTTTTCATGAGCACAATAGATACAGATGAGTTTGGTAGATCCCCTGAAAGATGGTTTGTTTTTCTTTTTTTGCCTGTTTTCAGGCATTTCAGGCTTCGATGTAACCGAAACAAAAAAAAAGGGGTTTAGGTTTTAGTAGCATTTCAACACGTACTAATACCAAAGAAAGCTGTAATTTGTGACAATTGATGTAACAGGTTAACAGCCATGGGCTGAGGTTTTCTGATGTTTTTTTATTTGTGCCTTTTCCTTTTGGACCCCGTGTATTAGAACATAAAAAAATAAAAATAAAAATAAAAAAACTAATATCTGAATTAGATTTCAATAAAAAACACAATATACCTGTAGTTTAATTATTGCTGAATATATATGTTCAGTACTTTCTTCACTTGCACGAGAAACAGACCACACAAGCTCCTAACAAACATGAGACATGACACTTGTAATATTATCGAAAGTCAAGTTTGTAGAGAAGACAAAAAGGGGTCCACATTACCTGCTTAGAATCTTTCAGCTTTCTGTGAAATTCACTGAAATCCCCCTCTTTTAATGCCCTCAAACAACTGAGTAGTCAAACAAGCAAAAACAGAGATGGTTTAGGGTGCTTAAACGCTAAATAAATTGTGATTTTTTTTTTGTTTTGCCCAACTCCTCTTACATGCAATGAGTGTCTATTACCTATGCAAATTTTCATTAAAATGATTGGCTTTGATGTTCAGAGTTGATGAAGTAGAATTATCTCCAGCAGAGAGTAAGGAGAAATCCCAGTTTGCTGCACGCCAAGCAGCCTCATACTGTAAAATAAACAGAATTAAGGAAGTCAAATACATTGTTAATCAGGACTTTTAAAAACACGAATGTTTCCACCAACACACACACAGAAAAATGTTCAGATCAGAAACCTGCAATTCAGTAAACTCCAGATCCTGGTGAAATTGTGTCTTTCTAGATGTCAATCCTTGGCAATAAAAGTCCAGGACATGCATACAACCAGTTTGCTGTAAAGATCTGATCAGACCTTTATATGGTCTCCTCTGCTTCATCAGATCATCTAGCGTGGAATTGGATAAATTATCCCGTTGAGTTTGTTCCAGTGACAGATTTCTGGAGCCAAAATCCATTGGTACCAAAGCAGCTGAACGTATTTGCAAATCATAATATTCAAGGGCCTTGCTCCAGTTTCCCTCATGCTCGAAGGTAATGATTTGAGAAGTTATCTTTCAGTGCCATCACAACAAAACCAGAAACAAAGTAGGAATATAGTCATGTCCTGATTCTAAGCTTAAAAATACAATATATATATATATATATATATATATATATATATAAAAGATTGAAAGTGTAAAATAAAAGAAAAAAATGAAGAAATGGGTGATATGGTCATTTCCTGATTCTAAGCTTAAAAAAGAAAATAGATACAAGTGTAAAACAAAAGAAAAAATTAAGAAATAGTTCAAGGTTTTTCCCTGATTTCCCTTAGAATTCTAGGCTCCAACGTCAATTGGAGTCATCTTTCCCCAACTCTCAAGTCTAAAATTTTACACTTAGCTGCTGGGTTTGTGTTCTCATTTACATTGAATGGCCACTAGAAACTGATTTTGCTTCAGTAGGAGCAGATAAGTGCAGATGTGCAGTGTCATTAGCAACAACAAGAGCAAACCAATACAGATTTGAGGATAATTATGGTAGGTTGAACATTATGGTGGACTGCATTTCTTGGGTTTTTGTTTAAACAAAGCATTACATTTTCACATCATCATTAACGACCACATTCAAAACATCTATCTCTGAATTCATATTAATATAAATGGCCATAAGTTTTAGTGCCATCTATGCAGGAAGTAATGAATTAACTCATTAAAAAGAAAATAAAAAACATATCTACTACCTTGTGTGACTGGATAATCCCATACAAACTGTCAGGTTCATTGATCTGGGTAATTGCTGCAACAAGTATTTCAATGTGGCGTGGCAACTGAAAAGCAGATGTTGAAGAAAAAGGAAAAAGATAGTCAAAAACAGGCAATTAAAAAACCACTATATTCACAAAGCTAAAAACAATGTGCCATAAAGGCACACCACATCATTGCATGTTTGCAACCATCTCGCTTCTCAAGCAACAGAACAAAACCAACCATTTCGATGTGGGAAAAATCGGGACTACCCAGTGTGAGGCTATTGAAATGCTCTTCACACCAATGCTCCACGTACATCACAGCAGTGAAGTATGAGCCACAAACCTAAGAAGAATAAGCATTCTTGTCAAACAAATGGTCATATGTATACCAGCTAAAGAACGCCAAGAGGCTTATACAACAAAAAAAATTGAAATGTTTCGAACTCACAACTGCTGACTTAGCAACAACAAGGTAATCAATAGAAAGCCAATAAACCTGCAAACAAATACTAATTATCAAGACAATAACAATGAAACAAAAATAATGATTCATATTACTGAGTTTCTAAATCCTTGAACTGAACTCAGAAAACAGTTCAATATAAATTATTTGAAAGAGTAAAGAAACTCATGTACGAAAAGTGATACCTTGTCCCATAATGGCGTTGACATTCCCAGTGCAGTATGTATAGCGGCAGATTCTCTTGCCTTTACAGAGGTGGAGCGAGATCTAGAGCTACAACTAGAAGGCTTAGCACTCTGGAAAACCAAAAAGGTATAATCAGACTAGTAGAAACTATACGAGCTATTTTTGCCAGTATAAAAGAAAACCAGTGGAAGCAACTCATTTGCATCAAAAAATAAAATAAATATGATGTACACTAAATAGAGACATGACCAAAGATAAGGAATTTATGGAAACAGAAAGCAGCAATGCTAAAGACTATCAAATATAAATTTTAAGTGAACTTAAACTCAAATCTTAGTTATGATTCTAATTAAGATTATCTTTTCCTAAAAAATTATCTTCATTGTCAACGTATCAACATCTGCACAAAAGAAATTGAAGACCACAGTTTCTCCTTTTTTTTTTCTTTTTTTTTTTCATTCCATTTCTTCTGTTATTTACAAGATTTTAGTAAAGATATAGACCACTGACACAGATTATACATGAAAACTACAACAGAAGCATCAGAAGCAGGCGATTATGAAGTAATTTATATAGTCACCTTGGAGATTTCTTGGTTTAACGGCAATAAAGATCTTTCCATCACGTAACACAATCGAAGTTCATTGAGAGCATTCAACCATACTTGAATTGATTTGATTAACTTATTAGTGTCCGTAAAAACATGTTCCTGCACCTGCATTTATAATAAAGATAACAATCAACTACATGTATAACAAGGAGGCCCATAAGACTCTGGAATTGACATGCAAAGCTTTATATAACTAGTAGTGCTAATAGCCCAATATTAACGGAATATGAATAAACTATTATATACGATCCAACTCATGTTGTTTCAATGATTCTTCTCTGAATTATACAACAAAAAATGAAACATAACAGGGAGGGGTAAACAGCGTGAGCTTTCTTTACTTTAAGCAGGCACATAATTGTGTTGGAATGACTGCTTGTCCATTGTAGTGGTACTCTCGAATTTCTTTTGTAGTAAAAAATATTTTCTTATAAAAAAAACAAAAAAATAAATAAAGAGAAGAATAAAATAAGAAATCTCGAATTGCCTAATTAATATCTCAGAATCGTCGCAAACCCTGACCCTGTCCAAGATAGTGTAAAGCTTCTTGCAATCTAAAATTCCCCCTTTATACAGGAAATTGAAAGTTTGACCCAACAAAATCCTTGCTTGTAAACATTTTTCTATGAAGATAGTTTCTCTCAGTTGCAAATCACTTACAGTGACAACCTTCCAAAGGTGAAGCACCAAGAAGTCAACTAAGACCTAACTGGCTGTATTGTATAAAGGGCAAAGGAAAGGGAAAGCAAATCTCAGAATGAAGACGGACGACTATAAATGTGACTTTAAATAAAAAAGAATAAACATACAACCTGCAAAGATATCAACTTGTAGAAATCAACATGCATGTCCTTTCCAGCAAGATTGACAATAATACTTGCCAATAAAAGCTCAGCAACTTCAGCTTTCATCAACACAATATCCTGACATAATCTGAAAGGATCCGAACAAGAAAGAGGTAAACTTGATTAACCAAAGCTAATCATTTTGGCCCCATAGGCAACAAATGTAATTCTAACTTCTAAGTCAAAGAATTTCGGTATAATCTAGTGAGTCAAGGTATATACCTTAAGATAACATCACTGCATAAGCCAATCAGTGAGTAGACAAGTGAACATATCCATGCATCAAAGGTTTTACCATGTGTTACCCAAGCAGTAGATTTCTCAAGAGGAATTGCTTCAGCTGAAAAGAAATACAAAAGAACTATTACAAGTTGCATATCATTAGTGAAAACCTAACACTTTAACTTACACTTCAAATAACACATGTCACCCTTTACATCTAGACAATATCAAACATCACTTTAAACAGAATGCAGCTCTTACTTGCCTTTAAACTTAATTTCCAAATCCAAAAGGAGCTTTTCAACCAGCTCAATATTGACTCCCTTGGAGTGAACCTACAAGATAGGCAGACGAATTACATGATTCCTCCATTGTGGAAACATATTAATCACGCAACCAACGAACTATTATTAAAGGGTTTGACCCCTTTGAGAAGCGTAGGTACCTCAATAAGAGACCTCTCATAAGAATCAAATGACATGAGAGTACTTTGACCCCTTTGAGTTGAAAGAATTCCCTGTCGAGTCAAAATATTATAAGACGCGATCTATCAGATTATACCAAGTAAAGCCGAAATTTTTAAAATAGCAGATGATAGATATATATCTTCATCAGTATAATATGAAAGCATCAATATCATTAAACTAATGCATGTTTCATCTCTTTCTTTCTTTGAAAAAAAAAAGAAAGAGCTTTTTACTGGGAAAAAAAAATGTAAAAAAAGAAAACAAAAAGAAGCAGACAAGATTCCAGTAAAAAACCACTTACAGCGGCCCATAAATATACCCATGAATACAGTATTTGAAGAATAAGCAATAAATTACTTGCTGCATGTTCAACTAGTGAGATGTAAACAGCAGTTCCATAACAAATAAAAAAAAATACAGAAAACAGTATTTGAACAATAAGCAATAAATTACTTGGCGTATGTTCAACTAGTGAGATGTAAACAGCAGTACCATAACAAATTAACTTTATGGACAGTAACATTTCATGCATTCAATTCAGTTACTCTGTCCTGAAGTCAACAATTTCATATTTCTATATCTGTTATAAGTGGTGTCTTTTCCTCGCCTTAACCTAAACCACATTACCAGTAAAGACTTTGCTCTTCACTTTAATGCACTGGTTTTTCAATACCCTCAAAAGTCAATACCTTCCCCAGTCTTTGAATTTACATGCAGTACGTTAAACTTATTACTTTAATTAACATAGTCCCTAATAATTCAAAGCAACCATAGGTATTAACAACTAGTCCGCATAGTTACTTGTTGCCTATTAAAAATGTGAATGAAAAGAACCTAGTTTTAGAAATTGTACAAACAAGGCAGGTAACCACGTGTTACATTAATTGAATCAAAGTAACCATGACAGAAAAATATGAAGTAAAGACCAACATATTTGGAAAGAGGGAAAAGAAAAAAGAGCCTCCAATGAGTCCTCGCGTACCCGAAGAGCTTGAGATGTCATATCCACTATTTTAACAGAATCATCCATCAGGTACTTCTTCAGAAGTTTCAAAAGTGCGACCAGAAGTTCTTCAGATAACCCAGTATCAACCGGGAATGTGCCTTCTGTAGAAGAGCCTTGATTTAAGGGTTCGCACACATGGATGTTACTCAAGTTTCCAGGAAGATGGAAAACAACACAATGTGGATCCCCAATACCAACCTGCATTTTTCTATTTAAATTAAAAATAATATTTTAACAAAAGCAATTTACAGCTCACTGAGCAAAATAAGAAGATAATAATTGCAATGCAAGTGTCTAGCAAAGTACCCTAGATATGAAATCAGAGACCAAAACTCTAATGCTATCCGCATCCTCCGAGCCAGACATGCGAACCATAGTCCAGACAGCATTCATAATTTCATCGTCATACTTCCAATATGTATCTTCCATCAGATCTGCTCCATTCTTTTCAATTTGAAATGTTTCACCCAAAAGTAGCTTCTTGTGCAATGCTTGGAGACTGCAACAGCATATTAGTGCAGACAGCATCTGATCAACTTAGAGAAACGGAAGAAAAGTTTGAAGTATAATCCTAACAACAAACAATCGAACTAGTTCAAAGCTAAGAACATTTACACTCTGACACATACACACACTCCCCCTCTCCCTCCCCCTCCCTGACACCCCCAAAACATATATATTTTAAGCTCAAACAAAAATTTGTATTTTTTTATAAAATATTGAAATTAAATCTAAAAACTGACAATACGTAGCAATGATAACATAACATAAAGTTTGATGAAGTACAACATCAGATTAATAAAAAAATAAAAATAAAAATAACAATAGTTTTAAAAGGGAAATACCTCCAAAGAAGTAATCTTGGTGGAAGGTGACCAGATCTCCTAACAAACTGATAAGGGAGTACAGTTATGATCAGATGAGGCAGAAAATTGACATGTTAGGCTGTGAAACAAAATTAATTTGCACATTTTAATAAATAAATTCACTTAGATGTACTTTCAGCAGATGATCTCTGGGAGAGTAAGCTCGACATAAATCCTGATGGAACTTTCTAATCTCATCAAAGATTTCTATTTCAGGGAATGGTTCCAATTCCTACACCAAAGAAAATACACAAATCAAAAGGTATTCAATCAAAATCCAGGACTATTTTACAAGAGGTAAAACTCCATTGCAGGGAGGTCAGAAAGCCTACTCTGATATAATCATACAGGGATGGATCAGAATGAACAGTTAGCCGAAAGAGCAAAGATAAAACTTGAGATGATCTGCAGCCAGACTGGTATCCCTTAGTTTCAGAGGGAATGCAACATGCCACCAACTTCGATACTAAAAACTACATAAAGACACAAGTTATAAGAAGAATTTTTCTTTTAGTGAAGGGAAGGGAGGTGATGATGCGGATTAAAAGATAGTGATAATGAGTTAACAAATGAACCCAACCTACCTGAAGTTGCTCACCCAGAACACTTATAATTTCTCTGGATGGATTACTTTTAAACATTTCCAGAAGCACAGCTATGATACGACAGCATTGATCTTGTAAATCAAGGTAACCAATGAATTGCCCAATCAGATTGAAAAGATAGCTGCACAACACATAGAACAATGAAAACTTTAAAGAGTAATGATCTCTTGAAACATCAAATATAGCAAGATTCAAATTTTTACAGGAAGAACAAAATATATTCTTTTTTGAACATTTTACTATATTCATTTTTTTCTAATTTACTTTTTAATTACGTAGGAGAAACAGGACATTGATAACATAGAAAAACATAATTATCTTCCTCTTTCATTTCCCAACCACATCTCCACCTAATGCTTTTTTTGTTTTTTTTATATATTTTCAAAATGGAAACATGTCCTCATTAGACACATATTGTGACTAGCTTCATGTAGTAAACAATGATAAGGGATACTCAGTACTGCAACCCAATCGATTTCAAAAAATAAGGGAAAAAAAAAAGTATCGAGTGGTTACAATAAGGGAATTATTATTGCAGGAACTAAGATCTACTGTTCCAAGGGTTATTTTATTAAAAAAAAAAAAAAAAAAAACAGAAATAATAATTAGCTATAGGCCTTTCCTCTCATTAATATACTCATATCAGTACAAAATTAATAGGGCCTCAAAACAAAAGCATAGCCACATATTGTTCTAGTTAGCTAATGAGGCACTTACTTGGAAGTGCTCGCAATAGCAGCTCTATGCCCAACAACATCTATCAGAACCTCGATTCCAGCCAGTCTGTGACATGCATGCCTATGATGAGTTGCTGCTGCAATTCTATAATGCAGCTCCACTATAAACTGCACAATCAAAATATCAGTTCATTATCAGAATGCATTGAACATGTGGACTAAAAAACAGTCAATATAAAGGGACACATAGAGCATAAAGAGATCTTTTAGGTGGCCGAATTAGGACGGGGCTCTACTGGTTTGGCCTTTTCAGAAAATTCTGAATAGAAAAGAGCATTGTTACCATGAAAACCCTATCTGGGCGAAAAATGTTAATCTTGTCAACAACACAGACAGTTGAAGCAAAATCCTCCCTAGAGATCAAAAAGAAACCATGCTATGTTAGAATGCTATAGGGTAAGCACAACCTTGAAAAGAAAGCTAAGAGAATAACCCACATCTCCAAAAATCCATCAACAATTGTCAGGATTCCACGTCCAATCGTGTCCCGAGAAAAGAATGGAACTGTGGGGTTTGGTGCCGCTGATGCAAGAGACAGAATGTGGCTCACAATAGATACCTAAAAGAATTTACAGGCAACGCATCATGCTATAAAAAAATATAAAGCCATTCACTTAAATCTGATGAACAAAGAACAATAACATACATGTGGAGAGTATCTAAAAATTGAGCATGCAACTCAAACCCCGATTGGGCATTGTGTATATAAACATGGGGTTTACGTGTATCGAAGTACAGGCTCAGAAATCAATGTAGGATTTTGTATCTAAACATACCCACTCAGATATGGCCAAACAAAATTAAACATATAGATAAACTATATGTGCTTGGGGAATATGTTGGCAAGATGGAATTGACAAGTGGATGAGTTCCAAGGTCTGATACATGTGCAAGTGAGCAGTAATGAGAAAGCATTTAGGAACTGAAAGAAGTATACTTATTCTATACCTTAATATCTGAAATCCAAACTTTAGAATACACAAATCGGCCATTAAATTTTCAGTGATGTCTAACTTCCTATGAATTATAATTTAAATCTGATCAAAAGCATAATTATAAATTCATAATTGTCATCAGGAAACATGCTAGAGACGCTACCATGCCCTTACCTATTAAATGCAATGTATGTACAAAGGTAATGAGTTCCTAAAAAAACAGATAATAGGATAAAATACTTTTCACGAACTGCAATCAAAATTGAGATCAAGATAATTAAATGTAAAATTAGTAGCAAACCATATGTTTCTTGATGAGTTTGTCCCGTTCATTTTCAGATATCTGAGCCAGATGTAAAATAGAACTCTGAAGCACATCTGCTCCCTTTTCCCACCCAGTACTCTTGCTGCAATGCAATCCCATACAAACAGAGAAGATCTGGACAAAGTGATTTTTCACCAGAGCTGCCAGAGGTTGACAAGCAATCTGAAATAAAATAAAAATGTTAGTAAACAACAAACTTCCATATCCATATGAGAAAGGGACTAGAAAACCAAGCGTTGACAACAATGATAAATTATACAATAAATTCGATGTAGAACAGGATAACCATCACCTACTGTAAGTGATCTCTCAACGCCAGATAAATTGTAAAAAACCATATT
This sequence comes from Potentilla sterilis, assembly GCA_963682095.1. Lineage (NCBI taxonomy): Eukaryota > Viridiplantae > Streptophyta > Magnoliopsida > Rosales > Rosaceae > Potentilla > Potentilla sterilis. The sequence goes on from OY821766.1 coordinate 23,490,953, forward strand.
AAGTGGTTGCCCAAGAAATTAGAGAGAAAAGAACGAGTTCAAGATGAATTTACTTTAGCAACCCAGCTGAGACTGGAGCTATCACCATGCAAAACTAGAGCTGGGAGAAGCCAATGGCAACAATACTGCATGAAATAACTAGGTTCGGAATCCGATACAAATAATTGTCGTATCTGCAAAGAAAATAAAAAATTCAATTCATCAGACATTCCATAAAAAACTTGTCCATTGCAGATTCGGTGTATGAATCACACCTTTATTTAGCAACACCCTACAGTTTTTTCTTTTGAAACCAAAGCTACAATGCCTTAAAAGTCGTTGACAGATTTCAAGCATAAAGAAAAATATAAGCGGACCAAAGAGCAGATTACCTCCACAAGTGCAGCAAGGCTTACACCACAAGCAACCCAACTAAAGAGAATTGATCCTAAAAGCTCCTCCAAGTACTGCAAAAGAAATTTTGGGGACCTTAAAGTTTTACCAATAGTTCTATGAGCAAGAAACATTTTACCTGCCTGAACCTATACCTAAAATCATGTGTGCCCTCGAACTTCTACCTTAATCTGTTATAACCAATCCTAACTAATCCATCAATTTCATCATAAAATGTTGCCTCCTCAAAAGAGTTTTTAATGTTCATTATGAAAGTAACACGTCACTTAAATGAATAAGACTAAAAATTAACCCAAGTTGACTTGCATAGTCACCAATTCATGAAGAAATTGATGAATTAGTATAGTACAGACTATGATTTATTGTATTGGAGAGAATAAGAGCACATGAGATCAAATTAAAAGCTCAACGGCACAAATGATATTAGGTGCGAAGTTCAAGGAAGTACGAACGTAGCTCCAATTCTATATATCAAGTACAATAAGTACCATAAGTACCATAGGCGAATAATGAACAAAATAATACTAATAAATCAAGGAGAACTAAATTTACTACCTTAAACCTACTTGAATAGCGCAGCTGTTTTGAGATATTGTCAAGTATTACAAAGATCAATTCCCTGAAAATGGCGGAATACAAAAATGGATAATGTTGCTGTATCATACTAGCTTACTATGACTGCTCAAATACTGCAAGACAAGGCAGAATATTGTACCTCTGACAAGGATCAATAGCTGCAACCACGCATATTATGAATATAGCCTGCATGTATCAGGAAAACTGAAATTCAATACACATCCACATCCAGATTTTCAATGCAACAAATGTAAAAGATTTAATTAATTTGTCCATACACAGTAAGAGAGCATTAACAGGATTGGCACAATTCTGCCAAGCAGAGAATAATTCCAGCTGATTATTGATTGAAACTAGTTCTAAATGTTCTTATTTCATATTAACTTCTTCAACACCATTCAATTAGAATTTAAGTTTTTAACCAAAGAAATATTAGATTTTTATTCTTCTGAAAAATAAACAAAAATCAGTATGTGTTGAAAACCACCACCTTTATAAGAGAATAAACCTACATACCTCCAACTCTATTTTCTCACTTTGCAGAGCAAGATGCATGAGAGTAATAATGACAGTTTCCATTGTAGGCTGAGGCTGTGGACCACTAGCTAGGACCTCATTTGCAGTAACGCGTTTTTCTTTCGAAGAAACTACCAACATCACACCAAAGTTGGAACTGAAAAACAACCAAAAGTATAGATAGATATTAGCAAAACAAACGAGATTCTAGTATTGTACATAGTAAAGAAGAAATACTCATAAATTGACACAATAAATATAAAGAATTTGATGGGAAGCATATGCAGATCAGCGACTTGGGAGTCTAGGACCAAGAACATCAATACAATAAAAACAAGAAATTGAACAAGAACCAGAACAATAATAAAATAAATGTAACTGTTGTAATATTCTTATAAGAAATATTTGAGTTATAGCCCATGAAAGAAAAATTTCCGACACTCACACAGGCCTAATTTAATTTCGCATCTGAACTTACAATAACAAATACATAAATAAACCACACATAACGCTACAGGAATTATGTGAAATTAAGGAATTGGGACAAGTGAAGAATTCAAACAAGCTCTGCAAATAGGTATAGTCAACAAGATATGAAACTAAATGCAGTTGAAACCGACCATATATCGTGGAATAATTCCTCGTGTCCATCCCACGTTTGGAAAAGCACACCAATCCTTCTAGCCAGGGAGAAACGAACTCGATAATCAGGATCTTGAAGCATCATTAACAACCTTTCAATCAGTGTCTGTTAAGTAGGTCCACCACAGCAACCAATTAACATGCGAACAGAAGATGATTAGCCATTTGTTCCTCAAAGAACAAAACCAAACTAGGTGTACTCCTTCATACCCTAAATCTTGAGATTACTACATAACAAATATAAATCTATAAATAGGAATTATTACAAGAAATAAAAGGCAGTACATGGACACTTATAATCCACTGCCTCTCTCTTGGAAAAGTCAATTAAACAAAAATATCATTTTGGTAGCAGAACGGTTTTTTTTTTTTTTTTGGAAAGGATTTGCAACTTTTCATCATGTTCTGGAACCTCAAGCAGACATCTAAACATAAAACTTCAAAAATCCATAGACACATAAAAGCATGCAAACCATCATCTGAGAGGCATTTTTCTCCTCGTTCTTTTATCTCGAATAAGGTTCTCAAGTTCTTCCCAATGAGATATCATTTTTTTCTGTTTTATAGGACAAATGAAAGTCTATGAACAAGTAAAAACAAAGTACAACGTAGAGAACAGATCCATGGCTAAATTATTTTAGGTAAACTAGCATCTAAATGCAAACTTATATTTGTCCTTTCGAATTATATAGTTCAATACCCTATGATTTTTCTAATCCCTCGCAATGACTTGCAGTTATATTTTCCCCACAGAAATAATTTGTCACTGTGACAAGGCTAATGTGGGCTCACCCACCTCTGATGTGACAACAATGTGGAAGAAATTTTAATTATGATTTAATTCCAATATAAAAAAAATAACAAATAGAAATTTTCATTTAAAACAATTTAAACACTCATCTGTACCTTATCTGCTTACTTCTGGACATTTTAATATCAGAAAAGGCAAAACAAAAGCTTTAGATCTAAGTATATGAACTTCGGACTTGTTTTTAGACAAGTTGTATTTCATATTTTATTTTTGTATCTTAATGAATAGTATATTTTTTTTTTACTCAATTTGATGGTATTTTGTCCACTATGCCGGCCACAGTAGGGGCCCCACATCAACCACATCAGCTCTTGACAGATGATTTTAGAGCCCTTACAGCTTGTATTGCAAAAAATTGGAATGATAGTTACAGGTTACCTAGTATTTAATTACTAATATTGGTGTCTACAGTTTCACAATTCGATATTGCAGTTTTCTTAATAACATGAGTTCTAGCCTGCAACCTTCAGAGTAATTTGTATTTGCTATCAGATGCCATTGTTTCTCCTTCTCATGCCCTAGAATATTATCATTTAACGCAATATAATTACTCATGCAAAGTAATCACCTGACCAATTTGCGGGCTGAGTAAAACAAAATTGCATATGCAATCGATGAGCTTAACTCGTCCAGACCAGTCAAGAAGATCACATTCAGCAACAGCATCACGAAGATGTATTAAGCTCTGAAATAAAAGATTCAATTAAAAACGACTCTTCAAACAGTTATAAACCAGAAAGATATCAAACAAACCATTAATTGTATTATGGATTTGAGCAAGTATAGATAGTACCTGCTCAGGTCCCCTTTCACCTAAAGAATCGGTGAAACATTTATCTTTCCAGATAGTGTCGAGCGATGACAGCGTTCCCAACAAAAGATGGATGGTAGATAATAACTTGCCACAATCAAGCTTAAGACTCACTTGTATCTTAACCATTTTAGTCAACAAACCAACCTGCAAACAAGGCAACAAACTATGTATGATCGAACAGTATTTGACACCAAACCATCAAGTAACTTACATCTCATATATATATAGGAAGTTTCTCAGGTGCGGACGTCCGCACAGATTCGCATCAAACGGCCGCCGATGCAAGCCGACGACGGCGCAGATGCAGTTGGTTGCGTTCCTCCCCTCCCGGCGCTCCTGTTTGTGTCGGCCGGAGCTCCAGCGCCGGCCCACGGCGGCCGGAATCTGGAAAATTCAAGGAATTTTCAAGTTGCTGCCCAGAAACTTGAATTTTCCAGATTCCGGCTGACACAGACAGGAGCGCTGGGAGGGGAGGAGCGCGACCGGCAGCATCCACGCCGTCGTCGACTTGCGGAGGCGGCCGTTTGCGGTGATTCCGCACGGTGCGGACGTCGGCAGCTGAGACGGACTGTGTGTGTATATATATATATATATAACAAATAAAATGAGTTCTTAGTAAATCATCCATTTATTCTCAATACCATTTCCTTGAAATTTTCAGCAGAGGACCAAAAGGGATGTTCACAAAGACTAAGCATAATTTTTTCTCTGATCTGGATTGAAATAAGAACAAAAAAAAAACACGCATTATTGGAAGCATAAATTGCAGAAAACCAACTAAAAGAATCAAGCATATGTGAACATTGTGTGTGTTACCATTTGATCACTTTCTTTTGACAGGAGCCTAAACAGGACATCCCAAGTTGTGGGCAAAACTAAAAAAAAAATAGAAATAAGCGATATCATGCCCAGCTTCCATCTCTCTACAGATGATAATACACCACCAGCAGTTTTACCACCATCAGCTAATGTATCCATATCTCCAGTATCCTCATTAACATCCAGTTCCATGTCCACAATCCTACTTTTATTGCTTTCAGCAGGGTAAGAACATTGTACTGAGGTATCACATGCAGATAAACCTTGTAAGTTCATCTCAGACCTCCGACCTCCTGGCACACTGGAATACACTTCATACGCATTAGACATTGCTTTTAAGAGCTTCTCCATCACTCGAATGATGGCACCATAAAGTTCACCAACCACAGGATATCGATCATGTTGTTGACTAAAGATTGGAGAAGAAGCAAAACTTCTAAAGGAAGCAACAATACAGCTTGTTCCATTAGATATGAGATCAGAAGAAATAGGTACACAATCATTTCCCTGGATGACAGTAACAGCACAATCCAGCAATTCTAACAGGTATTGACCCAATTTTGAGACGAATGATGAAACTTCCTCTCGTTGCCTGATAGAGATCAAATAACACAAAATAAAGCAAACCAGCGCAGGTAAAGCATCATCGTGGCTCACACTAAGAATAAAAGGCCAGATTTTAACATATCATAATTAATATGTGGACAAACACAGTATTCTAGAGAAGTGGAGAAGTATACAGCTGCCTTTGTCACCCACAATTGGAACACTGACTCCAAACATAAAAGTATGAAGGATACAGGAAACTTTTACATATTAAGAACAGGTATCAAACTGCCAGCATGAGCTCAAAAGGTAACGTAAAATAAGAAATAACATATACGTCAAATGAAGCAAAGGAAGTACTCCTGGATAAAGTCTGAATTAGGTGTCTCCAGAAGTAAGAATATATTTTATCTCACACTCACCATAGTACTAATAACTGAAACTAGTACATGATTACATATAATGTATGTTGTGGAGCTTCCAACTAGCACTATTTTCATTCATAATTTGATTTATTCGTCTCGCTCCTCCCTCTTATTAATAAGAAAGAAATAAAAATAACAAATAAACAGATGAGACAAACCTTGTCAAGACTGAACCATAGATGATGTTTGACAATATAGCACATACAGAGAACATATCTGACAAAGAACTCCTTCTCATCTCCTTCTTCACTAGAGCTCCAAGAATTAGAATCTCCATCTCAGAAAGCAGTGGTTCTCTCAACTGCCTAGGAAGCCGTAGATTTGGATAGTGTTGGGGTGGGAAAACCTGAAGAGATACGTAAGCTTTAAGACTTGGATAACAAATCTAAACCCAATATATTAGATGCCTATAAAGCGCATGCTAGTACCTCAACTCTAGAACCTGGACCAATGTTAGCAAGAACCTCCACAGTGCAGTCAAATAGTCCATGCAGACAATTTTGGTCAGGCTTTTCTGTCTACAATAATAGAACTTTTTATCAGAAACATGAATGATCATCCCAGGAAAATGAGGGGTTCTAGCATAATGAATTAACACATACCTTATTTACAGCATCAGTAACATCTAGAGAATTATAAGATTGGATTAGTCCCGTCTGGCAATGTGTAAACGGAACACAGCCAGCACAAAGAGAATAAACAGCTGCAGGCAATAATAACACCGCCTGCTCGTTAAGTACGGTAATCTCCTGCGTAAGCACAAACATTTTGTAAAATCTGACTACTAGTTTATTTCATGAAAAAAAAAAAAATAACTTGCTAGGTTCACTTAAACAACAAAATACAGTGCATGTGAAATCCAGAGTCAAAATATGAAACGAAGCAGTAGAATGAAACAAATAGTAACATAAAAACAAACACACGACCAATACTAGCAACACTTTTGAGTTGAAAATCCCCCCAAAACAACACTGACTAAAACAAAAATCGGTCTTATAATTCTACTATCCGAACGACTCAATGAACACACAAACTCTGATCCAAATTTTGCTGATAGATATCAAAGCCTTAAAGTTTGGCTTTTCATCAAATGCATTGAAAAACGGCAAGTCAGTTTTGATTTGCTTAAAACATAGTCCAGCAGGATGTAACCCTTGATGCAAACCCCAAAAAGGACATGTTCCATTTTGATCAATTTAAGACAGCAGTTTATATTGTTTCACAAACAAATACAAAAAAATAATATATTCAATATTAATATATAAATACATAATATGATCAAGACATGAACAATCTAATGATTCTTGTAGCCCTATATCATACACATCTAAGTCCACTATTGACGTAATGAGAATTTCACTGGAGGAAAGAACAAAATAAGAGCTTCATCTACTAAGCTTTGTCTTTCTATTAGCGCTTAGTTGTCATATACTTTGCAACCAATAATATCCTCATTACTCAAAATTGCACAAGTTACTTCATTCTGGTCATACATTAGATGTGGTCTGCAATGGCTGAAAATATTGGTTCTGAAAAGTAAAAGCCACAAACTGTACAGTATTTCATTCCAAGTAACTGAAGAAAACATACCGTCCCCTGAAGTTGACCCAAAACAGCCCTCAGAAGGTTTTTTCTCAGGTGTAATATGTCTCGTACATCTCCCTGCAAACACATGAAATAGTAAATATAACACATTAAACAAGTTACCTCAGTCTCTGAATTCAAGCTTCGTAAATAACAGACTATCAGCATTCAAGCATCGAGTAATCAAGTCAATGTCCAATCACAAGAAACAGCAAGCTAAAATCAATTGTCTAATTACCTAACAAATGTGTTTGGAAATCTAATGCCCCTACTAAGGTGAAGATTTTGGGATGGCTTGTGGCACCTAGGAGGACAAACACTTGTGACGTCCTTCAAAGGAGAAGGCCAAAATGTTGTTTTTCTCCTCACTGGTGCATCTTGGGTAAAGCTCATGGGGAAATTGTGGATCATGTATTTATGCACTGTGAGGTGGTTAATTTCTTATGGAAAAAGTTATTAGGGAGGCAAGAGTTGACGTTAGAGAGGAGTGAATTGCTAAAAGAAAATTCTTCAGTTTTTGGTAAAGGGAAAAAGGCCAGAGTCCTTTGGGGTTGTGGGGTGCTAGCTGTGGTGCGGGTGGTATGGATGGAAAGAAATAAAAGATTGTTTGAATCCTATGGTAGGGTGGAGAAGGAAGATCTATGGGAGAGAGTCAAGTTCTGGGCATTGTTATGGGCTTCTACTTCTAAGGATTTTAGGGATTATAACCTTACTTCCATCTTTCTTTCTTTTTTTTTTTTTCTTTTTTTTTGAAGAAACAGCTTTTATGACAAAAGCAATGAACAGGAGTGCGGACAAGGAGTCCGCTTTATGAAACTAAATAGGCAGCAAAGAACAGGGGATTAGCAGCCCTACTGTTGATGATATCTCAGCATTAAGCCTTTGAGGCTTAAACTACAACTATGTTGCACGGACACGGACACGGACACGGCGACTCGACACGGCGCGACACGGCGACACGGCAAATCCCAAAAATCGATTATTCGACACGGCTTGGACACGGCAAATAAATAATAATTTATATATTTTTAATACATAAAATAAATTGATAATATTATTAATAGGTTTTATATCGCCATGTGTCAGTTGTTGATTGGTCAATTATTAATTTAAAAAAATTGAACCCAAAAACCTCTCTCTCGACAAAAACCTAAAAACCTATTGTAAAATATACTAAATGAGAAAACCCTAGAGCAAAAATGCATAAGATTACAACCCACACGTGTCACCTCAGTGAATAGATTTGTGGAAGCTCCGTAATCCCGAGTGTGACTCGCACATTTTCTCCAGCAACAGCCAACTCGGAGACACAATCCCCAATTTCTCACTCCGTCGCTCCGACCCTATTCATCGCTGTAAGATCGCTTAACTCTCCCTCTATTCTCCCAATTCCCCAGCCGTCGCCTCACCCAGCCGCCTCAGCCCTCGCCGTCGCCTCGCCCAGTCGTCGCCGTCGCCTCGCCCAGCCCTCGCCGTCGCCTGGCCTAGCCCTCGCCGTCGCCTCTCCTCTGCCTCGCTGTAGCCTCGCCTCGCCCTCGCCCTCTCCCTCACCTCCCGTCTCCTCGCCCTCGCCCTCTTCCTCACCTCGCCCAGCCTCGCCCTTGACGTCGCCGTCGCCCAGCCCTTGCCGTCTAAAAAGTCAGTATCGGCCGATACGCCAGATGGCGTGTCCGACACCGTGTTTGTCCGTGTCGTGTCGTGTCGCCGTGTCCGGCCGTGTCGGACACTCCGACTCGGCGGGTTTTGCCGTGTCCATGCAACATAGAACTACAACTACTTGCCAATTAAGAATGATAGAAAAAAGATTATAATCCCTAAAATCCTGGAGCCCATAACGATGCCCAGAATTTACTCTCTCCCACAGGTCTTCCTTCTCCACCTTCCACCATTCTTAATTGGCAAGCAGTTGTAGTTTGAACCACAAAAGCCTAATTTTTGAGTTAGCAGTCACAGTTGGGCTGCTAAGCCTCTGTTATTCACTGTCTCTTTAGTTTTATAAAGCGGACTCCTGGTCCGCCTCATTGTACAGTGTTTTTTGTTTTAATAAAAAGCTGTTTCTTTTCCAAAAAAAACAAAAAAACAAAAAAAAAAAACTAATAAATGTCTAAGTGAATTCAGATACCTCGACATGTGGAGCTACTTCAGCTCAGATTAAATAAGCTTATCATAAGGTAGCTTGTGTTAGGCTTTTACCGTTCATCAAATAATTAAAATATAATTAAATCTTACAACCCTTGTTCAGACATTCACTTATATGATGAGACATATCATAAGCTTCTTAAAACTGAATAAAATTATGAAAAAAAAAAAGGCTGCATTTTTTCAAAGTAGAAGTAGAAAATTTTATCTAACAAACTTTATAAGAGTAGACAAACGAGGTAGTAGTGCAATAGAATATTCAGAAAATTAATACAAATTAACAGGAAGTCAGAAGATACTATCAAAAGGTAGGAATCACACTTACTTGCGAAACTTTCCTTGAAAAGTAACAGGAAATAAAGTACAACACAGACCTGAAATGAATTCATAATGGTGAAAATAGAGAATGGCCCCAAGTGATTATGAAGTGCTAGTGCTTCATATCTAATGTTAACAATATAAAAATGCGAAAGAATTAAGCCATTATACAAGGCCATTATTCAATTAAAAAATTGTACACATGTTAACAGGACACTCCATCATAAGAAATGTAAGAAAGGATTAGCAAATTGTATGACTATTCTGAATGCTGTAGTAGAGTTTGCTTAGTTAAGGAACTTCAGTGGAGCGTAAAGAAATGATCACAGGGTAAATGTGAAGCTTTCTATCAATAACAAGATACCTGTAGAATTATATGCAGTAATTTACTGCAGGAAAATATTCAAGTATGCACTTACACTGATGGCATTTGTTTGAATATCCGGAGGTCCCACAAATCCTGAGGTATGCCACATACATGTACACGATCCTGAGAAGAAAAATTGCGATTTAAGAAACCTTGTAAAGTAAAATATTGAAAATGAATTTTATTGGATTGTCTGAAAATATGACGGAGTAGTCTAATAAGATATACAGTAATACTCACACTGGAAATTATGTTTCCAAGAAGCACGAGAGCTGCATCTACCTGCACAAAGCATAAGAAAATGAACCAGATCGAATTCATGACTACACTCTGAAGTTCTAAAAAAATAAGTTCTCCATACATTTTTTTTTTTTTGTGGATAGATGGGCTAAAAGTCTGACAGCCGTTGAAAATTCCGAACTTATATAAATAAAAACTTACAGATTCTTCAAAAGAATATAAACCCCTAAAAAATTTACTTATATATAGTGATACTAATGCGTGATTGTCTTCAAGTAGCAGAAGAAAGGCTCAAATTCATAACAGTAAGCATGGTTTATAAAAGACATAAGAATAAAATCACCAAAGCAAATGGCTGAGACATCCACAATTAAACATAAGTTGATTGGAATATATTTTCTGGGAAAAGAAACAGCTAACTATTGACAAAACAAAAGGCATAGTACAAAGAAGCAGAGAAGAAGTCCGCAAATGAAGACACTTTGGGAAACAGGATAAGATGCTCAACTGGCAGTAAAACAGGCTAGGCAAACTGGCAAAGAACCTAGAGTACAACAGCTTGCGAATCTAGAATATAAGTAATTTTTCAAACTTATATAAATGCATGACTCTCCCAACAGTTGGAATATATAAATACTTTAGAGCACAGCAAAACTTTAGCCACTGGTTTAGTTCAGCTTGATTAGGTGGAGTTGTGAGCCACCTGTATTTTCTCCAAACTTATGTTTGCAGATCGTACGATTGATTCAATTCAGGTGAATCGTCCTTTCTTTTCCATATTTATACTTAATTATACATTTGTGTTTCAATAGAAGTAACAAAAACTTACAACTGCAGTTACGTTACTGAACAACGGGAATCCCTGCATAAGGCAGCTCCATACTGATTGCCAACCACAATTAAACTGAAAGAGTTTGTCAAAAAGACCCAAGTTAATTCAAATAACTTGGTTGAAGCTTTTAATTCAAATACTGATTGCATAAGGTAACGATATTCAATATAGCTGTATACAACAACTATGGTTGAAGCTTTTGATCCCGCATAACAAATGTAAGAATTGGAGACATCGCATAAACATGAACACATTTACCAAGTAGTTTTCTTACCATAAAATAATTAATAAAATTTTAAAACAATTTGATCCAGAAAGTCCTATATCTTTCTATCAGTTACTGAAGTAAAAAATAATAATAATAATTAATAAATAAATAAAAAGTAAGCAGCCACAGTTTTGGAAGACGAATCAAGGATTCATAAGTTGGATATACTCTAATACAATACCAAATTCATGTCATCTCAGTTTCGGAACTTTTGCAGTTTGATAAAACTGTAGCATTATATTGTTGTCATATACAGAGAGAGAGAGAGAGAGAGAGAGAGAGACCTCATTCCAGGGAGAGGAGCTTGATGGCTCTTTCTGCTGTGGATCTAGAAGTAACAACACAGACGAGAGTTCCTGCATACTCCTGTAGATGCAAGTACAGAAAGATAGAGAAGGAATTTCAATTTGATATGCAAATATCATCATGCAGCAGATTCAAGACTATCAAACTTAGAAGATCACCATATATGGCAGTACAATATTGAAATCAACCAGCTCACATTGTTAGACACGAGCTGTCTACATATAAGCAAAATATCATCTATAGTCAATGTGCTTAATGTAAATCAGAGCAGCATACCTGAGTGTCCACAGCAAACCATCATAAGCATGCCCCTCATTTGCCTCATTCAAAATTCTGCAAAATTAATCCAGCACACAATAAAATTTTCAAAACTTTAGTTTACGTGCATACAAGGGCCAGGTGTGAAATATCTACACTATCCTGAAGCACTTTCCTAACAAGCATACAGTGATGCCCAACTTCTCGATTTTTTAGATTTTAGAAAAACAAAAACAAAAAACAAAAAAAAAATGTATGAACTCAAGAAGCACTTGCCTGATCAAACGTGCATAGATGCTCAACCCAAAAGCGTAATTAATTTGAATTGCATATACAACAATGGAACTTTCAAGATCCAGCTTTCATTCTAGAAGCAAGTGGGATAAATGATAAATCTATCTTGATCCATCACAATTCAAAGTCCCAGTTTCTAATTTGTATTTCCCAAAATAGTGTGTTTTGTGTTAATGCATACGGTGACATAACAGCGTGACGATGCTCAGAAGAAGAGGGGGAAGAGAGAGAAGATACTAATGAATAATAACTTCTTCTTTTTTTAGAATGAACTTATAAACAATAGCTTGATTATAACAAGATTATGAAACTCATAACTGACAATTACATTTTATTTTAAAAGAAAATAAAAATAATATCTGGCATTATTATTATTATCATCAATATTTTTATTATTATTTTTAAAAATTATTGAAAAATATACATATAAATAATAAACACTTGAACATAATACGGCAAGAAGTACCTTTGAAAGCTTGTACATATTCCCTCGAACCAGTACATAAAAAGATCTTTACCAATGCGCGTAAAGTACTTGCGAATAAGAAAACAAAATGAAGCATTCCTGAATTCATAATCAAAAAATCAAGTTAAAAGTGCCACATTAAATGATAAACTATGTACACAGCAAGTGCTCTCATCAACAAGTTAGAACCTATATCACACAAGGAATTAGTTTATAGACATAATCAGTAAGCATACAACTTACCATAACCATTTTCCCTTCATGAGAGCCTCTCGTAAATGAGCAGCAACATGCTCTCTTTTGACTCTCTTTTCAGTTGATGGTGCTTTTCTCAGGTTAATACAAGCCTGATGAGTAAGTACAAATGGAGATCAGCCAGCAACCATCTCCAGCCTCAAGATTGCAAAGGAATGAAGCACTAGCAAACTTCCCCTAGAGCATAAATAAGTTTTAAGAAATAAAAATATGACTTTGAACTAAAGACCTAACTCAATCCCACCTACTGCATACACACACATATTAATATATATATATATATATAGAGAGAGAGAGAGAGAGAGAGAGAAATAAACACACAGTCCCCACCTATAATTCACTTGAGATAAAAATTGCAAAATCCTAGAAACAATGGTAAGATTAAAAAATGTGCCATAATGATAAGGAGGTATGGGCTACAGCACAGTAGAGCATTTACCCTATAAATCACATCGGCTGCAAGCTCAACCAAGGCACATTGAGAGCTGCTCAAAGTTCCAGACTTATCATATTTAGCTGCATCAGTCCTGCATATACTGACAGAGTAGTATGACCATAAAAAAATTAAAAAAACACCAAACATGAATTCCAGAGATGATATCAGAAGAGAATAAAAGATCAATTACAATGTTTGTAAGGTAAAAAGGGAGCTGAAGTAGAAAAAGCGCACCTGGGCACAATTGTATTGGATACAGAGCTTTGATCTAACTGCTTGTACACTATGTCTAAAAGTTGTTGTACCAAAAAACTCCCATCAGTAGCACCTCTAGTCATATTCAGTTGTAACCTTGCATAAAAAATAAGGGTATCCTGCAAAGAAGCACAAAAGACACATGCATAAACAGTGATTCAGAAAACATATTAAGTGATTAGCTTTTTATCAATAGCATTATTTTAACAACCTTAAAAGTTTGATCATGGGTTGTCAGAAAACACCGGAAGACAAATTTATGCACAGCATTGTGGATCTCCAAGGACTGAGACACTAAATTTGGACCATCTTTTAACAAGAATGCATTGATACACTCCACAAGTTTGCGAGACACCTTTCCCTCATCCCTGAGCAAGAAAAAAACAGCATGTACTCTATCATTACCAAACATATAGAAAAGAGTGTGAAGACCAACTGGATAGAGCTCCAATTATGGTTTACCTGATACAAGAGAAAATCCCAATGAAACCTTTAACAATGCCGTCCCTGAGATTATCTGGAAAATCTCCAGGGGGATTCTCCAAAAGTGAACGCAGAGTATTTACGTCCTTGATAATATGTTGATTATCGCCCCTACCACTCAAGCTTGCTTCCAGATTGGTCATGTACAGAAGCACCAGACCTTACCAATACAAAATAAAATAAGTAATCTAACTGCACAAGAAAAGCGGATCATCTAGTATAATAGAATCTCTGCTGGAAACTTTCTTTAAGATACAATGACTCACTGCAATAGATTCGCTTTTTCATGTGAAATCGATAATCTCTGACAACCAAAAGATCATGTAGAAGAAGCCCATATTCTGACTGCCACTGGATGCTTGGATCATTGCTTAAGACCTCCGAAATATGGTTGAAAAGATTTTTAACCACAGGTAACAGTGGCAATATATTACCTGATATGATGATTAAAGAGTCATGATCTACAATTTATTCCTAATATCAATTACTTAGTCACCTGCGAGCATACGGGCATGTACTTTATAGAATTCATAGTTATGAAAGCTCAGAAACCTGAAAACTTATCATCCTCGGCTCGTTGCACAGCTATCCTCAAGGTCTTTGCAAATATTACTTTTGGTGGTCCCCGCTTGGTCGACAACATCTCCAGTGAAGCACAGTTAATCAACACAGTGATTAAGAAAGGCCATGTTTCAGCTGCAATAAGCGCAGAAACAGTTGAGCTCACTTCCAAAATTATTTCGTAAAAAAGTACTGCAAAATTGTGCTTAATCTTACAGTGAGGAATTTCATCGGGTTTAAGCTTGGCAGTTTTCTGTGCAAGATATTTACAGAAATCGTTCGACCTTTCTCCTTCTAGCCATGTATTCAGCAACTTTATCCCTTCCTATAAATACATAACAAAACTCTCCATCACACAATGAACTCTTATAAAGCAAAAACAAAGACTACACTATGCTTAGCTGCCAACAAAATTGATTGTACCCAAATAAAAATTGAACATATGCATTTGTAATACTACTGTATTTTTAATTCCTTAAAAAAAAAAAAAAAAAGATCAAAAAGAAATAGAGAGCAATCAGTCATTACGAGGCCAGAAAACAGTGGACCTAAATATCAAGTTAAATTCAAAAGAGAAACCGAGATTAAGTTGCTCTGCTACAATTCCAATCTAACTTTCTAGGTTCACATAAACAGCTATTATCGATTAGTTGAATTTCGATTTCAGTTTTACGGCAATCAAACGCAAGAGAGAGTGAAAGCAGAGGAAAGAAGATACTTCTCGAGCCTTGGCTTTATCGGACGAGAGCTTCCCCACAATCTCTTGGACGTCTCGAGACTTGACCATCGCCGGCGACCGTCGCTAGGGTTTCGCTGTGGCTTGGTGTCGGAGGAAATGGCGGGAGACTCGATGAGTTGCCGAGTGTTTTAACAATCTCTGGTGTAGCTAAAAGCCTAAAACCGTCATTTTAAGGGCAAAGCCACGAAGAAAATGGTAAAAATGAATATTTACTCATTTACTCACTCTTTCTTTCCTTCTTTCTTTATGTTTTTACAGTACTTTTTAGAATCGACGAAAATGTTCAAACGGTGTCTGAAACTTTCAGCCCTCTAACGTGAGTTACATTTTTGTATTTCGCATTTGAAAAACTTAAAAATTATACCTTACGTGGTAGGTGATTAATTTCATTACAAGAACTTAAAAAATTTAATAATATTAATAAATCATATGTAGTTGTGCCTAAATCAGACACGGTCTCTGATTATTGTCATCAGCAATCTGACTGTATCTAAACTGAGTTACGGTGACTGAAATCGAGCATATGTAGTAAACAAGTTTCTTAATTCCCCAGTAAAGAATCTTTCTTGAGTAGGAAGTTTGTTGTAACACTGTGATTAGCACCTCATCAAATCAAGTACATTACATTACTGTATATCTTTAAAACTAGATTGTCCAAACTCAAGTCTTAGGCCCCGTTTGAAATGCTAGAGATTATGGTTTGGAATGGGATATAATTTGATTTTCCATTCTAAAGTGTTGTTTGGTTGTAAATTTACACTAAAAAAGGAAAAAAACAAAAAAAGATCTGATTGGAAATAAATTCCATCATAAAACCTAAATATAATTACCTAATTAGGGATGGTATTTCAATTCCATTTCCACAGTCTAAGGTAAAATTACAGAAATTATCCCTTTAAAAAAAAGATTCTCCCGCTCACCAATTATTTTCGGGCTCATAGTTTCTGCTATTGGATCTGTATATACTTTTGGCGAAAACTCTTCTCTCCCTACAATTGCCGTCCTCTTTTTTAAGCGATTTGTCGACGTCTTTTACTAACAAAGGCCTTCAGATTTTTTTTATTATTATTATTTGTTTTTGAATTCCTTTCTCTTCTATTATTGAGCGAAGAGAAAGATCAAGTCATTTTGCTAACTATTGATTATATACATGTTGTCTTTATCTATAGATAAATTTGATTCATGTAATACAAATTCTTATTTATTTACATCTTTGTTTTCTAACTTTACAGCATGGCACGTAGATTTTTGCAAAGAAGGGAAAAAATTAAGCTTGCATTGTCATTCATGATTAATATTTTCAATATTATGTAAGATTCGTATTTTGTCAATCTCCAATTAGGTATGCAAATTATTTGTTTATTATTTTTTATAAATTTGATGTATAGTTTAGATAGTAAAAGGGTGTAATTGGAAATTACAATATATTTCATTTTTATGAGTTTACCAAACACTGCAATAGGAATGAAAAATTGATTTCCTAATTTAATTTCCAATATGCACCAAACACCCACATGGAATTACCAAAACGTTTTCTATTTCTATATCAATCTGGAAAGGAAATAAAATCTTTTTCCTTTTCTCACATTCCTTTTAAACAAACGGGGCCTTAGTGATGTAGTGATGGTAACACTTTGCTATCACTACCAGATCTGAGTGAATAGCCGACGAAAAAAATTTCGTCGGCTATGCCAAATTTTCGTCGGCTATACTTCGTCGGAACAACCCCGTCGGCTATACCAATGGCCGACGAAAAAAACAAATTCTTCGGCTATAGTAGAGTATGGCCGACGAACTTACAGACGAAAATATTTTTTTGTCGGCCAAACCTGGGAGAAATTGCCGACGAATTTCGTCGGATATTTTCGAGTATGGCCGACGAAATTCATTAATTATTTCGTCGGCTATTGGGTGTTAACAATAGCCGACGATTCTATAAATTTTCGTCGGCTATTTCCTCGAAATATATTAATATTTAATAGGCATTAATTAGTTATAGCCGACGAAATAATGTAATTTTCGTCAGCTATAAGTTGTATAGCCGACGAAAATTGGTAAAATTCGTCTGCTATAGTTGTTATAGCCGACGAAATAATGCCAAAATCGTCGGCTTTTCTTACATTTGGGGAAAAAAAAAATTAAATTATTTTCTAAATTACCATTCCAAGCAACCTGCAAATCACAAAAACAGTCCATGCATTTGCACCAACAAGAAACACGTCTAAATACCTTTTTTATTAAATTCGTTCCAATATACATAAAATATAACCCTAATCATCACCTAAACCACTAAAGTCCACCAGGTCATCCCCAACATCCTGCTCTCCATCAGGCTCGTCATCCTGCTGACCGAACTCGGGAGGTTGAGGTATTGGAGGTTCCACTAACCGCTGAAACGGGGGCGGGGGTTCAAGGCCTTGTTGTTGTGCCGCGAACATCTCATACCACCAGTTTTGTGGCCGTCGTAGTTGTGTTGCCGAATTCTGTCGCATTCAGCATGCCAACGGGCCATACCCAAATGATACTGCTGTGTTCTGCGGCGCAGCTCCTGTACTGTCTGGGACGAGGTCGCCAATTCTGCGGCCAATCGCTGCACTTCCCCCCTCATATGTTGGCTCTCCCCGCCTCCCTTCTTTTGACCTCCCTTAGTGGTCTTCATAAGCCCTAGTCCAGAACTTCCCAAACCCCGGCAATAGTAGTTGTTTGACCGGTTTGGGAAGGCTGCGTCGAACATCCTCGCTGCCGTTTGGACATTAGACCGGTCGACATGGCGCATGGCTTCTTCCAGATCTGCCTCTGAAATGTTCGGTTGTGTCTCCCGAACTACTTGCTGGAACACCTCTTCTTCAGCCCGGTTGACCCTCTCCTAATTGGACGGGAAAAAAAATTTAATATTATAACAAATATATAATTAAGTAAAATTAATAATTAAAATTTTAAAATTGTAATGAACGACTTACGAGCTGTTCTGTCGCTTGTGGATAAGCGATCTTGAATGTCTCCACGTACGGGTTGCTATCAGGATGATCTCTAAGCGCCTCCTCCTGATATTGTGCAAACGGCCTAGAACCAGCATGATGGGGGGTTGTGTTCCGGCGGCGGTTCTCAGAGTTTATCCGAGAACGTTGCTTCAAACAAATAATAAAATGTTAGAAAAATGCATCAAAAAATGTATTAGTGTAATAATTATAAAATAATTAAACTAATAATTAAAATTTTAACAAAATAAACATTTTTACTGAAGTTTAGTATTTACCTGCATAACTGGGTTGTTGAAGTCTACTGTCTTCAACCAACGCCACTCGTACTCCCTGAACATAAACTCCCTGGGAGTACTCATACGACCAAGGTTGTCGTATTCGTTATAGTGGGAACGCAGCTCGTTCTTCCACTCTTTGAACCTACGAAAAAAACAAAAGTGCATTAGAAATATTATTAATATCATAAAATATTAATAATTATAAGATAATTATAATATCATAAAAACAAACGTACCTCGAGTTCTGCACGGTGTCCGCCCAATCCCGCCTGCGTTCGGCAATCTCGAAGAATGTCTGAAAAATAATATTTTATTAGTTTTACAATTGTAATAATACCGAAAATTATTAAATATTACGATAAATAAATTAAAAATTTTAAATTACTCACCGACGCGGCGTTGTTCACCTCCCTCTTTATCTCTTCGGGCACATCAGCCCACCGGATCCACAACATAGGGACTCTGTCCCTAATCAGTGACCCCACGCAACCCGAGTAGTCGCGTTTTTTCTTCCCCTGAACCTCCTGATTAGGAGGTTCGTTGATCTGAATCCTCCCGCTGCGCTCAACAGTTCTCCTGAGCGTGTCAAAACATATGACACCTCTCGTATTCCTCCGTGAACTGCTAGCGGCTGTCCCTATCACAAAAACGACGATTGGTTAATAAAATTAAATATTAGTGCATTAATTTTAATAAAACATTTAATTAATAAAATCAAATGTTACTTGAACTGGATGACTCGTCTGTCGACTTTCCTTTTCTCCTCGCCGAAATCAGGTGGTCAGGGTTCTCAAATGGCTGCTGCTGGTATGCCTCCGCAGCACTCACGTACTGAGGCATATCAGGCCATAGGGGCAGACCACGATAGTCGACCTCCGGTATCGCCGGAATGTTGTACGGGAGGTAGAGCTGGTTTGGGAGAGTAGGAGCCTCAGTCGAGTCGGCAGCAGACGTCGTCGGACTCCTCATCGGCTCCCGATGAACCTCAGGCATACGAACCTGAGGAACATCTGCAGCTATGTTGTCCTGAAATAGCTGCCGACTGAACCTCGGAGCATCTGGCCTGACAGGGGGAAGTGAACTGCTCGACGGCCGCCCCGCCTGGAGAAGGGTCTGGTGCCGAGAACTCACACTCATCCGCGGCTGGGATGAATCCACAGTCCTCCGCGGCTGGGAGAAATCCACACTCCTCCGCGGCTGGCTGGTGGTCCTCTCAGGCTGGCTAAGGGTCTTGTCGGAGTCTGCGGAACCGGCGGAACTTGCAGAACCTCTCGATCTGAAACGACGGCCTCCGAAGAACTTTCTGACTACATCGGCCATCTGCAGCCGCGGCAATTTTAAATAATACTAACCATTAACCTAAATATAACTATTTATATACAAATATAACTATATTTCTTTATTAATATATATATATATATATATAATTAGACTACTAATTTATATATATAATTAATTTAACAATTTATATAACAATTTATATAATTAAAATTAAATATATAACAATTTATATACCTAAATTATAACAAATATATAACAATTAAATTCATTAACAAATATATAACAAATATATAACAATTTATATAATTAAAATTAAATATATAACAAATTATTTACCTAAATTATAACAAATATAATTAATTTATTAACAAATATATAACAATTTATATAATTAAAATTAAATATAATTAAGCTATATATATAATTAAGCTAAATTATACAATTAAGTTACCAATTTATATAATTAAACAACCAATTTATACGTATAACTTATACAATTACATCTAAATTATATAATTAAAATAAATTTTAAAAAAATTACCTAAATTAACATAAATACCTAAAAATTACCTAAATTAACATAAATACCTAAATTATACCTAAATTAACATAAATACCTAAATTAACAATTACATCTAAATAAATAAATTTACATAAATAATTAAATAAATTATATCTAAATTAACATAAATAAATTAACCTAAATTAACATATTTAAATTAAAATAATTTAAAAAAAAATAAAAAAAAAGTTACCTGATCGGATGGAGGAGGAGGACAGTTGCCGGATCGGATGGAGGAGGAGGAGGAGGAGAGTGGCCGGCCGGATCGGATGGAGGGGAGGAGGAGGAGTGGCCGGATCGGATGGAGGAGGAGGAGGAGCAGAGCGGCGGTGCGGCGCAATCTGAATTGCTGCGAAGGTGTACGGAGGAGGAGAACGGAAGAAAAATGCAGAAAATGGAGGCTAGGGTTCGGCAATTTCATACTTATACCCGATAGAATAGCCGACGATTAAAAAAGATTTCGTCGGCTATTCTTTACTATAGCCGACGAAATCCTTAATTTCGTCGGCTATTCTTTGAATGTCGTCGGCTATTTTTTGAATGTCGTCGGCTATACTTTAGGCGCTCAGCAGCCGTCCGATCTCCCCCATCCAACGGCGGACAATGAAAAGGCGCGGATCGCAAGAGTTTAGCCGACGAAATTAAATATTTCGTCGGATATACTTTGGAAAATCACAGCCGTTGGATCTGAGCCATCCAACGGCGGACAATAAGCGGATCGCAAGAGTTTAGCCGACGAAATAGACTTTTCGTCGGCTAAACCTTTGGTCAAACAGCGAAGTCAAACCTCTAAACGCTTTAAAACGGAAATTGGCATGTCTAAATGACGTTTTTTGGCCTGATCTTCAACAGAGAATAGTTTCAAATCGATGAGACGCGACTAATCGATGAGGCTACCCATAGGAAAACGGAAGTAAAAAACAGTTAACTGCAACATTCGGCACACAGATTTTGTCGGAATCTTCTCATTTTTCAACCGTAGACGTATTTCAATATTTCGGTCATATCTTATTTCACGACACATTTGCATTTGAAGGATGAAGCAATGGTTTGTCGATAGTGATAGAAAATGAAAGCTGCTGTTTTTTTGTTTTTTTTTTTAATCATAGCCGACGAAATCAAACCTAGTACTCGTCGGCTATTCTTTTGTCGTTTTCTGTCAAAAATAAAATATTTATTTTTCAATAAATTTATGGCCGACGAAATAATGAATTTTTCGTCGGCTATTCTGTGAAAAAAATAAAAAAATCTGTGGTGTTACACCTCCCGTATGCCTATGTCCTGTTCATATATAACCAAAATTGAACCTAAAAAAACAGAAACCCAACAGTCAACATATTTCAAAAAAATTTTTAAGGGGTTTGGAACCCAGCCTAGCTGGGAGGCTCATCTCCACGCCCGTTTATTAGAAATGATCGAGTGGATTACAAATGAAAGGATTACATCATCTAAATTACTTAATCCGTCGGATTGTAATCGGAATCATCGGATGAGTCTTCTTCGGTTTCTGAATTGCTCGATAGGGGTAATCTATGTCGTTCCTCACCACTAGAGTCCTCGTTAGTTTCTTCATTTGGATCAACATCAATAAGCAGTGGCTCTTCACGTCGAATTCGTACCGGCGTGTCTAGGCGAATAAAAGAGGAGTCAGGAATACCGTTTGAGTTGGGCTCTCGATACGCGGTGCCCCCTTCCTCCTTCTCTTCAGCCACTCCAAGTGTAGACGCCCGGTAAATGTTGCGATGGTGGATAGTGTTGACTACTTTCCACGGGTCACCCTTGGCGAGATCATCAAGATAAAACACTTATTTCACCCATGTGGCTAAAACGAACGGGTCGTCCTCATACCATGATGTACTAGTGTTCACAGAAGTTATGCTGTATTGATCGGTTTTCATGCTCTGCGGCCGTGTGTCAAACCATCTACACTTGAAAAGGTGCACTTTCATGCCTTCCCCGTAATGCAGTTCCACAACTGAATGGAAAACACCGTAATAGTCAACTTCACCATCCCCACCATGTGCCATAACCCCTGAATTTTGTGTTTTCAGTCTGAGGTCTCTGTGTTCACATCGAAATAACACACCATTCACCTTGCACGTCGCATAAACTTTTGAATAGACCGGCCTCATCGCTAAAAGTCTGAGTTCGTGCGACTAATTTGGGTGATTATCATTTTGAATAAGGTCCATCTGCAACCATCAGAATCAACTATAAATATGAATAAATATACACAATAATATATAAACACGTATAGAATAGTGTTAAAGTTACGTACCCAGCGGCCGAAATACTCTGCGAATGTCCGGTTGTGGTAATCGACATCACCTCGTACTTGTTCACAGTGTAGATGTATGTTCTTCCAAAACTGAACTTCTGGACAGTTGATTAGTACCCACCAATGTGCAATGGCTACCTCATAATCTTTCAACTTGTAGGAAACTGGCATGTTTCCACCGAGTACAACATCGTCGGAGAGTATGGAAAGATTGAACTGTGAAGGTACATCTTCTGGTATGCTTTCCTGTAACGCTCCTAAATACAGCTTCATGTAGGTGACGCACTCGTGCGCAATATATGCTTCAGCTATACATCCTTCAGGTACGGATCTGTTTTGGACAAAACCACCGTATTGTCCAAGTTGCCTATAAATCAAGTTTTTAAAGTGTTATGATAATACATTAACACTATATCA
The DNA here is from genome assembly GCA_963682095.1 of Potentilla sterilis. Lineage (NCBI taxonomy): Eukaryota > Viridiplantae > Streptophyta > Magnoliopsida > Rosales > Rosaceae > Potentilla > Potentilla sterilis. The sequence continues at coordinate 23,514,093 of OY821766.1, forward strand.
CATATATTGATGAGGAAATTAACATAAGGTGTAAAATACTTACCTTTCCATCGGATACATCCAAGTGAAGTGCACAGGACCGGTAAGCAACAACTGCCGAGGAAGATGGATCATGAGGTGAGGCATGATGTCGAAAAAATTTGGAGGAAATATCATCTCAAATTTACACATGATATGAACGATGTCTTGTTGCATTTCCCGGAGGTCAGATTTTCTCACTTCCCGTGTGCATACCTTCTGGAAAAATCTTGCCAACGCTACTAACGGCTCCACAACGACAGGGAAGGAACGGTCGAATGAAAACAGGGAAGAGACGTTGTAGCAGGATATGATTGTCATGACTTTTCAACCCGTACAGATTGTTGAATTGTCTGTTCACACACTTGGCTATATTTCCAGCAAAGCCTGAAGGATACTTGGCCCGACTTATCCAATGGAAAATTTCTGGTTTATGCTCAGGCTTGACGGTGTAAGGAGTTTGAGGCATTTTTCTCTTCCCTTGTTTCAACCATAGTTGTTTTCTGATATTCATGTTTTGCAGATCAGTGCGAGCCTTAGGACCGTCTTTCGTCTTCCCCTCCAAGTTCAGCGTTGTGCCCACCACACTTTCAGAAACATTTTTTTCTATGTGCATAACGTCTAGGAAGTGACGGATCAGCAACTCACACCAGTACGGGAGTTCCCACAATATGCTCTTATGTGTCCAGAATTTGTACTGCTCAGGTCTTTCAGGTATTTCCGCTACAATATCGGGATGATTGCTGAGGGGCCCAAAATCGTACTCATTAAGCACTGCTAAAATTTCTCTTCCCGTCCATCTTCTGGGAGGACCACCGTGTTCTTCGGTTCCATCAAATGCGGCGGACTCGTAACGCCAGTGGTGATCCGCCGGAAGGAACACACGATGACCCATTCGGCATATCTTGTTGCAATGAGGGGTGCTCCCATAATCGCTGAGGCACTCTGGACAAGACTTGTATCCCCTAACAACGCTGTCCGACAACATCCCATAAGCAGGAAAATCACTAATGGTACCAATAAACATGGCATGCATCTGGAACGTCTCCTGCTTATACTTGTCAAAAGTGGGATGACCAACGTCCCACAATACCTTAAGCTCTTCAATCAATGATCTCATATACACATCGAGACATTTCCCTGGGTAACCAGGCCCCGGAATCAACAACGTCAACATATTATATTCCTTCTTCATGCACATCCACGGAGGAAGGTTGTAAGGTACCAAAACCACCGGCCATATACTGTATGAAAGACTCATGGTGCCGAAAGGGTTGAACCCGTCGGTTGAGAGCCCGAGCCTGACGTTTCTGACATCTGACGCAAAATGAGGAAACTCATTGTTTATATGCTTCCAAGCCGCTCCGTCAGAGATGTGTGTCATGATATCTGCGTCTCCCGCGTCCCGCTCACCGTGCCACCTCATAGCTTTTGCGGTGGTTTCTGACATGTACAACCGCTCAAGCCTATCTCTCAACGGAAAATACCGAAGCACTTTCACAGGTTTCCTATTGCCTGCTCCCGTCAACTTATATCGGTCAGACTGACATATCGGACATGCGTCAAGGCTAGCAAGGTCATTCCCTTCTGCATCTTTACCCCAGAAGAGAACGCAGTCAAATGCGCATGCATGGATCTTAATGTAGGAAAGCCCTAGATCTTTGAGGATACTTCGGACCTTACGGTGATTGGTAGGATTACGATGACCCTCCTCCAACAACGAAGAAGTGTACTGTAGATATTCATCCACTTGCCTGATGCTCGATTTTGTCTCGACTTTAATCCTCATTACCTCCATCACACTTTGAAGAACTGTCTTCTCAGAACTTGAAGACACAGGGGTCTGTTGCAATTCAATCAGTTTGTTGTACTTGTCAAAGGCAGCAGTGTTGACAACTTGTGGGAACGGCTGCACCGGGTCATGCATATATTGTTCCCCACGTACACCGCTTTCAAAAGGAAACACGTCGTTGACGAATGCCATTGTTGGATCGTTGGATGTACTACTACTGCCCGCCTAAAAAAATTGCCCATGATCATGCGATCCATCTAATGATGGCTCACCGTGATATATCCAACGTTTGTACTTCGGCCAAAACTCATTACTCTTTAGGTGCTCCCATACTGTCCTAATCGGAAATCGACACATATCACTACGACACTTACATTTCTTGCACGGGCAATAATGGTATTCCTTCCCGTTTGCATTTTCCTCGACGAACTGCAAAAAATCCACAACTCCTGTAGTGTATCGTCGGTCATGCCTTGGAAGCGAAATCCAACTCTTATCTCGATCCATATATAGCCTGATAATAATATATATGTATAACTTTAATTAATAATAAATTAATTAACACATATATATTACAATATATATTATTATCAACATCAACTCATATATATATATATATATCATTAATTAACAACCATTATTTAAGTTCATTACACTATCAACAACCATTAATTAACATATTTATATATATTTTAACACTAATTAAAATAACATTAAATTAAAACACATAATTATACTCTAACTGAAAATCAACTCAACTACAACTCAAAATCAACATATATACATACATTCTAATACTAAAACAACAACAAAACAAAAAATCACTTACTATATCAAAATCACTAAAACTCAAAATCAACTCAACTAAAACTCAAAATCAATATATATACACATATACGTACCTATATATAGCTCCACAATGTAAGAGATGACGGATTTCAACAATACCTACAGATTTTTCACTCTTTCTCCCGTTTTTTTCCTTTTTTTTTGAAATGAGCAGCTTCTGTCCAGATCTGAAAATATAAAGACTTATAGCCGACGAAAATTCCAATTTCGTCGGCCAAACTTTCTAAAGTTTTCGTCGGCTATACTTTAAGAGAAAGGCCGACGAAAATTCAAATCGTCGGCCATTCTTGGGGTATAGCCGACGAAAAATATTTTTTAGTGACGAAAGAAAAAATCGTCGGCCATTCTTGGACAATAGCCGACGATTTTTTATTTTTAGCGACGAAAGACAATATCGTCGGCCATTCCCAAGAATGGCCGACGAAAAAAGTATGTCGTCGGCCGTTTTTTTTTTTTTCGTCGGTAATACTGTTTTTTCTGGTAGTGTATGGTTGATGATGGGGGATGATTTTCTTCCTCTCCCCTTGTTGGAAGTATATATGGTGCACCGCCATGCATGTTCGGCGACCTCGTGGACCGTGCAACCGGCTTCATAGGTCCTACTTCCGGCATCTAGCGGGTAGACCGCCACTCCGGCTACATTCCCAATGTCAGAGATCACCGGTCCCGCACCCGGAGGGCGTGCCACCGGGTGCCTGAAGTAGCTTCGTGAGTAGGGAAATATGTAATAGTGTAATAAGCATCCCACATTGGAAACGTAGTAAAGGTGGGAGGCCTCCTTGCCTATAAATAGAAGGCTTCCCCCTTAGAGTTAGAGATCTTGGATACTTGCTACTCTTGGCATGTAACCACCACCGATGGCTTATCGGCCGATCGTACTATATTCCAAGTTGACGTAGCCGTGCCCTTCGATGGAACGGTGAACCACTATACTTGCCTGTGTCTATTTACAACTTTATTATTGTACTTCTGTCAGGCCTACGGGTTTGTGCGGAAACAATTGATGCCGTCTGTGGGAAGGTAAACGAAAAGTTGTGTTGCTCTACCGGCGGGTAGAGGTCAATCGGCCCATTTTCGTTTTGTTAAATCCACTGGGAGGCAGTAGAATCATCTCTCGGAACATCCTACTGGCTCAGTTCATGTGCACTCCACCAGTCCACCCGGCCAGCAAGTTGGTGGTCCAACAAGCCCAGGCCCGGCAGCTAGCTGGTCAGCGGGTCCAAAGAAGCAAGTCAGCGGTCGACCAACTAACAGCCCTGTCAACCTCTTCGTTCCGTCCGCCAGTCCTGCCTCGCACTCGACCAACCCGCGAAGGCCACATTGGCGACTGCTCGGCCCTGCGGCGTCTTCCCCTCTGCCCGGTCCGAGTCCTGAAGTCGCCTCCCTGTAACCCATTCCGCGCCCCTCCTCCTTCCGGTCATTCAGCCTCGGGCTGCCCTCTCCAGTTCGAGTCCGACTCTCTACCTCTCCGGGCAAGGCTCAGTCTCCACCTCCGGTTGATGGGAGCACCCCCCCCCCCCCCCCCCCCCCCCCCCGTGCGGGACATCCTCTTCTCCAGATCCGAGCGATGGCTCGTCTCCTCCGGTATACCTCATCTTCCCCGAAGCGAGCTCATCCTGCTGCTCCAGCACCATTACGCCCAGGCGAGCTCTGGCACCAACGCTAAGTTCTTCCGGCGTCGAGATCCGCTCCGCCCTCCGCATCGTCCAACCTATCCGGGCTGGGTCTTCTCTCCGGAAACCGCAGAGCTCTTCACCAGCGACCAGTGGGCTCCTCTCCGGATTTGCCGACGGGTCTCCTCACCGGGTTCTCCGATGAACCTCCTTCCCCGGGCCCCGATAGCCTAGCCCTCCAGTGCCGGTCACCCTCACCCTCCGGCCGGTGGCGTGCCTCCTCTCCAGTCCGGGCGGTATTCTCCTCCGGTTCGAGTCGGCCCTGGCTCACCTCTCCAGAGCCGATGGCTACTCTCCAGCTGCCGGTGGTTCCTCTCCGGTCCGGTTGGTCTCCGGGCATGGGCCGAGCCGAGAGAGAGCAGAGCGGAAGGGAGAGACCCCATGTAGAAGAGCGGGAAAAACAGAATGAGGAGAAGAAGAGAAAAGGGCGGGAAAGAGATTCAAAAATAATGAGTCCAGGTCAACGGTTGGGCCGTGCCGGGTCGGGCTACAACAGCGGGTCAGCTGTTTGGCTAGGCCTGGTGTGGATCAGCTGTTGGGCCCTAGGCTGGGTACGGGTCAGCAGGGCTGGAAATGAAAGATAATTAGACAATTTCCTTTGGCCACCCACCAGTCTTCTATGGACACCTCGGCTGTACTCTACACCCGTATACATTCACCGGGCAACCCGGGAATCATTCCCGCATGCTATTCCAACACCTGGCAGCTTTCTCCAAAGCTAAGTATTCTAACTCATTTATTATTACTCAACGCATGCTTCACCTGTGCATAATTTGTTTGGGAATATTGATAATTAGACATGTGATAAAAGCACGAGCATGGTCCAGGATGCATCGCATATCATTATGCGTTTATCAATGCATCGCATCTCAGTGCGCATATCAGTATGTATCGCATTACAATGCATCGCATCTCAGTGCGCATATCAGTATGCATCGCATCGCATCTCAGTGCGCATATCAGTATGCATCGCATTACAATGCATCGCATCTCAGTGCGCATATCAGTATGCATCGCATCGCATCTCAGTGCGCATATAAGTATGCATAGCATTACAATACATTGCATCTCAGTGCGCATATGCATCGCATTACAATGCATCACATCTCAGTGTGCGCATCATTATGCATCGCATTACGGTAACACCATTCCATCGGTTATGGAACGCTCCACCAGTTCATAGGCATTCCACCGGTTAGGTTCAAACCGGCTCCATGGCATCTCTCCGGTTAGGTAGCATTCAACCGGCTCCATGACATCTCACCGGTTAGGTTCAAACCGGCTCCATGGCATCTCTCCGGTTAGGTAGCATTCAACCGGCTCCATGACATCTCTCCGGTTAGGTTCAAACCGGCTCCATGGCATCTCACCGGTTAGGTTCAAACCGGCTCCATGGCATCTCTCCGGTTAGGTAGCATTCAACCGGCTCCATGGCATCTCACCGGTTAGGTTCAAACCGGCTCCATGGCATCTCTCCGGTTAGGTAGCATTCAACCGGCTCCATGGCATCTCTCCGGTTAGGTTCAAACCGGCTCCATGGCATCTCACCGGTTAGGTAATATTCAACCAGCTCCATGGCATCAAACACATGAGCTTTATAAACCCGGGAGAGTTTACATCTAACACATGCAAACTTTTCCAGCAGGCTAAAAACCCTGCATCACACTGAACTGTGATAAATTTGGGGATCCACGGTGAGACTTGTTATCTCCACGCCACCCCACCGGGCAGATTGTTTCTCTAACACAGAACAAGTCTCCCCGCAGGCTAGAAACCCTGCACATTACCCCACGCTTGTTCCAGCACAAGTGGGCCGAACCACCGGGCTACTCCCCGGTCTGCCTCGCCGTTGGCAGCAATTTTACCTCGGGAACTTGGGGGACTCGTTCCGACATGGTAGTCCACCGGTCGAGTCCTCACATCATCATCCCATGCACTCATCCGGGTTTCACCCCGCTCCACATTTATTGCATGGGCACCCCGGTTCCGCACCGCACCGCTGCGCCAGAGCCTCGACCCCTGCACCACAGCTCACGCTAGCACCTCACCTCCGGCCTCGTGAGCCAGGCCGCTCAGTCTATCAGCTCACCCTCCGGCCCGGTCCTGTCCAGCAATCACCTCGACCAGCGGGTCACCACAGATTCAGCAGGCCCTGTCCTGTCCAGCAATCACCTCGGCCAGCGGGTCACTCCAGATTCAACAGGCCCGGCTCTGTTCAGCAGCGGCTCCGCCCGATCAAGCTTCAACGAGTCAGTATCGGTCCAACCCGGATCCTCCCTCGGCACCCACCGCCGCTCCAGAACCCGGCACAGACGGTGAGGATCAGAACCTGGCACCTCAGTACACCGGTTATGTAGCATGGAAGCATCACTCCCGGCCAAGTCAAATCTCCAGCACGGACCTGGGGGACTACGACTGGGAGCACATCAGTAACACTCGAGCGGAGGGGTGGGACTCGGCATTCGAACGCCCGGTAAGAGCCCAATCTCACTTAGGGACTTGGGGGACTGGTGGTAATAGGGGTGACTCGGTCACCACCTACGCTTGGCGGCACATGATGATTAACTCCCCAAGTAAGATTGCACTCTTACTCGGGAACTTGGGGGACTTGTTGGAAGTATATATGGTGCACCGCCAAGCATGTTCAGCGACCTCGTGGACCGTGAAACCGGCGTCATAGGTCCTACTTCCGGCATCCAGCGGGTAGACCGCCACCCGGCTACATTCCCAATGTCAAAGATCACCTGCACCGCACCCGGAGGGCGTGCCACCGGACGCCTGAAGTAGCTTCGTGACTAGGGAAATATGTAATAGTGTAATAAGCATCCCACATTGGAAACATAGTAAAGGTGGGAGGCCTCCTTGCCTATAAATAGAAGGCTTCCCCCTTAGAGTTAGAGATCTTGGATACTTACTACTCTTGGCATGTAACCATCACCGATGGCTTATCGGCCGATCATACTATATTCCAAGTGGACGTAGCCGTGCCCTCCGATGGCACGGTGAACCACTATACTTGCCTGTGTCTATTTACAACTTTATTATTGTACTTCTGTCAGGCCTACGGGTTTGTGCGGAAACACCCCTGTTCCTGGGCTCTAAGCCATGACTGAGTTCCTACTGCATGATTATCTCGAGGAAGGGTTTGAGGAACAAGAAATTGGAGCTGAGCCCTTGGAGAAGCTAAAGGTTGATTTCCAGTGGACATGCATGACATAATATATCAGTTCATGAATAAGGTCATGGTCAAGGAGGGGAGTTGGAATATATGTGGGAGGTTCATGGTGAAGAAGATGCATCACCCTGGAGCCAGTACCAGATCCTGCTAGTAAGAGAAGCCAGAAATAAGCTGCTACCAAATGAGAATTCTTATATACAAAAGGGCCACGAGGAAGAGAAAGAAGAAAGTGTTTCATAGTCATCCCGTCAGAGTTATGAGGTTTTCAATTGTAATATCTTAGGACATATTTCGCCTCTAATCTTGTGCATATGTTTTGGTAGACATCCACCTCGAAAGATACAACAACCGATCATCTAAGTTCACACACCATACTTGTTTCACAAGAATTGTATTTCCAGAAGCTGCTTGTACCTCAGTGAGTTTCTTCAACATTGCTACAGTAATCGAAACAAAAGACTAGATATGGATGGTTTACACTACGTCTGATTATATGCTATTCTTCACCAAAATTTAAACTTGATGCCAACTCTACAAATCAAGAACAGATTTCGCATTACTAAAAATCTCTATCAAGAACTGTTCACTTGATTCCGCATTACTTCATCCAAGAGCCTCCTGTACTTACTTCTGGTACACTCTCCTGTAAATCTTCGCCCCCTCAAATTCAGCATGAATTTCTCTTTCTGTCCTTATTCCCATTGGATTGCTCAACAACCATCCCTCACTATCACACAACACGCTGGAGTCAATTTCATCTATGTGCTTCAGAACATGGGGCAGAGAATCAAATTGGTTTCTCATCTCTACTGCCAAATCCAGTACATCCGACTGTATAAACACCTGCATAGACATAATATTAAATATATCATTGAGCCTGCAGGTGAGTTAATGACATTAAAAATCATTTTTTTCACAGAACACACCCTCATTGGGTGAGAAACAAAAATCATTAAAACTTTGAAAGAGATCACCCACTTACACCAGCATTAAGTCGTGATTTAGTTTGTTTTTGTGAGAAATAGAGCTTGAATGTTCTCTAATCAAGAAATAAAATCAGTCGGTAACCAGGACACCCTCATAACATTAAAATGAATAGTACTTAAAAAAAAGCTCATCATTGTAAGCATTTAGTTTTATTCATTAAAAAAAAAATCAGTTTTATGTGCTTTCCATTTGTTTGTGGGTTGGGTACATTCAATAGAAAAAACCTCTCCCAACCCCCTGCCTAATACTTACATGAACCATACATTTAGGCATATAAGGAAACGATTTATCTTTTTTTTTTTTCAATCCTTTTGACCACTTGATTTATGCAAAACAAGTGGGATGCACCTAGGCTACCTATACAGCAGCATTAAACTGAGAAACAATCATGAAATCTGAACAAATAAGTACTAAAGTAGCTCGGCTGCGCCCTACATCATATCCAAACCATGCAAACCTTTGGCCAATTTATGAAGCATCTGCCTTACACCCCTTTAAACAAAATGTGGGTGAAAGAAAAAAATACACCCATGGGCCGACGGCTCCATTGTCTTCCAAAGATGAGACTTTCAAGATTCAATACTTTGTAATTTGTATAACTTGTCCTCAAGCATAACTTAAACTGGACACCCTTTTTAACTGTTGATTTTTCCATTTCTTTTCCTTTGATGAAATAAACTTCTATTAAAACTCAAACAAATTAGTACAACTACAGAACCAGCGGACGAGGAGTTGACTCTAAAAAAACCAATAGTACAACAGACAGATCATTGCATGAGCAAACATAGAACTAGACAACTGCAAAATTATAGAAACCTTCCAGACTAACAAAAGTAATGGATCTAATGGTCACTTTCCATAAAATTCTTAAATGCTTCATTATTTGTCATAACCTATAGTCAACTAACCTGTCCGCAAGGAGTTAAATTATTCACAATCGAATCTACTAAAGGCTTCTGCACAACCCGTCTCTTATGGTGCTTTCTCTTAAAATACGGATCTGGGCACTGCATATAAACATGAGAAAAGAACTGATTCAAATATTGTTACTGTAGCTACATTTCTTTTCAACAAGTTGAAAAGACATAAAGAACCTGTTTGAACTACAAAAATAGGTATTTCTGAACTGTTCCCAGTGTGATCAGTGAACTCACCGAAATTGAAACTAGCATCAGTGGTCCAGGGTAGGTAGACACCAGCTGATTAAAAGAAGTTGTTGCATTTGCATACATGAAATGTCTGCATAGAGTTAAATATAATATATCAGTTGCTAACAGATAATACAACAGGTTTCAATACCTAATATGATTAAGTTCCCTCACATATTACTTAAACCCAACTCCTTAACCCAGACATCAGCCCGTTTGACAAGCTGCATCAGGAAAAACAAAAAAAGTACATTAGTGGTTTGAACAAAGCTGTAATATCATCTTAAAAGGGGAGGAATCAGGACCAGTAGTTATACATCAACTTAATCAGAAGAATGTTCAAGAGAATCAAAATTAGCCGAAGGAGTATTCCCATACTTTCTGCCTTATTTCCAATCCCAAATAATTTTTCACAGCTATGTTTCTTTTCGCCAGCCACATGAGAAATCTACCACTACCTGAGAGTGTTACATGGTTAGCTAACTCATAATTGATAAAAAAAAAAAAAAAAAAAAGTACTCTCTGTCTCTCTCTAACAATGATGACTCTGACGAACTTTAAACACAAGAAAACTTTAAAATTCTATACCTAAAATATAAAGGTTAAGACTTGAAACAAGTTTCACAACACATGTAAAATTGAGCAGTATCTTGACTAGTTTTCTGTATGAAACAAAAACCTTACACATTATAATAATCTTACAAAAGATGCACAAGTTACTGGTGTTTTTTATTAGTTTCAGTGCATGGAACCACACAGAGACACAATTTTATAGTATTATCCTTTGGGAGGCATGAGTCATTCTTAAATAGATAGATTTTTTTATTTTTTCTATTTTTATAATAGCAGGTTCACAACAGAAGAGAAAAAAAAATGCATCACAGTAGCTAGGGTTCAGCCACACCATCCCAAGAAACAATAACCCTAGCATAGCATAAGAAACTGTAGTCTTTCAACAGTGCCGAAACAGAAGACCAAAGAGTTATCAGAATATTTCTCCCACAAAGTTCCTCCAACGCTATACCTGTATAGCGTAGGACTCAAAGACATCTTGCCTTCTCCCCCCCCATAGCCAAAAGTTTATAAAAGAGTAGGACTCCCAGCTGGGGTCTTCGAACTCACTCAGCCTCCCTACATAAATTCTTCTGTAGAGGAGAAGAAACTTGACGGTTCTTAAGAACATGATTGGCAAGCTACCTCGTCACTGGGCATCTGACACATATGGTACCAACTATCGAGTAGCCTAAAACCTTGACCTCATTGGCTCTCATCATAGATGTGGTGTGTGAATAGCAGTTATAGCACCAGTCTATATGTTTTTCTTAAAAAAAAAATATATAAGCTTAAAACATGAATCACTAAGTCACATCTTCACCATTGTAGAACACAAAGTAGCCTCAATTGTAAAGGACTATATTGTATTTTCACATACTATTGTATTTGCACGCATGCTACTCTACGACAAAACACAACCCTCATTAGTTATTTCTTATCTCTTTATTTTATTTTGAGAAGAAACAAAAACCATGGTCAGGTAATGAAGAATATATAGCTAAAATTGTCATTCTGAACACCCAAGAAAATAGTGCCCAACATTGTCATTCTGAACACTCAAGAAAATAAATTCATGTAAACTACTAATAGCAGAGCATGAATTACAGTTTCACATGTACCTTCTCCATCTATCCCCCAATTACAAAAATTCAAGGCCTTGCAATAATAAGGATACTCACCATATCTACTAACTCTCTTCACTCGTTCAGAAGTACTTGATAAAAATTGACTGATGATAGCCTTAAACAATTTCTTTTCGCAAACTCTCTTATTTATTTGTTTTTTTATAAGAGACAGAAAATATTGAGAGAAAAAAGAAACAAGAAGGAAGAAAAGCAAAGCAATTGATAGAAAACGTAACCACTAATCTCAGAGAGTTACAAACACACAATTGAGAGACCCAGCAAGAACAAAAGCAACAACACAGCATAATTCTAAGAAGCTATACAATGGATTGCTCATAATCAGGAAGCACTAGTATTACAGCTACAAATAAACATTACAAAGAGCACCAGTAAAAGAATAAGAATGGTACCACTTCCAATATCCATCATAAGAGGCAATGTTGGGTCCTTGAACACTTGATTCCAATCAGGCACTTCCACAGGCACCTACCCAATCAAGAAAAAAAAAATATTACTAAAGCTTCAGTAGATACCTATTCTTGGCAATGCCATTAGATTCTCATCTGCTGCTAATGAACCCTATTATATAAGCAAGAAAGAAAAAGAAGAAGAGAAAGCTACGTACAGCTAAAGAGGAGCTAAGAGGGTTCACATGTTGCCTAATTCTCACATGCCCCAGTTCCTGCAATTCAAAAACAACAACCCAACAACAACAATATATGAGAGCTTTACTTCAAAGACATAAACTTTTTCTCTATCAACAACACTAATGACAATATAAACATAAACAGAGACCTGGGTAACATTGTGGTTGAGATTAAGTTCAGCATATTCCAAGGCCACAAGGTCCGGGCTCCTCAGCTCTTGTTCCTTAAACCCAATAGAAACAGACGCCTCCACTCTTCTTCTGTTTTTATGATATCGATAAAACGTCGACGTGTCTCGAAACAGAGTTGAAAGACTCCTCCTTTGAAATGCACCGCCCACACCACTGTACCAGAGGTGCTGACGTAGGCAGACGCAAGAACCCATGACTCTTCCTCTTCCTCTTCTCTCTATCTACACAGTTCCCTCTTCCTTCCCAAAATTAATACGAACAGAGAAGACAACCCACCACCGTCAGATCAGTAAAAGCACAGATTGGACGGCTGTTAATTTTAGTGGTATAGAAAATGAAATGTGAAGCATATAGAGGCCACGTGTCATATAACTGTAATCAAAGTGACCCTCACCCTCCAATTTTTGTGAGACCTTACAAAATGGGAGAGCCATTGGCTTCACCTTCAACCATTTCTTATGGTGTGGAAGTATGGTGATGGCTATGCTTCTATCATCACCATTGAAACCCTTGGCCTACTCCTCTTCTGCATTTTCTCAAGACACCTCATCATACAGACCAGCTGTTATTCTTCCAGTTAAGTTTTATCATTGTGATCATCACTTACATGCACTTGGGTTTTCGGCATTTGATACATAGCCTCAGCTTTTGATGTTTGGTTTTTATTGTATTCAGGGTTTGGGGAACAATACAGCTGACTACCAGAAGTTGGAGGTGACATTGAGAGGGTATGGAGTGTCCACAGTTGTTGCTAAGGTGGCAAGAATTGATTGGCTGAGGAATGCCGCCGGATTGGTGGACCCAAATTACTGGCGGGGAACTCTCAGTCCTCGCCCTGTGCTTGATTGGTGTGTTTTGATGAGTACCCTTGTGGATTTTGATGACATTGTAATAAGGGGATTGAATTTTTAGCTTGGTATGATTTGGCAGGTATTTGAAGAGGGTGGATGAGGCTGTAAACGAGGCAAAGGAGCTTGCACAAGGTTGGTCAACATATTCCTCTGTAACTTATTGGCATTCAACTTCAAGATATATAGACTTCAATTACATCATTCAGAAATTAGTGAACCATGTTCTTCTAAACAAGAAATTAGTTTGTTGTCTGTCAGCCTCTTAGTGTGATACCACCATCTTGCTTGATATTAGAATTGAGGAACTCCTAGGCACAACTTTGAAAATAACTAGCTTTAGCATGTTTGTATTTTGTAGGCTGGTGGCTTGCACCGATAGTAATTGGTGTACCAGATTTCACAATACATACACTTTAGCAAGAAATTTTAAGATACAAGACATCACTATTAGTCCTTGTTAATTAGTGGTAATGAACTCTGCCTTAGTGAGCCATATAATCTACTGATTGAACTTTTTTAATTTCAGAGTAATACTTGAGTACTAGAGTTTCCAACTTCATTGTTGATATTCTGAAGCCTGTTTAATAGTTATTCTATTATACTCAATGTAATGCCTTCCATTGCCTTCGCATTTTGGTGACACCAAAGTGCGAGAGAGATTGGGGAAGACGGAGGAGAGTCAAAATACATAAGGATTAGATAATGTTCTCCAAAAATCCATGAGAAATTCTTGTTCTTTCTGAACATATGATCATCAGTGTGGTGATGTCAAACTACACAGGAGTTGATTCAAGTGGTCTGTCCTTCCTTGCCGTTGTCCTTCAATTTACATGAGCATTTTCCATCAAGGATAATTGTTTTCTTTGCATCATTTCTCGGAGATCTAAAACCCTTAAATTTCTTTCAAAATTTGTATTTTCATTTTAGGTGGACCTTTATCCCTAGTTGGACATTCAGCAGGAGGATGGCTTGCGCGTCTCTACATGGAAGAATATGGGATATCAGATATTTCCCTGCTATTGACTCTTGGAACCCCCCATCTGTAGGTTATTAAAAATTTTCAATGATAAGTACTTGCTAAGAATTATGGATCCCTCTTACTGTGACATTGAGGGCTGCCAGCTTACTGATACATATAAATAATCTTATGTATTTTCTTCGACAAGAGCTTTCTTCAAATGTCTTCCTGGTAATTGTCACCTATATTCTGTGCAGACCACCTCCAAAAGGTGTGTCAGGGGTCATTGATCAAACAAGGGGACTCCTGTATTATGTTGAAAAGAATTGCTCAAAAGCTGTTTACACTCCTGAACTGAAATATGTATGTATCGCTGGAAGGTAAAACTCAAATTTTCCTGCTTGTTTCTCTTGGGTTCGCTTCTGTTCTTATATGAAGGGATATACTTTATGATACAATCTCTATATTTGGATAAATTAATTGCCTACTGCTGTAGTATACATTTTAGTAGTCTGTATCCATTGCTACTGCTCCATCAGAAGACCTTGCAGAATAATATATATAAATTAAATGAGGTAACTAGATATGTTAAACAGTAAAGTACAATGGATGGCGCACACACGCACACATTTATGTTGATAAGTATTAAGAAGCAACACTTGAGATGTTGACTGGTAGACCTCACAGATAATATAAGACACCATCAAGGAATATGGGTGCACTTAGTTTTATTTATGCACCTTGAATTCCATTGTGACCTGAATGTAAATTGCAGTGATCTAAATGGACCATAAATATGTAAAATACAGGTATCTCCAAGGTGCTCGCTTATTTGGCAACCCAAGTGAAAGTGTCGACTCCGCAATTCCAATGGAGAGCTTAGAACCCTCATTAGAGGTCGCTGTTATAAATGATGTGATCACTTCAGCATCAACCACACCCACTTTTCGTGCACGCTTTGTGGGGCAAGGGTACAAGCAGGTAAATTCCAATTCTCTCAGTATTTAAGCAGTGACTGATGTCATTTTGAATGGAATTGGTTGATATACATAAATATATATATATATATATATATATATATATATATCTATATCTATATATAGCGAAGGTTCAAAGCGAAGGTTCGCTCATGGCACTTACTGTCTTCTGATGTTATCCCCTGGTCATACATATCATTTAAGCTGGGCCTCATACTGAATTCTCATAATGCACTACCATTTTTCTCAGGTTTGTGGGCAGACAGATGTTTGGGGTGACGGAGTTGTACCTGAAGTATCAGCTCATCTAGAGGGTGCACTCAATATTAGCATAAATGGTGTTTACCACTCACCAGTTGGTTCGGATGATATGTTGAGACCGTGGTACGGGTCTCCTGCCATTGTAGAGCAATGGATACATCACCTCCTTAGCTAATGTTTCAGGGGCACTATAGTATTTAACTATTTATTCATGTGAAGATAAACTGCAAATTCAATAGGTTATAGAGATGATCCTATAATTAGTTGGGTTGTTACTGGTGGTGGAAGATTGTCATCAGCTTAAGCCCTGAATGCCAATTCTCTACTAATGTAATGGAAAACTTGGAATGGATGCATGAAATTTTTGCTACAAATGAATATTTTGACAGATCCGTGTGCCTTTACAGACCATATATATATATATATATATATATATATATATATATTCGGCATTTCATGTCTGTGAATTAGTAAAATGCTATTGACTTCTTAAGATGGAAGATCTGTTTTTTTTCTTCTTCTTTTTTCGATTAATATATATGGAAGATCTGTTCATTTAAGTTATGTATGCCTACTTCTAACATGGAAAACACTAGTTAAACACCATGTAGGGTTGAATAGCTGATCAAGTTTCAATTCATCGATCAAATTGCTGTTGTTTCGTAGGTTCAAGTTTTGTCTTGTAATAGGTTTTTGGGACCTTAAGAAGTTGGAAGATATTCCTGGTGTCAGGTTCATCGGTTTTTTTTATTTATTTATTTTTCTTTCTCAAAATATGATCATACATCAAGTATATATGGCCTAAAATTTTGTTAAGGAGTCAGAACTTTTAAGAATCAGAAGTTTTATATAATTTTTAAAATTATTATGCATACAAAGGAATTATAACAAACACTTTCAACCGTAATTTGAAATCAAAAGATTTCCAATTGGTGTTAGTGTTGTATGACATGATTAACATCATACATTGAGTGTGACATATGGCCCAAAACTAAAAGTAGAATTTTCATAGAATTCAAACAAAATCTTCTAGTAAAGAATTGCATCAATCACTATGAAACTTACTATCAAAATAACTGGCAACATGCAGTCCGTAGACTATGCACACTTATTTAACTATTATGTACTTTGTATAAATAGTTACATGGGCCTCGGCTTTGTGACGTTGTCTCTCACGCACTTTCAATCTGTTTCGTGTTTTTCATCTTATGAAGTTTATGATAATTCCAACGATGACATTCAGTGTCCTGTATATTTGGCTAAACCGTACCTAAAAATGCAGGAGTTCCAATTCAACAAATACTAAACTGATTTGCTTGATCTCTTATGTTATAGATTCCATTAGCTTCTTCCAATATCTAAGTTCTATACTTTCAACCTCTTTCTTTTGGTCGACTCGAGAAAAAAGAGATCGCGATATATATGTAACATCACACTCTAAGAAATGATTGTTATTTCATGTTTGCTATCTCTATATGCCAGTATTCAGTATATAAATATGACTAGACCGCCAGACAATGGCGTTCTTAAAATGTGACCATGAAATCACATAGTTTATATGTGATTGTTCAATCATCGTGCACATCATTTGGTGTTAATATGTTTTAGCTTTTGTTGATACCTGAAATATCATGCATCATCAGCAACTACCCAGCAACACATAAAACTTCTCCCTTCAAGCATTCAAACCTCTCATGCCTTCCAAGTAGAAACCTCCAAAAGCCTCCTTCAACCTTCAACCTTCAATCTGCTCCAGAAATCCAAAACTCAGAAAACCCCCAATTCTCTTCACCGCAGTGTGTTTCTAGCTCCCGCACCACGCTCATGCTGTCAAGCTCTTTTGATTTCCATGTTGTTCGAATCACACACGAATTTCTCTCATTTTTTGGGTGGAATTCGGCCTAGTCATTGCATAATCAAAGAACCCCATCAACATTTGGTGACTCTGCTGGGGAGGAGAGAACGTCCTCTAGAATGGAAAGAAGGGAGCTAGAGAGAGAAGAAAACAGTTTGGGCTTAGCTAAAGGTAGTATTGGGCTTTGGGTTTTAAGAGAAAGAGAAGGGCTGACCTAATTCCATATCCTCATGCATGTTCACCATTTCATTCATCGATCTAACTCGTTGGGTTTGAATTTCGGGCCCAACACCGAAACCACCTACGATATTAAATCGACGAATGAGCATGTGCGTTTCTGTAACCTTCCACACCACACCCACATCTACAAGCCCCAAAAATGCGTGGATGTGGCTTGGGTCCACATGTTAGGCATGTTTGCTTGGCGTATTTATAGTCGAGTAATGAGCATAAAATCCTTATAAAACTATAGGATTTTATGTAATTACGCGAGTATGCATGGTCTTTGTCGCATGACAGCACAGTAACTAATTGCATGATTTTTCAGGTATCAACATTAGCCCCCCAAAAGAGGAAGAAATGCAATAATTACAGTAATTACAGTAAGGCATTTCTCAACACTTGTAGCCGCGAGGAGACAAGTCTTGCTTATTATATCACTAAAATAGATGACGAGATGACACAACACAGTAGCATAAGCTGCATGCCTACTGCTGCATAAGCACCCCTGCACATGGAAACCAGTACTTGGGGCCTGCCAAAAGATAGACCAGAAGTCACCCTGCATTGGAACAAGCAACACTTGTAGCCGCGAGGAGACAAGCCAGGCTGATTGTATCACTGAAATAGATACTGAGATGAAGATATCCTATAACAACAAGAGACAATAACTTATTCTATTATGCACCCATTAGCCCCCAAGTTGCAGCCCTCTTTGGCGTAGTATGAAAGATTAACTGTCATGCTCAAAAGTTCTTTATACCATAAATCTTTGTTGCAGACATTTCTTAGACCAATATGTATTGCTACAACAAAGTACCCGCAACTCTAGTTTCCCCAAGCAAACTCAAGCTATGCAAACAAGCCTAATCATGGATGACAGTTCATGTGATCCACATTAAGAACTTCTATCAATGATGAATTGTGTTTATAATTCATGCACACACACACTTGGGGGGCTGAGAGATGAGAACTTAACTCTCAATCACAGTAGTATTTCATGCCATGCTAAACATTTCATACATTTTTGGTTACTACATTCAAGCCTTCTTCAATCCAGCAATCAAGCATTCCAAGCCTTATACCAATATGCAAATTCTGTTTTACACATACAACAACTGTATGTGTGACTCCAACTAGAAAGACAATTTTGCAGTAGACAATATCTATCCTATCCCCTATCACGCCAACTTTTATTGTCTTAGTTAGAAGCAAAACCAAATTTTTAGCCAAGCACACAAGTTCCGATATCAGTTTTATATCCTCATCTGCCAAAACCAAATAAATAGTATTTGTAACAACATTGTGAGCTGCAATGAATCTGTTACAGCCCATAGTAATAGAAGATTATTCATTCAAACTTTCTTCAAAGGAAGCATACACTGTCATATTCAAATCTCTTAATGCCATTTCCAAAATCATGCTATTGCAGTTACCAAATATCATTATAAGGATCCTTAAGCCAAAACAACATACCCAAGCTAATATCATCCCAAGTCTAGTACATAAGTCTTCATGCAGTTGTTACTCAAGGCCAAACTCATTTTGCAACTGACGAACTGATTTTTAGTGAGCCTCCCTGCAACAACCTTCTAAATTTAGCATGTATATAACCAAAAATAGAAAACACGCAGCAAAACAGAGGAGCATACTTTGCAAATATGATCACCTGACCTCCTTCTCCATTTAAGAATATGATGTGCTCATCCAGTATAAAAGCAAATCGTTCTCTGCAAATAGTTACAGTTATATTTCCCTACAGCTTTCCCTGCAGCTATTGTGATGACTCTGACCTGACCTGGCTAGGGAAGCTAGCAGGTAGGCAGGCCACGCATTCCACATCGCCCGGGAAAGAGTGGATGATGTGCTTATATGTGCAGAGTTAGCTCAATAAATATAGACGCATTTTGGGGGATCAATGGCTTCAGAAGGGATAGGAACTCTGAAGTTAAGCTTGCTGAGTTCAGAGTAATCCCAGGATGGGTGACCTACTAGGAAGTTGCTCGTGAGCTCCCATAGACAAAACCGTGAGGGCCAGAGAGGAGAGTGCCCCCAAGTGTATGGGCTGAGCTGTTACAAATGGTATCAGAGCCTGTCCCCGGCCGGAAGTGTGCCGACGCGGACGTCGGACCCTAAGGGAGGGGTGGATTGTGATGACTCTGACCTGACCTAGCTAGGGAAGCTAGCAGGTAGGTAGGTCATGTATCTCACATCACCCGGGGAAGAGTGGATGTTGTGCTTATATGTGCAGACTTAGCTCAATACATAGAGACGCGTTTTGGGGGCTCAATGGCTTCAAAGGGGATAAGAACTCTGAAGTTAAGATTGCTGAGTCCAGAGCAATCCTAGGATGGGTGACCTACTAAGAAGTTGCTCGTGAGCTCCTAGAGACAAAACCGTGAGGGCCAGAGATGAGAGTGCCCAAAACGGACAATATCTCAAGTGTATGGGCTGGGCTGGGTTGGGCTGTTATAGCCGTGCTGATTTTTCTCTGTGGATTATGATCATGTGGCCTACTTCATGCTTCAAGCAGCCCACATAATCATGGACGCTAATGTTGATACCTGAAAAATCATGCATCATCAGCAACTATCCAGCAACACATAAAACTTCTCACTTCAAGCATTCAAGCCTCCCTCTTTCAACCTTTAACCTGCTCTAGAAATCCAAAACTCAAAAACCCCCAATTCTATTCACCGCAGTGCGTTTCTAGCTCCTGCACCACGCTCATACTGTCAAGCTCTTTTGATTTCCATGTTGTTTGAATCACACATGATTTTCTCCCATTTTTGGGTGGAATTCGGCCTAGTCATTGCATAATCAAAGAACCCCCTCAACAGCTTTTTTCTTTATTTTTATTGAAAGATAAATTATGTTGATGATATCTTCAGAATACATCTGAAAAGGGTCACAGATAAGTGAGTATGTCTCATTGTTTAAACCTCATATGTAGTGCGTGCAACTCATTATACATAGTAGGTTATTTAGAAAATTCTTGATATATATATAAGTTCTTGCTAAGAATTTAAATTGTTTCCCTCTGATCGTGTCTTGGAGGGCTGCTTGTTTAGTGCTTAGTAAGCACGGCTTACTGATAATAATATGTACGTTATATTATCTTATGTGGTTCCCTTAGCAAAAGTTTAATTCAAATTTCTTCTAAAGGGTATAAATTTACTACTGTATTATGTTTAAACGAATTGCTCAAACCTGTGTACACTCCTAAAATGAAATCGATACACTAGGAGTTTGCCAAGACCATCAAATAGAAAATGAAAATTAGCTATGTAAGAAACAAAGTAAAGTCGAAGTTGAATGTAAACAGCAACAGAGAATTCAATCAGTTTCTTATCAATTAGAATGATATAATATCATCGCATCTAAATTCAGTAAGTATGAAATGCTAAACTCCATTTATAATAGAAACTATGAAAAGCTGAGTAGCTCACCTTATGCTTAGCATCCATCCTCTACACTGAGTTCCTTCAAATCACCCTTGGTGGAGATCAAACAAACAATATTATCCTAGCACCACATGCAAAATCAACAAAAAAACAAAGTTCAAACATAATCTTCATATCAGTCAAAATCTCTAGTAAAAACCACCACACGTAGTTAAAAACTCACAATAAAAAGGGGGACGAGGTTAAGGTAAGCATCGTTACACTACACCATTTCAACACTTACGCGACGGACTTTGAAAATGGATTTAAAATCTTGTCGCTTAAGAACAACTATAGCGACGAACAAATGATCAGTCGCTAAGAAAATCGTGTCCGTCGCTAAAACACCTTTAATGCGACGGTATTGTTGGCGACGGTTTATGTTAGTCGCGTAAAAACCACTAAAGTGATGAGACTTAGGCGACTTCTAAGTTAGTCACTTAAAACCTCTAATACGACGAGGTTTAAGCGAAGATTAAAGTTGGTCGCTTAAGTAAAATTTGAAGCGACTGTATTTGATAAACTCTATCGCTTAAAATGTTTAAGATCTGTTATAAACCCTCGTCTTAAACACAAACCCAGAAGTTGAAGAGAAAACAGAGAAACTGCTGTGTGCTGCGTAAAATTTCCAGAACTGCTGATTTCGTCATTTTCGGGGTCCAATAGCTGGGGTCTTCTCTTCCAATTGATTTGTAGGTTAGTATAATCTTTTTTTTTCATTGTAATCACCATATTTGAGTTTGATTGGTTGAATTTAGTGTCTGATATCTTGAGTTTGATTTGGATTATAATGTGTTTTGTGTTGTTTTTAGTTTTGGGAATATATGATGGAAGGACAGATGATGATACTCTCAGATACTCTGCAGATGGCGAGGTGTGGAAGTCCTTTGACAGATCATTCCCACATTTTGCAAGAGATGTTAGAAATGTAAGACTCGGCCTTGCCTCAGATGGATTCAATCCCCATGGAAATATGAGTTTGAGTCATAGTACATGGCTTGTTATTCTTGTGCCATACAACCTGCCTCCTTGGATGTGTATGAAGAAGGAATTTAGTATGATGTCTCTGTTAATTCCATATCCAAAGTCTCCAGGAAAGTGTCTGGATGTCTATTTGCAACATTTAATCGACGAGCTGTTAGACTTATGAGAAAATGGAGCTCTAACTTTTGACAGGCACAGTGGAAGATTATTTGTGATGAGAGCAATGCTGATGTTTACCATAAGTGATTTTCCTGGTTATGGGATGTTGTAGTCTCAGGCGACTAAAGGTTACAAAGCTTGTCCTGTTTGCTTGAACGAAGTCCATTCTGTTTGGTGTGCTGGGAAGGTGTGTTACTTGGGTCACCGTAGATGGCTTCCAGCTAACCACCCGTCGCGATTTCATGATCTAGCATTTGATAAAACAGTAGAGCTTCGTCCTGAACCCCGTCCCTGGAACGGTGATGAAATTTTAGAGAAGTTGAACTCTTTCGATTTCGGCATGTTGAGCGGTGATACCACAATACCAGTTCTGGAACGCCTTGACGAGTACAAATGTTTTACACATAAGAGTACATTCTATGGTTGACTTACTGGCCGAAATTAATTCTTAGGCACGCCCTAGATGTCATGCACATAGAAAAGAATGTAAGTGACAGCATTGTGGGAACAGTTCTTCATATTAAAGGAAAGAGTAAGGACACTGTGAAAGCACGTGAGGATCTGCAGTTGAAGGGAATACGAGAACACTTGTGGCCAGTGAAGACGGCGTCAGGGACTTTCATACTTGTTGCACCTTACACAGTTAAACCAGCTTTCAAGAAGCAGGTTTTCATATGGTTTAAAGGAGTAAAGTATCCTCATGGATATGCAGGAAATATATGTCGGTGTATTAACTTGGGCTTGATGAGTGCCTAAGTACGCACACAATAATAAACCCTACAAGAAACGTTAGTAGTATATGATAAGTAGAGATCGTTCTAGGCCGGGGATTAAGGGTACCTGAAACATGAGAATGTTAGACAAAAATATATACATATATACATGTAAAACGTCACATTGGGGGATGATTAAGATCGGCAGCACAAGGTTGCCCCTAAACTAATGCATGAAATAAAAGCAGGAAATTAAAATCCTAAGTTACTATATACAAGTTTGGTCGACATTCTTCCATAAATTACTAGCACGAAAGCAATCAAAACACACAACAAAATAGCAAGCAAGACTCACGACATCATATCAACATGTTCTAGACTCGACTTAGTTCCAACCTAATTAGCTCCTAAACGGTTTCACTAATCGATTAAGACTTCTTATATATTTTAAGTGACTAAACACACTACCAGATCGGACAGAATAGCCGACGAAAAAAATTTTGTCGACTATGCCAAATTTTCGTCGGCTATTCCTTCTGCCGACGAAACTTTCGTCGCCTATAAGTCGTCGGAAAAACGGCGTCGGTAAAACCAATAGCCGACGAAAATAACGAAATCGTCGGCTATATTCGAGTATGGCCGACGATTTTACCGACGAAAATTCATTTTGTCGACCAAACCTGGGCAAAATATCCGACGAAATTCGTCGGCTATTTTCGAGTATGGCCGACGATATCGTAAACTATAGCCGACGAAATTCGTCAGCTATTTGTTCTGAAATATAGCCGACGATTTCATCTATTTCGTCGGTTATTTCGTCGGAATATATTAATATTTTAATAGGCATTAATTAGTTATAGCCGACGAAATAATGTCATTTTCGTCGGTTATAAAAGTTATAGCCGACGAAATTTGGTAAATTTCGTCGGCTATATCTTTTATAGACAACGAAATAATGCCAGTATCATCGGCTATTCTTACATTTTGGGAAAAAAAAATTAAATTAATTTCTAAATTACCATTCCAAGCAACCTGCAATTCACAATGACAATCCATGCATTTACACCAACAAGAAACACGTCTAAATGACTTATTATTTAATTTGTTCCAATATACATAAAATATAACCCTAATCATCACCTAAACCACTAAAGTCCACCACATCATCCCCAGCATCTTGCTCTCCATCATTCTCGTTATCCTGCTGATTGAACTCGGGAGGTTGAGGCATTTGAGGTTCAACTAATGGCTGAAATGGGGGCGGGGGTTCAAGGCTTTGTTGTTGTGCCGCGAACATATCATACCACCAGTTTTGTTGGCCGGCGTAGTTGTGTCGCCGAATTCTCTCGCATTCAGCTTACCAACTCGACATATCCAAATGATACTGTTGTGTTCTGCGGTGTTGCTCTTGTGATCTCTGGGACTCGGCCGCCAATCTTGCGGCCAATCTCTGCACTTCCCCCCTCATCTGTTGGCTGTCCCCGCCTCCCTTCTTTTGACCTCCCTTAGTGGTCTTCAGGAGCCCTATTCCAGAACTTCCCAAACCCCGGCAGTAGTATTGATTTGACCGGTCTGGGAAGGCTGCGTCGAACATCCTCGCTGCCGTTTGGACATCCGATCGGTCGACCTAGCGCAGGGCTTCTTGCAGATCTGCCTTAAAATCGTAATCAACGACTTACGAGCTGTTTTGTCGCTTGTGGATAAGCCTTCTTGAACGTCCCCACGTACGGGTTGCTATCAGGGTAATCTCTAAGCGCCTCCTCCTGATATTGTGCAAATGGCCTAGAACCACCATGATGGGGGGTTGTGTTACGGCGGCGGTTCGCAGAGTTTATCCGAGACCGTTCCTTCAAACAAATAATAAAATATTAGAAAAATGCATAAAAAAATATTAGTGTAATAATTATAAAATAATTAAACTAATAATTAAAATTTTAAGAAAATAAACATTTATAGTTAAGTTTAGTATTTACCAGCATAAGTGGGTTGTTGAAGTCTACTGTCTTCAACCAAAGCCACTCGTACTCCCTGAACATGAACTCTCTTGGAGTACCCATACGACCACGGTTGTCGTATTGGTTAAAGTGGGTACGGAGCTCGTTCTTTCACTCTATGAACCTACGGAAAAAACAAAAGTGCATTAGAAATATTATTAATATCATAAAATATTTCAAATTATAAGATGAGGAATTCCCAACGTACCTCGAGTTTTGAATCGCGTCCGCCCAATCCTGCTTGTGTTCGGCAACCTCGAAGTATGTCTGAAAGATAATATTTTATTAGTTTTACAATTATAACAATACCGAAAATTATTAAATATTACGATAAAGAAATTAAATTTTTTAAATTACTCACCGACGCCGCGTTGTTGACCTCCCTCTTTATCTCTTCCGGCACATCAGCCCACCGTGTCCACAACATAGGGACTCTATCCCTAATCAGTACCCCCACGCAACCCGCGTAATCGCGGCGTTTTTTCCCCTGAACCTCCTGATTAGGAGGTTCGTTGATCTGGATCCTCCCCCTGCTCTCAACAGTTCTCCTGAGCGTGTCAAAACATATGACACCTCTCGTATTCCTCGTTGAACTGCTAGCGGCTGTCCCTATCACATAAATGACGATTGGTTAATAAAATTAAATATTAGTGCGTTAATTTTAATAAAACATTTAATTAATAAAATCAAATGTTACCTGAACTGGATGACCCGTCTGTTGACTTTTCTTTTCTCCTCGCCGAAATCAGGAGGTCAGGTCTCTCAAATGGCTGCTGATGGTATGCCTCCGCAACACTCACGTACTGAGGCATAGCAGGCCATATGGGCACACCACGAAAGTCGACCTCGGGTATCGCAGGAATGTTGTACGGGAGGTAGAGCTGATTTGGGAGAGTAGGCCCCTCAGTCGAGTCAACAGCAAACGTCGTCGGACTCGTCATCGGCTCCCGATGAACCTCAGGCATACGGACCTGAGGAACGTCTGCAGCTATCTCGTCCTGAAATAGCTGCCTATTGAACCTCGGAGCATCTGGCCCGAGAGGGGGGCGTGAACTGCTCGACGGCCGCCCCGCCTGGAGAAGGGTCTGGTGCCGAGAACTCACACTCCTCCGCGGCTGGGATGAATCCACAGTCCTCCGCGGCTGGGAGGAATCCACACTCCTCCGCGGCTGGCTGGTGGTCTTCTCAGGCTGGCTAAGGGTCCTGTCGGAGTCTGCGGAACCGGCGGAACTTCCAGAACCCCTAGATCTGGAACGACGGCCTCCGAATAACTGTCTCAATGCATCGGCCATCTGCAGGTTGACGCATTAATACATTAATTAATATTAAATTATATTACATTAAATGAAAAATTCTAATTAATATAATAACCAATAATACTAACATATTTCAAAACATACTAACAAATTAATATTTAAATTTTAACTAATTTTAAATAATACTAACCATTAACCTAAATATAACTATTTATATACAAATATAACTATATTTCATTATTAACATATATATAAATACAAATAACCATTTATATATTAACAAAAATATAACCATTTATATAATTAGACTACCAATTTATATATATAATTAATTTAACAATTTATATATAACAAATTATATAACAATTTATATAATTAAAATTAAATATATAACAATTATACCTAAATTATAACAAATATATAACAATTAAATTTATTAACAAATATATAACAATTTATATAATTAAAATTAAATATATAACAATTTCTATACCTAAATTATAACAAATATATAACAATTAAATTTATTAACAAATATATAACAAATATATAACAATTTATATAATTAAAATTAAATATATAACAAATATATAACAATTTGTTAAAATTAAATTTATTAACAAATATATAACAATTCATATAATTAAAATTAAATATATAACAATTTATATACCTAAATTATAAAATTAAACTAAATTGAAAAAAAATAATAATAACTGGATCGGAGGAGGAGGGGAAGGAGGTCGGAGGAGGAGGGGAAGGTGGAGGGGAAGGAGGAGGAGGAGGATGCCGGCCGGCCTATTTGAGGAAGGAGGAGGAGGGACGATGGCGCCGCCGATTTGAGGAGGAGGAGGAGCAGAGAGGCGGACTGGAACAGGAGAGCGGCGGATTGGAGCAGCAGGAGGAGGAGGAGGAGGAGGAGGAGAGCAAAAAGTCGGCTAGGGTTCGCGAGTTTCTGATTTATAGCAGAAAGAATAGCCGACGATTAAAAAAGATTTTGTCGACTATTTAAAGAATAGCCGACGAAATCTTTTTTAATCGTCGGCTTTTCTTTGAATGTCGTCGGCTATGCTTTAAATATCGTCTGCTATACTTCGGAAGATCAGCAGCCGTCTGATCTGAGCCATCTAACGGCGGACAATAAAAAGGCGCAGATCGCAAGAGTTTAGCCAACGAAAATTATATTTCGTCGGCTAAACTTTGGAAAATCAGCAGCCGTTGGATCTGAGTCATCCAACGGCGGACAATAAGCGGATCGCAAGAGTTTAGCCGACGAAATATAATTTTCGTCGGCTAAACTGTTGGTCAAACCACTAAGTCAAACCTCTAAACGCTTTAAAACGGAAATTAGTCTAGTTAAACGACGGTTTCTGGCCTCACCTTCAACAGATAATAGTTTCAAATCAATGAGACGCAACTAATCGTATAAAAATTTTACAAAATTGATTTAACGAACGTCAGGTTACCCATAGGAAAACGGAAGTAAAAAACAGTTAACCGCAACATTCGGCACACAGATTTTGTCGGAATCTTGTCATTTTTCGACCGTAGACGTATTGCATTATTTCGGTCATATCTTATTTGATGACATATTTGCATTTGAAGAGTGTACGTATAGTAACTATTTGAAACTATACATTCACTTAAACACTTAGTAAACAAGTTAAGGAACATTAGTGCATATGTTCTGATTTTGAATCTAAAAGTTTACAAAATCTATTCCAACCATCAGATATCACCGTTCACCTTAAATACATGTATGAAAAAAAATCCAACTACATCTGACAACGTTAAAGGCTCGATCGGGACGGTCAACCGGGTGAGTCAACCCTTTAAACGCTTAGAAATGGTAATTGGCCTGTCTAAATGACGTTTTTTTGCCTGACCTTCAACAGATAATAGTTTCAAATCGATGAGACGCAACTAATCGTATAAAAATTTTCCTCAAAATATTTACCGAACGTCAGGCTACCCATAGGAAAACGGAAGTAAAAAACAGTTAACCGCAACATTCGGCACACAGAATTTGTCGGAATCTTATCATTTTTCAACCGTAGACGTATTTCATTATTTCGGTCATATCTTATTTGACGACATATTTGCATTTGAAGGATGAAGCAATGGTTTGTCGATAGTGATAGAAAATGGAAGCTGGTTTTTTTTTGTTTTTTTTTTTTATCATAGCCGACGAAATCAAACCTTGTACTCGTCGGCTATTATTTTGTCGTTTTCTGTCTAACATAAAATATGTATTTTTCAATATATGAATGGCCGACGAAATCACGCATTTTTTGTCGGCTATTATGAGTATAGCCGACGAAATAATGCATATTTCGTCAGCTATTCTATGAGAAAAAATAAAAAAATCAGTGGTTTTACACCTCTCGTATTCCTATGTCCTGTTCATATATAACCAAAATTGAACATAAAAAAACAGAAACCCAACAGTCAACATATTTCAAATTTTTTTTAAGGGGTTTGGAACCCAGCCTAGCTGGGAGGCTCATCCCCACGCCCGTTTATTAGAAATGAGTGGATTACAAATGAAAGGATTACATCATCTAAATTACTTAATCCGTCGGATTGTAATCGAAATCATCGGATGAGTCTTCTTCGGTTTCTGAATTGCTCGATAGGGGTAATTTATGTCTTTCCTCACCACTAGAGTCCTCATTAGTTTCTTCATTTGGATCAACATCAATAAGCAGTGGCTCTTTACGTCGAATTCGCACCGGCGTGTCTAGGTGAATAAAAGAGGAGTCAGGAATACCGTTTGAGTTGGGCTCTTGATACGCGGTGCCACCTTCCTCGTTCTCTTCAGCCACTTCAAGTGTAGACGCCCGGTAAATGTTGCGATGGTGGATAGTGTTGACTACTTTCCACGGGTCCCCCTTGGCGAGATCATTAAGATAAAACACTTGTTTCACCCATGTGGTTAAAACGAACGGGTCATCCTCATACCATGATGTACTAGTGTTCACAGAAGTTATGCCGTATTGATCGGTTTTCATGCTCTGTGGCCGTGTGTCAAACCATCTACACTTGAAAAGGTGCACTTTCATGCCTTCCCCATAATGCAGTTCCACAACTAAATGGAGAACACCGTAATAGTCAACTCCATCATCCCCACCATGTGCCATAACCCCTGAATTTTGTGTTTTCAGTATGACGTCTCTCTCTTCACATCTAAATAACACACCATTCACCTTGCACGTCGCATAAACTTTTGAATAGACCGGCTTCATCGCTAGCAGTCTGAGTTCGTGCGACCAATTTGGTTGATTATCATTTTTAATGAGGTCCATCTGCAACCATCAGAATCAACTATAAATATGAATAATTATACACAATAATATATAAATACGTATAGAATAATGTTAAAGTTACGTACCCAGCGGTCGAAATACTCTGCGAATGTCAGGTTGTGGTAATCGAGATCATCTCCTACTTGTTCACAGTTTAGATGCATGTTCTTCCAAAACTGAACTTCTAAACAGTTAATTAGTACCCACCAATGTGCAATGGCTACCTCATAATCTTTCAACTTGTAGGAAACTGGCATGTTTCCACCGAGTACAACATCGTCGGAGAGTATGGAAAGATTGAACTGTGAAGGTATATCTTCCGGTATGCTTTCCTATAACGCTCCTAAATACAGCTTCATGTAGGTGACGCACTCGTGCGCAATATATGCTTCAGCTATACATCCTTCAGGACTGTATTGTTCAAGTTGCCTATAAATGAAGTTTTTAAAGTGTTATGATAATACATTAATACTAAATCACATATATTGATGAGAAAATTAACATAAGGTGTAAAATACGTACCTTTCCATCGGATATATCCAAGTGAAGTGCACAGGACCGGTAAGCAACAACTGCCGAGGAAGATGGATCATGAGGTGAGGCATGATGTCGAAAAAATTTGGAGGAAATATCATCTCAAATTTACACATGATATAAACGATGTCTTGTTGCATTTCCCGGAGGTCAGATTTTCTCACTTCCCGTGTGCATACCTTCTGGAAAAATCTAGCCAACGCTACTAACGGCTCCACAACGTGACGGGGAAGGAACGGTCGAATGAAAACAAGGAAGAGACGTTGTAGCAAGATATGATTGTCATGACTTTTCAACCCGTAAAGATTGTTGAATTGTCTGTTCACACACTTGGCTATATTTCCAGCAAAGCCTAAAGGATACTTGGCCCGACTTATCCAATGGAAAATTTCTGATTTATGCTCAGGCTTGACGGTGTAAGGAGTTTGAGGCATTTTTCTCTTCCCTTGTTTCAACCATAGTTGTTTTCTGATATTCATGTTTTGCAGATCAGTGCGAGCCTTAGGACCGTCTTTCGTTTTCCCCTCCAAGTTCAGCGTTGTGCCCACCACACTTTCAGAAACATTTTTTTTCTATGTGCATAACGTCTAGGAAGTGACGGATCAGCAACTCACACCAGTACGGGAGTTCCCACAATATGCTCTTATGTGTCTAGAATTTGTACTCCTCAGGTCTTTCAGGTATTTCCGCTACAATATCGGGATGATTGCTGAGGGGCCCAAAATCGTACTCATTAAGCACTGCTAAAATTTCTCTTCCCGTCCATCTTCTAGGAGGACCACCGTGTTCTTCGGTTCCATCAAATGCGGCGGACTCGTAACGCCAGTGGTGATCCGCCGGAAGGAACACACGATGGCCCATTCTGCATATCTTGTTGCAATGAGGGGTGCTCCCATAATCGCTGAGGCACTCTGGACAAGCCTTGTATCCCCTAACAACGCTGCCCGAAAACATCTCATAAGCAGGAAAATCACTGATGGTACCAATAACCATGGCATGCATCTGGAACGTCTCCTCCATGTACTTGTCAAAAGTGGGATGACCAACGTCCCACAATACCTTAAGCTCTTCAATCAATGGTCTCATATACACATCGAGACATTTTCCTGGGTAACCAGGCCCCGGAATCAACAACGTCAACATATTATATTCCTTCTTCATGCACATCCACGGAGGAAGGTTGTAAGGTACCAAAACCACCGGCCATATACTGTATGAAAGACTCATGATGCCAAAAGGGTTGAACCTGTCGGTTGAGAGCCCGAGCCTGACGTTTCTGACATCTGACGCAAAATGAGGAAACCCATTATTTATATGCTTCCAAGCCGCTCCGTCAGAGATGTGTGTCATGATATCTGCGTCTCCCGCGTCCCGCTCACCGTGCCATCTCATAGCTTTTGCGGTGGTTTCTGACATGTACAACCGCTCAAGCCTATCTCTCAACGGAAAATACCGAAGCACTTTCACAGGTTTCCTATTGCCTGCTCCCGTCAACTTATATCGGTCAGACTGACATATCGGACATGCGTCAAGGCTAGCAAGGTCATTCCCTTCTGCATCTTTACCCCAGAAGAGAACGCAGTCAAATGCGCATGCATGGATCTTAATGTAGGAAAGCCCTAGATCTTTGAGGATACTTCGGACCTTACGGTGATTGGTAGGATTACGATGACCCTCCTCGAACAACGAAGAAGTGTACTGTAGATATTCATCCACTTGCCTGATAGTCGATTTTGTCTCGACTTTATTCCTCATTACCTCCATCACACTTTGAAGAACTGTCTTCTCAGAACTTGAAGACACAGGGGTCTGTTGCAATGCAATCAGTTTGTTGTACTTGTCAAAGGCGTATTGACAACTTGTGGGAAGGGCAGCACCGGGTCATGCATATATTGTTCCCCACGTACACCGCTTTCAAAAGGAAACACGTCGTTGACGAATGTCATTGTTGGATCGTTAGATGTACTACTACTGCCCGCCTAAAAAAACTGCCCATGATCATGCGATCCATCTAATGATGGCTCACCGTGATATATCCAACATTTGTACTTCGGCCAAAACCCATTACTCTTTAGGTGCTCCCATACTGTCCTAATCGGAAATCGACACATATCACTGCGACACTTACATTTCTTGCACGGGCAATAATGGTAATCATTCCCGTTTATATTTTCCTCGACGAACTGCAAAAAATTCACAACTCCTGTAGTGTATCGTCGGTCATGCCTTGGAAGCGAAATCCAACTCTTATCCAGATCCATATATAGCCTGATAATAATATATATGTATAACTTTAATTAATAAGAAATTAATTAACACATACATATATATATATATATATATATAAATCCTTAATAATTAATTACATTACAATATATATTATTATCAACATCAACTCATATATATATATATACCATTAACAATCATTATTTAAGTTACACTATATATCAACCATTATTTAAGTTAATTACACTATCAAAAACTATTAATTAACATATATATATATATATATATATATATATATTTTAACACTAATTAAAATAACATCAAATTAAAACACATAATTAAACTAAAACTCAAAATCAACTCAACTAAAACTCAAAATCAACATATATACATACATTCTAACACTAAAACAACAACAAATTAAACAAAAAATCACTTAATAAATCAAAATCACTAAAAATCAAAATCAACTCAACTAAAACTCAAAATCAACATATATACATACATTCTAACACTAAAACAACAACAAAACAAAAAATCACTTACTAAATAAAAATCACTAAAACTCAAAATCAACTCAACTAAAACTCAAAATCAACATATATACACATATACGTACCTATATATAGCTCCACAATGTAAGAGAGGACGGATTTCAACAATACCCACAGATTTTTCACTCTCTCCCGTTTTTCCCCCTTTTTTTTAAATGAGCAGTTGCTGCCCAGATCTAAAAATATATAGACTTATAGCCGACGAAAATGTCAATTTCGTCGGCCATACTTCCAAAAATTTTCGTCGGCTAATGTTTCGGAGAAAGGCCAACGAAAATACAAATCGTCGACTGAAATATGAATATAGCCGACGATTTTTTGAAAATACCAACGAAAAAACGGTTTCGTCGGCTATAGTTAAATTATGGCCGACGATTTTTTTTTTTCACCGACGAAAAATAAAATCGTCGGCTATTCCTTAGAATTACCGACGAAAATTTTAAATCGTCGGCCGTTTTTTTTTCGTCGGGAAAACCCTTTTTTCTGGTAGTGACCTAACCTTAAAATTATACTAGTCATCTTTGAATATTCTAAACGACGTAAACAAACATGACAAGTAATTAAACACAAAGTCTTTTTAGTTGGAAACATATTAGCAAGTAAGACGTCACTCTTCTCACATCGAGATGTAAATTCTTTAAACCACTCTATCCCTAAAAACACCACAAGGTGAGCAACTAATCGTTCATCTTATCCTATGAATATTTTGGCTTATGAGATCGATACTCCGAGTACATTGTAATTGTATAGGGCAACAACCTTTATTGCACACGGATTTAAAGAATAAACCAAGTACGAAACTACAACTATGTTAACATGCTTGCCGGTTATCCTATTTACTATCTTGTTACATCTTTTCCTTACAAATTATCATGCAATTCGAAACTTATCTTTAAAAGTCTTTATTAATACCATAAGAATTAAATTGACATGCATCATTATAAAACCAATCTCACAATCGTTTTTCACATAGACATGAAAACACACTAACCAGACATACACATGAGTTTCATAGACAAAACTACATATAACTGCATAAAAACTATTACAAACCAAAAGTAGGGAGTGGATCACACTTTTGCAGACAACTTTGATGGCTTCAAGTCGTGTCGATCCAATGGAGTGAGGTTCGGTTGGTGGTTAGGTGAAGGGTGAAGGATCGGCATAATTTTTATGGTGGTGGTGTGGTTTTCGGTTTGAGTTTTTGTGCAGGATATTTGGCTAAAAATTGGTAGAGCTTTGGCTAGGGTTTTTGCTTTAGATTGTGACCCCTTTTATGATGGGTGCCGGCCTCTATATATAGGAGAAAAGGGCTGTGCAGTTTGGAACTTTTCCTTGTTCAAAACGGGATAGAAATCTACATTAAATAAGGTCTCCCAATCTGAGTTGGAATAGGCTTTTCTCTCCCAAATTGCACAAGGAAACTCTTGCTTGGCCGGCTTATGATTTCTTCTTGGACGTTGCATAGCTATTTGAAATGATTTGGCACGCTTGCAGCCGCTTGAGAATATTACCGGAAATTCCTCTCTGCTCGCGGGTACAGACTTTGCTAGTGTCGGGTACTGGCGAGGCTTCTTGGCGAGTCGCGCGAACATGCATGCTGGCATGCGAAGATATTGGCGAACGAGGCTGATGGCGAGCGAACAAGGGTTTTGCGAGCGAGCTTCTGGCGAGGCTAATCTGCTGGCGAACAAGTATTTTCTCGGCAGATTTGACCTTTGTGACTTTAATCAAGCATAACTTTTTCCTCAGTGCTCTGATTGATGCGATTCCAAGTCTCAGAGAAACTAGACTCATAGAGCTTTCCATTGATATAAGGCAAGTCCTCTGGTTCCAAGTGATACATCGTACAAAAATTCCGAAAGTCAGGACACAGTTCAAGGAAAATCCTGGTAGTCCCTGGATCGTTTTGCTCAAACTGCCAAGCTGTAGCCATCTTTTAGGTGACTTTCCGAACTCCGATTGATATAAAATTTTGAAACAATATACTTTAGCTTGCCAACTATATACATACTAAATTTCATCAAATTTGGAAAAAGATAAATCATATTAACACGAGCCTTAAAATCACGAAAAAAAACATATTTTACTTTATTTCCTCAGAGTTCTAAACTTAGTCATTTTTCGGATCATTAACCAACTTTTGCCAAAACTCAACCAAATTGACACTAAATTAAATTATGACTCTATCTTAGATAAATAAGGGTTAAACGAAGCATAAACGAGGGCATAAGCATATTAATATAGTCACACATTGTGCTCCTATCATGGCTTAATACGTTTAACGGATTGAAGAGTCATGACTATCATGTATTGCTGCAACGTCTTATTCCAGTGGTTATCCGATCCTATTTGTATCCAGATGTGGTGGAACCTATAATAGCGTTGTGTAGATTCTTTCAGAAGTTATGCACTAAAGAGCTGAAGAAGTTAGATGTTCTCATTCTCAAAGAAGATATCATCTACATTTTGTGCAAATTGAAAACGATTCCCCCCCCCCCCCCCCCGCTTTCTTTGACAGTATGATTCATCTGATGATCCATTTTCCAAATCAAGCACTGTTTACTGGTCTAGTTCATTGCACCTAGATGTTTTCTCGAGAAAGGTACTATTTATTATTCGTATTTCCCCATTCATTGTAATATTGTCTTGTATATATACTTCACTAATAACTGTACGTGTAATTTCAGACAACTGTTTCAATACAAACAGTTATGTAAAAGCAAGAGTAACCCTAAAGGATCGATAGCAGAGTCGTACATTGCCCATGAATGTGTAACATACTGCAACTTATATCTCTGTAACAGTGACGAAGCAGAATCTTCTACAACAGCCTCTACAGTACCAGAGTTCAAACTTTCAGTCATTTCTAGTGTTGTACGTCCGTTTAGTAATTTACCAAGTTCAGAAAGATTGTCAGATGCTGAGCTAATTGAAGCTCATTGGTGCGTACTACAACACTGTGACGAAGCACAATATTTCATGCGTGAGCATTTGAAACTTATTGAAGGAAATCGTAGAGACCGAAGGCCATAAGAGACGCACAAAAGAACATTTCCTGATTACTTTCGCAAATGGGTACGTTACAACATTTTTTATGTTACAATATCTTCATTTCAATATTATTATTCTGGTTAGTTCAATTTAAATAATTAATCACAATGTGGCAGGTGGAAAATCTCCGAAAACAGAAGAGTAATTGGTACTCGCCAGAATTGCACCATTTGGCTAGAACGCCGATTTCCCACAGAGTGCGAGCAATGTGTTTTATCAACGGTGTCAAGTTTGTGACACTTCAACGAGATGTAAACCGCAGAATGCAAAATTGCGGGGTCATGGTAGATGGTGATGACTTAACCTACTATGGAGTGCTACTCGCCGTTGTGGAACTAGTATATGGAAATATGAGCGTTGTCTTGTTCAAGTGTAGATGGTTCAACACTAATCAAAGTGTTCCTGGGAGTACAAAGATGGATTACGACATGTTATTAGTGAATACAGACACAAGTTGGTATGAAAATAAGTTGTTCATTCTTGCCAGCATGGCAAAACATGTGTTTTATCTTGATGATCCTAAGGCCGGGAGATTTTGGAAAGTGATTATCTCGATGTCACATATGAATATATGGAGTGCGTTTACAATTGAAAGGGGTGAAGAACATGATGATGAAGATGACGGGGACACCGATGAACCATATCAAGAGCATTCGACTTCTCAAATTCCTAATGTAGAAGCTATTCGTGACAACAACCGCTTACATTTCATCACTTCTAATGAATTAATTGCAGTTCTAAATGCATCTACATCTCAAAACAGAGTAAATGTGGACTTCATTAATGACGAGGATGATGAGGAATCCGGCGATGATGAGGATTCCAATAATGACTTCACTGATATGATTGAAAATGCAGATAATACAGACGATGACGATTATGATGGAGAACCATGATGATTTAAATTATGTTTTTAAATTCAATAAATTTGTCCGTGATATATAATTATTAGAATATATATATATATATATATATATATATATATGTATGTATTTCTAATTAATAACAATTAAGTTGTTTAATTATTATTATTCAACAAACAATGTATATGCATGTTCGATCGTATCGATCAACTTTAAATTAATATGACAAAGTGTTTTTTAATTGTTTGTATGAATTCATATATATATATATATATATATATATATATATATATATATATATATATATATTAGAAATGGTACTGAGTCGACAAATGCAGATATAAGTCTTCGTCGCAAAAACTGTAATTAACAAATTCATTTGGCGGCTTAATTTTACGCCAAAATCCAAAATTCTTATATCGCTTTGTCGACGAAACTTCTTATTTCCTCGTCTAAGTGAGGTACTTAGTCGACGAAACAAGTCATACACTTCAACCACGAAACCTGAGATTCGTTAGACGAGGAACTAGTTATGTCGTCGACTAAGTACCTCACTTAGACGAGGAAACTTCCTTGTTCGTCGACTAAGTATGCACCTAGATGACAAACTACCACTTTCGTCGACTAAGACTGTCCCAAATGTCCCGATCCCTAATTCGATCTGCATTATTCCCAATCTATCTCATTCTCAAATTCCTTCATCCCTCCTCCGCCCCAACCACTGTCTCCGGCTCCTCGTTTCAGTCGCCACCGCAGTCCCCGCCTCGTGGCCCCCTCTCGAGCCTCCGCCTCAGTCCTCCACCTCATGGCCCCCTGCCCCAGCCTCCCCCTGGTGTTTGTTTTAAGGAGACTAGCCTTCCTGCACGCGTGTGCAATATAATTTTTGAGTTATCAAAGAATTATAATAAAACACTATAGAGATATTATGATCAAAGCATATAGAAAACTCTTTCCAATTACATACATTTGACCATTAAAATACATGAAGTCCAACTCCCATTCATAATTAAAAAAAAAATTAGAAGAATATTGTCACTCTTCCAGAGTATAATTCACATTCTTCTAGACCATGAGTATAGACCTTATTTACAAAGTCGTAAACAAATATGCTATTATAGAATTGACATTGAGGTTGGAAAGAGAAGTTACCTGGACTAAGAAATCAATCATCTCTTCATGACTACTGAAATTAATGTTTGAAAAATAAAAACTAAATCTAAAATAAAAATTTATGATCAGATAGTTAAAGCCTTAACTGATTCAATACATTGCAAGAAAAGTAATCAAAAGACATCTTATAGAGTAGCCAATTAGGTTGAAAAATGAAACAATTATAAATCCTTGGGAGATCTCTGGACTCCGACTATCTCTTTATCCTTCACCAATCTTGATTTCTCTCCTTTTTTAGTCATTGCATATCACAATAAACCTAGTCCTCTTTGAAAAAAGTAACACAAATATTAGCAAGAGTTTAAGATGAAAGATATAACAACATCTCACTGACTCACTATATCAGCTCTATATTGGCTTAAATATAGAGTTAGAGTTGAAGCATTGATTCAAAATGGAAAAGAGCACAGGAACAGAGAAAAACTCCACAGCCGAAATGTCTATTCCAAATGAAATACGCACTTTAACACAAAAACAATTCACAATGGAATATGTACTTAAAAACAAAGAAATCACATAAAAGTGAGCGAAACCATTACAGTAATTAGAAAAAAAGTGACAACATGCTATTATATGAGCAAAAATGTATAAGTAAAACTCATTAAAGGTTACAGCTACAAATAAACATTAAGTATGCAACATACCTTATTGGTTCACACTAACTTGAAGGCAGCAAAATCTCTTTGTACACAACTTTTTTTGTAAACACACCTTCCTCGCCAACTAATGAGCCTTTCTTGACCAACACTTTGGTAGTAGCTTCTGAAACTCCTCGTGACAAAGCCACGTATAATTGTCCATGACTGAATACATGATCCGGAAGGTAGATGCCAACATTTGGTATTGTTTGCCCCTGAGATTTGTTTATAGTAAGTGCAAAACACAACTTCACAGGGAATTGCTTTCTTATCATCTCAAAAGGGAGTCCAGAATTATCGCCGCTCTTTATGGAGATTCTAGGTAAGAACACTCTAGTTCCGGTATATTGACCACTTAAAATCTCTGCATCAATTAGGTTGTTATATGATCCTCGACACGTCAATCTCGTACCATTACACAAACCCATTTTTGGGTCAATATTTCTCAAAAGTATAACGGGGGCACCTTGTTTTATAGTTAACTGATGCGGGGGCATACCAGAAGGAGAAATTGAATTTAAGAATTCTTGTTGGTACAAATTTCTATTGTCATCCTCAACTG
Organism: Potentilla sterilis; assembly: GCA_963682095.1. Classification (NCBI taxonomy): domain Eukaryota; kingdom Viridiplantae; phylum Streptophyta; class Magnoliopsida; order Rosales; family Rosaceae; genus Potentilla; species Potentilla sterilis. The sequence continues at coordinate 23,552,831 of OY821766.1, forward strand.
AGTCGAAAGAGTACAGGATGCGTTCCGGTCCCGGAAGTCGCTTACAATCATCTCATTAAGTACGTCAACATCATCATTCTTTGGAGTAATTATTCCTTTGTCAACCATGTAAGATGCATCATTTGCATGAGCTTCCAAATTAGGAAAAACTTGATCGACCAACTGGTTGATTGATTCTTCACCCTCCTCCCATGGTATGGTCATACATGATGGTAATTGAATCATGTCTTCAATAACAGATGGTTGTTCTCCATTACCAAAATTAAGCAAAAACTCAGAGAAATGTGAATCATTGATGGCTCGCATATTCTGTCGCAAACGAAGAATCTTAACATCTTTCCAAAATGATGCCTTAACCAAACTGGCTTGAACCATATGAGTTCGTGTTCCCTTACGGACAACAGGAAGAACTTGGGGGAAATCTCCCCCAAGTATAACAACTTTACCTCCAAATGGCCGCTCATCTCCGGTTATACATTTAAAAGTTCGATCAAGAGCTTCTAAGGAATATCTATGCATCATTGGTGCCTCATCACAAATAACCGCTGATGATCTCCGTATCAACTCGGCTACATCAGTTTGTTTACTAAATAGAGCAATAAGATGATGCATAAGGATTAAGTGGAATTTTAAACCTGGAGTGTGCTGTTCTCCCACTTGGCAACAATGTTGCTGCTATTCCGAACATTGCAGTTGCCAGTACAATATGACCGTTGCTTCTCAATGATGCCAATAATGCACGATATAAGTATGTTTTTCCCGTCCCTCCTGGACCATCGACGAAAAATATGGCAGACTCATGACACTCAATAGCAGATATTATCGTTTGATATGCAGAAGCTTGATCCTCATTTAAATGATGAATCGCATCGCGGTCTTGTTGAGGAATGATAACTGAAACTTCATCTTGTATTATCCTAGGCAGTGTCGCATCTTCACCATAATCTTCAGTCATATTAGGCAAATCATAATCAAGAACATTTTTACCATGTTGCAACAACAGTCCGTTGAAGTCTCGTAAAAGCCTGTTTGTCATGCATGTGTTTTCTGTCGTACTGGTAGAGGCATAATCTTCAATCATTAATTGATAAAATTCATCTCATAAACTTTGTACCCCATGAGGCTCGCAATAAACTAAAATGGTGACAAACAATCTTCTTAAAGATAAAGGCATACGTACGGTTGAGGCCTCTTGTAAACATTGTCGGATGCTATCATCATCTTCTAACAAACCTCGTTGTTCGGCCGCTTTCTTAAATGTTGGTTGCACAATTCCATTTACTGTTCTCAAATGCTCATACGACATAGGCCCTCTAACATGGTTCAGAAGAACACGTAAGTAGAAATTTTCTCCTTCGGAAGGAGAAACTGTATATATTCTACCAATTACCTTTTGATTTGTCTGCCTTTCTTCCCAACTCTTATTATTGCCATCCCATCTAAATTTTTTCGGGAACTCTCGATATAAGTATCGGCGCTCACTTTCATGAAGTGTTTCATTCTTTGTGAAAAATTTGGTTAGCGTGGTCATCGAGTTCCTATCATTTGCGAGCACATTTGTCACCATTTCGTTTACATTAAAGGTAACACTATGTCTATTGGGAAGATGAATTTGCAACCGTTCTACTTGAAGGATACATACGATTCATCACAAATTTGAATATCTTCCATATAGTTTCTGGTGCACACACCCATCTAGCATCAACAAAGTTTCTTATCTCATCTTCATTAGCTTCTGCTCGAACTCCAAATGTCACTCTATCTGGGCCTTTATAGACGTACTTGTACAAATATTTAACGCTCTTAATGCTGCAGCAGACTTCGACATTGACATGGTAGTCATACTTTGTGAGCAGCCAAGGGTTATATGGAACAACCCATCTGTTATCCACTTCTCTGTTTACATTAGGCTCATCTTCCGCATTTGATTGATTTTCTCGCCTATGGTAAATTGGATAAGAGTCATTCCCTTGAAATGTGTTGGCTGAAAATGGCTTTGGATAACCCCGTTTACAACTCCCACGCTTCATACATGGGGCATTTCTCTTATGTACTCCACATGGTCCATGTATCATGTGCCCCAATACTGCTTCATACAATGTCGGCTCTTCATCTTGACTTGGTATTTCGGCTCGAACAATTTTGTCATAATCATCAGGGTTATTCAGCTTATCATTGTCATTTAGAATGAGGAGCATATGAACATGTGGAAGACCGCGCTTTTGAAATTCAATGACATAAACATATGCAACAACGTTGCCCACCACCCCTTTTTTGGTAACATCTTCCTTAAGTTCTTCAAATTTGGCACGAAAAATTCTTGAACATAAATCCGGGCGATCTTGTGCCACTTGACCCGGTAATAACTCTGCTTTTATCTCTTTCCAATTCGGGTTGCATGTCATTGTGAGAAAAATATCTGGTTTCCCATATTTCTGGACCAAAGACATTGCATCTTGATATCTTTGGTTCATGTCACGTGGACTACCAATAAACGTGGATGGTAAAATTATTCTGCGACCAATGTTACCTATTTTGGTAATATTATGTTAGATAAATCATTATTTTTGAAATATACATAAATTTAAATTTAAGTATGTTGGTATAATAATAAAGATCATACCTGCATTGTTTACACCGGCATTTAGCGAGTCACACAGTCCATCATACAGCTCACGACGCAGGTTATTTTGATTCCTACGAACCCATCTAAGCTTTTGTGTTTCAATTTTGACATAATTATCAACGACATGCTGTTGCAATAGGCGGCCTGCTTGCAGTAAAAGTGATTCTTGATGTGGGCGAATCTAGTGAGATATATACCAATTAACACGATTAGAATGAATATATCATATATGTTTATTCAGGATAAGAGGATAAGAATTTGTTTACTAACCTGTAAAATATAGGCATAATAGTCACGACACGTTAAATTTCGTCCGTTATTGTTCACACTATTCACATCCCATCCATATGTGCCGTAAGGAAATAACAATGGATATTGTAAAGGATCATAGTAGCCTGCACAATCTTGGACATTCATAAGTTGACCATCCCTTGTTTGTACAATAATATCACGTCCTCTAAGATTGTCTGCATCATCTGCACCCACTATCACTGCAGCAACCTGAGACACAGAAGGCAAACTATACTGACGTTGGTTTGCAGGTTGCTCTCTAATGATGAGTCTGCAAGTTTCAAGATCTTGGCGTTGAGCTAAGTGATGAAATGTTTGCACAAATGGATTGTGTCGATTCAATATCCGTTGTATGGTTTCAACCACATCTCTATGCAATGCTTCATTCTCTAACATACGATTTTCTATTTCATGCTCTGTATCGTATATATACAATTGGATAAATCTTGGTCTGCTATCTCCATTTGGTAAAAGACTTCCTATTTTGTGATATATCGATCCTTGAGCACGAAAAGTGAATGTTCTACCACCGGTTGCTAGAGTTTGATCGACATGCACACCCATTGAGGTGAATGAAAATACATGGTTATAAGCACGAATATGCTGCCAAAAATGAGCGCCTTGTTGAGTTTGAGCCACAAAAAGTTCAATCATTTCTGGAGGAGCTTGAAGTTGAGGAAGTACAGTTCTCCCATTTTTACAACACATATCGTTACTTTCGTGATGGAATAGGCGGGCCTGGCAATGTGGACACGTTCTTGGTGCTGGCAAATGATACTTTGCGATTCCAATTGCCTCATTATAATTTCTAGCACAATTATGAGGTCCACGTCCACGTCCACGTCCTCGGGCTCTACCTCTGCCTCTGTCTCTTCCTCTACCATGTGCTTGTACGGCAACGGTATCGTCGGGCAAACCATATTGATGAACATGATTGAAACCTAACCCTGTTTTAAAATAATTGATATTGCAGTAAGCTAGTTAGAAGCAATTTCGTGTTCTCAGAATTTAAAGTAAATTTACTCAAATATGAGCTTCTAAATTATTTTGTGTAACGGGTGATGTTACTATACCTTAAGATACTTGCACATATATTCCTCATCTATAATCTATCTATAATCCATTACTGAAACGTTGGTGCATTAACATAAAAAATGAAATAAATAGAAATAGTTATGTTGATTGATTCTGGTTGAACTTTTTGTTATTCAATTATGTTCAGTATGATACACAATACATAGATCAAGAAGGCTAAGAAGTAAGTTACCCCTTCTTGCTACCAATTGATTTTCAGCATTAGTTGCACTTTCCATGTTCCGACGCATTTGATAACTAACACGCCTTTGGGTTGAACTCTCCGCTCGTTCTGCAGAATTTAACGACTGTCGCCTTTCTCTTTGTCTAGCATTTCTACGTTGCCTTTCCGCCTCTTGTCCGTATACAGGTATGTGTCCCTATTGTCAATCATAAAAGCATTAAAAAAATAATGAATTTTCTTTAAAATATTAAAGTTATGACTTGAGGATTTACCCGATTTTCGTCGGCTGGTGGCTGAGAACTTGATGACGAAGCCATTTAACCAATACTTCACTTACAGTTTAGTGAACTGCAACATAATGTCAATATTTCAAACGAAGGAAAATATTCATAACAAAACAGTAACATAAAAACTTAGAAGTTCTGCAACACAGCAGAAGCTAATAATGATAACTGATATACAACTTTTAAAAGTTGCTTGAAAAAAAATTATACGGAATTCAGACTCTAAAACCAAATGAAAGAATGAACAATGAAAGACCATATTTAGATCTCAATTTATCAATTTTACAGTCAAATTTATTAATGCCTATGTAAACCACTGTGGAGAGAAACTAATTCATATATCCTCATGCATTATCTATACACTAAAGATACAGTTTTAGTGAAATCTCTACTATTAGGAGAAGAGCAAAAAGGTTTCATTTCTCACACTATTTCTTCATTGCATCAATAATTATACTTCATGCACAGAAGATTCGTGAGTATCTTATTACCTTATCAATTGTGATACCTTAAAACAAAGAACCAAAGAACCAAGGTCAGCCCTTATTTTGCATATACTGGATTATTTTGCATATACTGGATCCTCTCAATCTTACTTTTCAACTCCGTGTTTTGCTTTTCATTGAGTAAAGACTACATTAACATTAGTTGTACGCTTGACTCTTCCTCCTAAAAAAAAGGAGATCATCAGGTTAGAACAAATCTACATGAAATCAATTAACCAAGGATTTGAGCCAACTTCTTGCTATATTTTGAAAATTCACACAAAGAAAAAGAAAACCAAAGTGGACTTGATAACTCTCAAACTCGTCTCTAAATCTCTTAAAAAAAAAAAAAAAAGACAGGAAAAAATGTCATATGCATCTTAGATTTCATAAACTACTAAAACGTATATCCTTCATCGCCAATCTTTAGGTTATGGAGATCCAGTATTTAGAACTGACCCATAACTCTCCTCTAATTAATCCACTGTAAACTACAAATGAAATTTGAATTTGAATTCAGGGGAAAAACACCCTGCAAAAAGCTAACAAAAGCCACAAATTTGGAATTCAATTCACTCTAAAAATCCGAATTCAGATTCAGGCCTACAGATATAAAATCTTAAAATAAAAAATAAAAACAGGGGAATGAAAGAGAACATAGCATAGAGATTGACATACTATTTGGAACAGATCGATGAATGCTCTAAGATATCAAAACGTTTGACCATCACAAAAACATAAAGATGAACAGAAGATAAATAGTTTTACTTTAAATATGGTAATTAAAATACTAATTAAGCACCTATGCCACACAAAACTTAGCTTACAGCATGTTATTGATAGAATAGTATGATAGCTCTGCCGATGCTCTAAAAGTCATGGCAGACAAATACGACATTTTGTTGATAAGTCATGGCAAGACACCTATAAGATCTCTAGTTACTTTTAGTCACATTCAAACTTTAACTAATCAAATGTTATCAACAAATTATCACACAATCAACCACGGACACAATCAGTTCGTCCTATGATTACATTTTACTTTTACTTCTAATGTTATCAACCACGGACACAGATTATCACACAATCAAATCACAAATTTAAAAGTTGAGAAAATGAATTGAACTTGAACCGAAGGAAGCAAAGCAGTATATGAGACAAAACAGTACAAACTTAGTTAGATATTTACCTACTCGTTAGATTAGATTCTGAACTGCTGGATCAATACTCCAATAAGAGAAAGAAAAGGGAAGATGTGGATTAATAAATTAACCTGGAAGTATGAAAGAAAAAGAAAAAAAAAACAGGATTTAGTCATGTGAATAAGCGGGTCATTAGTAAACAAACTGATTTAGCCGAGTTGATACGGAGATCATCAGCGGTTATTTGTGATGAGGCACCAATGATGCATAGATATTCCTTAGAAGCTCTTGATCGAACTTTTAAATTTATAACCGGAGATGAGCGGCCATTTGGAGGTAAAATTGTTATACTTGGGGGAGGTTTCCGCCAAGTTCTTCCTGTTGTCCGTAAGGGAACACGAACTTATATGGTTCAAGCCAGTTTGGTTAAGGCATCATTTTGGAAAGATGTTAAGATTCTTCGTTTGCGACAGAATATGCGAGCCATTAGTGATTCACATTTCTCTGAGTTTTTGCTTAATTTTGGTAATGGAGAACAACCATCTGTTATTGAAGACATGATTCAATTACCATCATGTATGACCATACCAAGGGAGGAGGGTGAAGAATCAATCAACCAGTTGGTCGATCAAGTTTTTCCTAATTTGGAAGCTCATGCAAATGATGCATCTTACATGGTTGACAAGGAAATAATTACTCCAAAGAATGATGATGTTGACGTACTTAATGAGATGATTGTAAAGCGACTTCCGGGACCGGAACGCATCCTGTACTCTTTCGACTCAGTTGAGAATGACAATAGAAATTTGTACCAACAAGAATTCTTAAATTCAATTTCTCCTTCTGGTATGCCCCCGCATCAGTTAACTATAAAACAAGGTGCCCCCGTTATACTTTTGAGAAATATTGACCCAAAAATGGGTTTGTGTAATGGTACGAGATTGACGTGTCGAGGATCATACAACAACCTAATTGATGCAGAGATTTTAAATGGTCAATATACCGGAACTAGAGTGTTCTTACCTAGAATCTCCATAAAGAGCGGCGATAATTCTGGACTCCCTTTTGAGATGATAAGAAAGCAATTCCCTGTGAAGTTGTGTTTTGCACTTACTATGAACAAATCTCAGGGGCAAACAATACCAAATGTTGGCATCTACCTTCCGGATCATGTATTCAGTCATGGACAATTATACGTGGCTTTATCACGAGGAGTTTCAGAAGCTACTACCAAAGTGTTGGTCAAGAAAGGCTCATTAGTTGGCGAGGAAGGTGTGTTTACAAAAAATGTTGTGTACAAAGAGATTTTGCTGCCTTCAAGTTAGTGTGAACCAATAAGGTATGCTGCATACTTAATGTTTATTTGTAGCCGTAACCTTTAATGAGTTTTACTTATACATTTTTGCTCATATAATAGCATGTTGTTACTTTTTTCTAATTACTGTAATGGTTTCGCTAACTTTTATGTGATTTCTTTGTTTTTAGTACATATTCCATTGTGAATTGTTTTTCTGTTAAAGTGCGTATTTCATTTGGAATAGACATTTTGGCTGTGGAGTTTTTCTCAGTTCCTGTGCTCTTTTCCATTTTGAATCTCTGCTTCAACTCTAACTTGATATTTAAGCCAATATAGAGCTGATATAGTGAGTCAGTGAGATGTTGTTATATCTTTCATTTTAAACTCTTGCTAATATTTGTGTTACTTTTTTCAGAGAGGACTAGGTTTATTGTGATATGAAATGACTAAAAAAGGAGAGAAATCAAGATTGGTGAAGGATAAAGAGATAGTCGGAGTCCAAAGATCTCCCAAGGATTTATAATTGTTTCATTTTTCAACCTAATTGGCTACTCTATAAGATGTCTTTTGATTACTTTTCTTGCAATGTATTGAATCAGTTAAGGCTTTAACTATCTGATCATAAATTTTTATTTTAGATTTGGTTTTTATTTTTCAAACATTAATTTCAGGAGTCATGAAGAGATGATTGATTTCTTAGTCCAGGTAACTTCTCTTTCCAACCTCAATGTCAATTGTATAATAGCATATTTGTTTACGACTTTGTAAATAAGGTCTATACTCATGGTCTAGAAGAATGTGAATTATACTCTGGAAGAGTGACAATATTCTTCTAATTTTTTTTTAATTATGAATGGGAGTTGGACTTCATGTTTTTAATGGTCGAATGTACGTAATTGGCAAGAGTTTTCTATATGCTTTGATCATAATATCTCTATAGTGTTTTATTATAATTCTTTGATAACTCAAAAATGATATTGCACACGCGTGAGCGCGGTCCTTCCGCACGCGCGTATGTGCGTGCAGGAAGGCTAGTGCCCTTTGAAATCTAAGTTTCTTCTGAAAACTACACCATCTGAATAAGTCTAACCCGTAATGAATCGAAATATGAATAGTTTGTAAACTGTGATATGGGCAGTAAAATCAAATTGGAGTATCACAATCTCATGAATACCTACTCACCTAAAATCAAATTAAAACTAATCATCCAATCTAATCGAATAGCATTAATGAGAATGAGAGAGTGAAATCCCTAACTCCACCGAAAACAAAAGCAAAAGAATGGACAACAGTACCTTGCTGAACTTCCTCGCCGGCGGTCCGTTCTCCGAAAACCTGAGAAAACTTCCAGTCCAGCCCCTATCCTCCGCCAAACACTAAAATATATATAGGTTTAATAAAATCCCACAATCAGCTCTTCTTTTTTGCATAAACAAAACTACAACTGGCACTTCATAATTCATACCTTGTGAGCGACAGAGAACAAATCCGGAAGTCGTTGGCCGGAAAACAACGGTGGTGGTTGGCAAGAGAGAGAAGCCAAATTCAAAATTCAAAACCGTATGGGAGAGATTGTTTGGGAATAAAAGATGGTACTGTGTTGAGTTGGGTGGAGAGGTCAAACTAAACTGTAATCATAGGACGAACTGATTATCAGAAGGGTTAGTGGGAGTTTTGAACGGAGTTAGTGAGAGCACGAATTTCTCCCGTATATTTACACAATTTGTTTTTATTACATTTTTACCGTAATAACCTTGGTTGTTTGGATGACAATGTGGATGATAAAAGGGCAGATATGACAGTTTACAATTTGGTGAAATATTCCTGGTGCCTGGCTTTCTAATAGTAGAGATGTGCTTTGTCGGCAATCTTTTGATGGATTGAGAGGCATATCAAGATTGAAGAGGGAGTATAGAGGTAGGTCTTCTTGTTGGATAAAGACCAATTTTGGGCTTCTCTTTGGGCATGATTGCAATGCTGTGGTGTTTTAGTCTATTCTTTTAGCTGTCGTTTATGGTATCTCATACATCGTATAGTTTTCTAGAAGAGGCTGTACTTGTTTGTGTTGGGTCGTATCGTTCAATCTTCCCTAGCTGTCTCTTGAGATATATCAAGAATAGATCCACTCATGATACTAGTTTCTGAACTTTTCATTGTTAACACTTTCCTTTACCTTTGTTATCCCTCTTCATTTACAAAGTATAAATTTGTGGCGGACTTGATGGGAGCTGAATTTGGAATTAAACCATCAGATTGTTTAGGACTTGCGTACTATGTTATTTTCCCTGTGGATGAGCAGGTTTTGCTATGCTCAGGGTGAAAGCCTGAGAAATCTGTATTGAGTTTGACATTCTCAGGATAGTACATTCATACTGTGTAGATGGTTTAACTGAACGTGTAGGTGAATCTTTTAGACTTATATTAACAATTCTCTTCAGTAGAAAAGAGTTATCAGATCATTCATATTTTCTCATTCAAAATGTATATAATTGAAGTGTCCAGAGTTGTTATCCTATTCTGTTTCTGTGAGTTTCTCTAATAATTTTGCGAGCTATTTTGATATATGAACTTCATGTTTCTTATGTACTTTTGCCACCAGCTTAAACCCTATTTCTCACATGAGCACATTCACATTACAGTGCATTAAGTTTAATAAAGCAAAGTCAGCAGATCAAGATATGGGTTTATAACTTGATTTAGTTTGACTGCCCAATACTAATTAATAAACTTAGATTCTGAACTAAGCTAATATATAGAGCAGAATAATTAATATAATACATACATCCCATTCTCAAGATCTGTTCCCATTTTTTAAGGTTGAACCAAACTCAAATCTTTCTTAGGTTGATAATTTATTAGTATCAATTATTAAGTATTCTCAAACTCAAAACATATTCAATTTTGGATACTGTTAGGCTTATCAATTTCTTCTATTCACTTTTGTGATCAAATCATAGAATGCCAAGAAATCAATTGGCCATTTTTTATTTTTGGACAAAGAATTGAATTGGCTGTATATGTATGTTTTTATTGCTTAATATTTGACTCTAGTACATTTTCTAGAAATCATCATTTTTTTGGTTCTCATCCTACAATATTATTTTTCCAATATATATTGTTCGGATGGTCTGAACTAAGTCACCATATAAATATTGAATTGAACGTTAAAATTGAATGTATTAATCCCACCTTTTATGTCTCTACCATAATGCTACACCCCATTATACCTCCACGGACATATTGCTTCCAAAATATAAGCCTTCTACTATTACTACGCTGTTGAAATAAAGAGTGCTAGCATTCTGCTGCAGATGTAGATTACATTACAGCAGTAAACGGTGTTTACTGGATTCTACATGTTAATTTAATTTATATGACAGCAGCTTCATATATGCGTGTATAGTTCATTATCAAAATTATGCCTGTAAAGCAAAACTTAGGACTGCTTGGCTTTCAATCTCAATTCCTTAAGCTCCCATTCAATCTCGAAGTCCTTTAATTAGTAGTGCTTGGCATAACATGCAATTTGGTCTAAAAATTGAAGAACTGCAGCACTGATCAATAATAAATTACATGTTTATTATGTTAAAAGACAAAACAACTTATTGATAATACTTAAAACTTAAAAGAGTAGTACATCCATGGACTTACCATGTCTTCTTTAATTTATAGCTTGTTATTGATATCAAATTCCTTCATGGCAAAATGAGTAAGAGAAATTAACACTTCGGAAGGCCGGGATTAATGCAACAATCATCACAAGATCAATTATCAAATATATACATGTCACCTCCATTTTTCATTTCTATTTCTTATTTCTTTTTCTTTTTTTCTAATGGATTAATCTAATTCCTTGCTAGCTAGTATTGCAATGTTGACCATACTTGGAGACTCTTTTGATTTGTGATATAAATTTGTGTTCTTTGATAGGAAAAATATGTCGCCGACTCATGGGAAGCTGAAGCGGAAACAGGAGGCGTTGGAGCGCCTTCTGTGGCTAAATCTATCAGAAGGGAGTTCGTCGCAGCCAACCACGGCCGTGCCTGGGAGTGGATCTGCACCGCCTATCCCTCCCCCGTTGCTGGTGGAAGATAGTTCAGCCTCTCCATCAGCACAAACCGCACCTCATGCCTAAGACAATGATGGTGAAGAGATCAGTTGTCGGCGCACAAATCGTCCTCGACCTGATGGAGGTAAAGAAAACATAACACTTTTAATTAAGTTATTTAGTTATGAATGTGGTATTAGTCCCTAATAAAACTTTTATTATTTTGGCAGCACCTCCCCCAAACGCAAACGGGGAATGGGAAAAAGCTTAAAGGCCTATTAGTACTTGGTGCAATACGGACACAAGGTGAATATCATCATGGATGATGATTTGTAGCACGGACCACACACCAGTACACATAACAGTTGGCTGACTCACGATATCAGCCATATTGTTCGGGATACAATTCTCATGACTGCTGCCACTTGGTCGGAACTGGAGGAGGAGGATAAGCAGAAACTTATCAATGAACTCAAAGTAAGGAGAAACCAACTTAAATTTTTAATATTTATTTTTTTATATTTAAGTTAGTTTCCATATTAATTTAATTTTTGCTCTTGTAACAGCTTGTTTATAACCTCCCTTTGGGTGATGTGAACATGGTCAAGTAGATTGACAAGCGTGCTGCCAAGATCTTCACAGAGTTCAAGAGCAAGCTCAACAAGCTTAGGATTCAGCACCCTGCCCAAATCCCAAAAGAGTTCAAAAATAGGAAGGAAGAGTGGTCTTTGCTGATACAACACTTCGAGAGCGATGAGTTCCAGGTATACAATTTGTAATATTAGTCTGTACTTTCAAACGTAAACATTCTTAATTTTTATTTTTTGTTTGAATACTAATTATTTGTCCAAAATTTAATTAAACTTCTACAGAGATTGGCCGCCAACACAATCAACCGGGGGAAAAAGACGTTGCACCATCAGTCCGATTTAAAGCCTTTCATCTATAGGGCGCTCAAGTTGAAGGATAAGGGTGAACCACTGGCGTTGGTGAAGAATTATGAGATGGTGTACCCTCTTGAGCACCAGGAAGCGGCAGAAAATATAGTAAGTTTCCTATTATGTTTAAATTCATCATCTGACACTATTCTTATGTGATTAATGATGTTAATGCACTTCATTTTCAAATGCAGCGAAAGATCATAGAACAGATCGATAAGGTGATGATTACTGTGAGGCAGGAGCATCCAGACGTTCCAGAAGATAAGATCATTCACTACTTCGACGAGCCAACTCAGGCCCAAGTGCTTGTAAACGCACTATGACCGCGAAACAACGGTGAGATTCGGGGATTAGGAGGAGTAACCTTCGGTGTCAGCTCCCAATCATCTCAAAGCTCAAGTTCCACTGGACGCTGTCGGTCTTCAAATGCGGAGCGTATCAGAAGGGCGGAGGAGGAGGCCCGAGAGGCTAGAGACCGTATCGCACGAGCAGAGGAGGAGGCCCGACAGACTAGGGATCGTATCGCACATGCAGAGGAGGAGGCACGACAGGCCAATGAACAAATCGCCCTACTTGAGGAGGAGGCACGAGAGGGTCAAGACCGTCTTAGTCGGTTGGAGCAACAGTTCTTAGCGTTTCAGTCAAACCAAAAGTAGGTAGCAGGCTCCTGGCCATACAATATTGTTGGTCTAATTTCTTTATCCCTAGCGTTTTAGTTTTTATGAACAAATTATTAATATAAAGTATTTAATTTGTATGAATAAATTTATTAATATATTAATTATATTCTGTCTCAATTTGTTTTTTTTTTTTTAAATTAAACTACTTAGACGACGATTATTATATTTCGTCGCCTAAGTTTATAATTTTCGTCGGCTATGTAGTTTAATTAAAAAGAAAAAAATAAATTACTGAATCACTTAGTCGACAATTTCTAATGTTTTCGTCGCCTAAGTGAGAAGAAGCCGACGAAAATGGTCGTTGTCCAGTAATTTTTGGTCATCACCAATGGACTTAGTCGACAAAATATTTTTCGTCCACTTAGTGGTTACTTAAGTGTGGAAACAGTTTTTTCGTCGTCTAAGTGAAGCCGAAGCCAACGACAATTTTCGTCCCCTAAGAAGATTTCTTCGTCAGCAAGAAACTTAGAAGACGAAAATTTTTCGTCGTCTAAGTAGCACTTAGGAGAGAAAACAACATTATTTTCATCGTCTAAGTACTTAGACGACCAATTCTAGACGACGAAACTTAGATGACGATTGGTTGGTCGTCTAAGTGGATTGGCGACGAAAAAAGATCTTACACGACTAAAATTATTTGTCGGCTAAGAGTTTCAGTCTTATAGTGCAATATAACGTAACACCAACAAAGCTTTCTCTCTCGTGTCGTTTCTTCTGGTGATAGACAGAAGGTACTAGCAGTTCATAGGTGTATCGAAAATTCGTTGTATCTTGGGAGACGAACGCTAAGAAGTCCTTTTGCACCGATAGAGGCGGCATAATTGTCTTAAGGAAAGTGTGTGATACACACGACTCAACTTCAACGAATTCAACTTTCCTTATTTTCTTAACATTCGTCGGTAGCTGTTGGTATTCTTTATTTATAGTTATTATTTTAATTATGAATTAATTTTGAGTAATCATATCTGAAAAATCAAAACTCCTCTTTTTCGTTTACAATATATATGTCGCCAATGTGTTTAAGCGACAGAGTTTAAGTGACGTACAAACTCTCTTAAGTGACAACAGAGATCTGCCGCTTCATTGCTTCCATGGCATAGTGTTACTGGTCATGGCCGCATTAATCTTAATGGACCTCGATCTTCATCATTGTATTTTTTCCCATTAGCATAGTGGAGTCGCCGAGTAAAGTTTTAAGGATGTGCTGGAGCTGCGTGGAGCCGACATTACCGGCAGCGACGATTGAGAACCTGACCATAGTCCCCCAACAACTGGTAGAGTGGGGCGTCGAACTCCATCTTCTTCTCTAACTTGATCATCGTCTTCATCGACGATGGATTGAGATAAAACCTAAGAGGGGTTGGAGTTGGGGTTAGGGTTAGTGAGGCAGAGTAAAACCTAACAGGGCCAGGAACGAAGCTCGGAGGCTCGGTCAAGGCAGACACCTAACGGGGCTGTCGTTTTGGTGTTTAATTGGAAGAGAGGGGAGGTTTTACATAGGGAGTGGTTTTTGGGTTTCGGACCGGTTTTAGGGTTGTGGTTTATTTATTTATTTTTCTTTTCGACAATACAAAACAAGAAAGTTTGATCTTATTGATTCATCAATCCACTACTGGAAATCAGGTCTGAAGCGACCAATATTGAAACGAAAAAATTAAAGTTCGCCGCCTCAACACATTGAAGCGACCAATATTGGATTTGTCGCTTCAGAAAACGAGAGCGACGACTTTTGATCAATAGTCGTCGCTCACATCTTATTGAAGCGACGAATATTGGTTTGTTGTCGCCTCCCAATAATGTTTTGTAAACTGTAGCGAAGAAAATTCAAAGTTCGTCGCCGACGTAAAATTCAAGCGACGGAATTTATAACTTTCGTCAATATTCGTCGCTGACCTATTATACGAAGCGACAAGTTTTGAGCAATAGTCGTCGCTTCATGTTTTAAAATCTGGTCAACCATATTTTCATAAAACTTATCACACGAAAACACTATTACGTACCTTTAGATGACATTGTTTCGTCGACTCTTCCAAACATGAAACTCTCAAATAGTTTGGAGAGTTGTAGATTTGGCATTTGGTGTCCGATTGACGATTGTAATACATTTTCAGAAAGGAAACGACGCCAGGAGTCAAACGGCAGTTTTATATGTTTTAAATAAGGTTGACCGCATCGATCGAGGCTCTAACTTTGTCGGATTTAAGTGATTTTTTTTACCATAACCGTATTTCATCATAACGATCAAATGTTATTTCACAGTGTTTTTCAAAATTTTACTTCTTTTATATAGTTGCTTCGAAAAGTTGTACACTTGAGTATAATCTTATAATCAAGTTATACCGTATTAGTAAGCATGTTGTCGTTATAATGGCTAAATTCACAAAATGAAAATTTTGACCGTCTGATGTGATCGTTATAGTTAAATATGAGTAGAGTATAAAAATCAACTCGTTTTGTAAACGTTTGACGCTCGATCGAAACGGTCAACCATATTTTCATAAAACTTATCACACGAAAACCCTTTTAAGTACCTTTAAATGACCTTGTTTCGTCGACTCTTCCAAACATTAAACTCTCAAATAGATGAGACGTAATCAGCTATGTAAAAATTTGGTAACTTTTACCTCCTGATACTATGGTTCCCCACAGAGAGAAATAAGTTTAAATAAGGTTGACCGCGTCGATCGGGGCTCTAACTTTGTCGGATTTAAGTGATTTTTTTACCATAACCGTATTTCATCATAACGATCAAATGTTATTTCACAGTATTTTTCAAAATTTTACTTCTTTTATATAGTTGCTTCGAAAAGTTGTACACTTGAGTATGATCTCATAAAAAAATTTATAATCTTTTAAATATTATTGAAGCGACGGATTTTGTATTACTTCGTCGCTTAAGTATAATCAATGAAAAATTTAAAATCTTTTAAATATTGTTGAAGCGACGGATTTTGTATTACTTCGTCGCTTCACTTTTAAATATTATTGAAGCGATGGATTTTATATTACTTCGTCGCTTCAGTGTTTAAGAAAGTAGAATCCGCGCCACATGCTGAGAACCAATTAAAACACATTGCGCGGATCAACCCTATGAACCGTCAGATTTTCCAGATCTAGCGGCCATAATTCACTCCCTTTTTATATAAATCTCTTCCCCCTCTCCTCCTTCCTCTTCACTCCCTCTCCTCCTCTGCCGTCGCCTCCTCCACCGCCTCCCTCCCTCCCTCTCCTCATCCACCGCCTCCCTCCCTCCCTCTCCTCCTCGCCGTCGCCATCCTCTTCACTCCCTCTCCTCCCTCCCTCCCTCTCCTCCACCGCCTCCCTCCCTCTCCTCCTCCCTCTCCTCCTCGCCGTCGCCATCCTCTTCACTCCCTCTACTCCCTCCCTCCCTCTCCTCCACCGCCTCCCTCCCTCTCCTCCTCGCCGTCGCCGTCGCCTCCTCCACCGCCTCCCTCCCTCCCTCTCCTCCTCCCTAACCCCGCAGCGACGGCAGAGCGCCTCCACGCCGACCCTCCTCGACGCGGCCGTCACCGTCTCCACCTCTACGGCGACGTCGTTCTCCTCCTCCACCGCCTCCCTCCCTCTCCTCCTCGCCGTCGCCAACTCCTCCTCAACTGGACAAAAATTGGACAAAATTATTTTTGAAACGAAATCGGCGGGAATGAGGGGTTCAAACTGGACAAAAAATTGTAACAGACATGAAGCGACGAACATTGATATTCGTCGCATGAAATTTTATCCCATACACTCTAGCGACGACTTTTGAACCAAACTTCGTCCCCTCAAATTGGAAGCGACCACCCAAAATTCGTCGCCTCGAATGTGAGGAGACGACCTAAACTTCGTCGCTCATTATTTGGCGACAAACTTTGAAGTCATCGCTTGAAATATCCAAGCGACGACTTTTGTAGCAAAAGTGGTCGCCTCGAAATCTAAAGGACGAAAATCAAGTGACGACCTCTTTGTCTCTTCGGTGTCGAAGCGACGACTTTTTTGCTGAAGCGACGACTCACCTGTTCTGGAGTAGTGATCCTGGTTAGAGTGAGGTTTCAAGTATGGTTGTTGTAATAAAATTGTATGTCCTTAGTTCTGGGCGAGATCATATAAGAAGTTCAAGATACGTACATACTACATACAATACGTATGCTTCATATATATGTATATAGTATGCGCCATTTGAGGATCCTCAACTACAATCACTCCGGAGTGATGTGGAATGAAACTAGTTATTTTACACTTTATTTATAAACAATTACAATCATTTGCAGCTGCGACAGTAAAGTATTTGTAAAGTTTGAACATTATTATTTCCACGGCAATATTGTATTTGAGTAACAAGCAAATATAGGAGTGTTCTGAGGCTTAATGTGCAAACTGGTTGTATCTGTAAATTTTAACATTATTTCTTCTTCAATCACAAAAGTTACTCCTTTCTTGAGACAGACCATGACTTTGTTGTTGAATCGCCCTCATCTTTGTTGCTGTTATCACCAAATTCCATATTTCAAAATTTGATTTTTGACTCGGTATTTGCTCTTCTGATCACTCGATGCGAGGGCACTATTTTGTGTGGTTTTGAAATTTTCCCATCTCAATCAAGCATGCATTTAGTTTAGCGCGCGTTACGCATTAAGCTTAGGCCATCATGGATTTTTCCGTTTACTTAGATTGTATTTATACAGAGTTTGAGTCCCATGCAAGACAAAATAAGCAAATCTTGGTTAGTGACAAACCATTCGAGCCACAGTAAAACCACGAACCAGGAATCTGAAGAAACCCTAATGCACTCTGTGACTCCCCATCTCCCTTCAAACCCTAATCTCCCAAAACCCAGCCTCCAGCCACGCCTCCCAAGTTCGACCCCTAGAAGCTAGGTTGTCGAGGTCTATGTTTTCGTCGCCGCCAGCTCCCTCGCTTATAGGATTAGTTGGTCCTCTGGGTCTCTCCCCCAAGAAGATCAAAGAAGACATCGGCAAGGAGACGGCAAGAAGATCAAGAACATCAAGCACGGCGGCAACAATTATCAAGAGGTAAAGGTCCCCAGCTCTAGTATCCATATAATCGTTTGTATTGCAGCTCAAACTTCTGCTAGCTCTCTGACATCATCGATCATATGTACAGGCCGGAATGAATATACAACAAGGTAGTCACTACGCCATTTGTTATGTTAAGCGACTAGCATACACTACGTCCGTCGCATTTTATCTGTTCTAAAGCGAAGGACAACTTCCCGGTCGCAAAAAGAAAAATTTTGTCGCTTAAAAAGTTTAATGCGACGGGTAGTAAGCGCCGGTGTTTATCAGTCGCTGAATGACCTCTAAAGCGACGGGAGGCGTATGCGACGGCTTTCTTTAGTCGCTGAATAGCTCTAAAGCGACAGTTATGTTGCGACTACGTTCTTCAGTCGCCTAAGATCTTTAATGCGACGGTACGGTATATGTCTGTGGCTTAAAAGTTTAAAATCTGCTATATAGCCCTCGGCTTACACAGAACACAGAAAAAGAAGAAAACGGTCAAAATCACTCTAGCAGCGGCGAAAAATCTCAAAAACTGCTGATTTCGTCAATTTCGGGGTTCAAAAGCTTGGGTTTTCTCTTCCAATTGTTTTGTAGGTTAGTATAATCTCTCATCTTCATTGTAATCACCATATTTCGGTTTGATTGGTTGAATTTAGTGTTTGATATCTTGAGTTAGATTTGGTTTATAATGTGTTTTGTGTTGTTTTTAGTGTTAGGTGTTTGAATATATGATGGAATTTGTGTTGAGTTAGATTAGTTTGTGAAATTTAGCGAAATTTAGTACAATTAAATTTTAGTGAAATTTAGTGCAATTGAATTTTAGTGTAATTTAGTCAAATTGAATTTTAATGTAATTTGGTGAAATTTAGTGAAAATGAAATTTTGTGAAATAGTAAAATTCAGTGAAATTTTATGGTAGATTAGGTTGAAATAATTAATTAATTGGTTTGTGTTGTGTGTGGATTGTGGTAGTTAAGGTTTATGAAACATGCGAGTGGCTTAGTGAGGGAGTGTGGTACTGTGTGTAAATTTATTATTTCGTATTATATATAATTGTAGTGTTTATCAGCTTAAAACTCCCGTTTGAGAATCAACAACGCATCTAGTTGATCGAGATGGGTTGTTGATTCTCGAATTGTCCCATTTTTGGACACTTCAGGCGAACACAACTTTGTTGATCCTTTTGCTATTCATGTGGTTTCAGTTTCAGTTTTGGGATATAGTTTCGACAGTGTCTCTCTACAATGTTCCTCGAGTGCAAATTAAGTTATTTAGATTTTTGTGAACTTGAGGAACTGTAGGGAGATGCTGCCGAAATTTCTTAAAACTGTTGCTGAAACCACATGAATAGAAAAATGATCAACAAAGTCGTGTTCGCCTAAAGGGGATAGGACCCAACCCTGAGGCATAAGGAGAAGAAGTGTTGGGACAGGTTTTGATTGTATCATAAATGTTGTGTGCTAACCTTATGCATATTGTATGTTTATGTTACCACAGGAAATTAGCATATTGTGTGCTAACCTTATGCATATTGTATCATAAAGATGGACAAGAGTTGGACCGGCTTATCTAGAGGTGATCCGAAGTTCATTCAGGGGATAATTGAATTCAGTGCGTTTGTTCTTCAAAATAGCAATAGTGAGACGGAAGTGCACAAGTGCCCCTGCAAGCGCTGTCGGTTGCACAAGCGGAGGCTTAGAGTGGATGAGATGTTTACGCACTTGAGAGAAAACGGTATGATGTCTGATTACACTACATGGATACATCACGGTGAGGTTGCAAGCGGTCCTTCATTGTATGAGCAGAGGGAACAATACCTTCGGCAGAAAGCCTCTTCTAGTGGTAGTGCGGGTCCTCAGATAAAC
The DNA here is from genome assembly GCA_963682095.1 of Potentilla sterilis. Lineage (NCBI taxonomy): Eukaryota > Viridiplantae > Streptophyta > Magnoliopsida > Rosales > Rosaceae > Potentilla > Potentilla sterilis. Next base: position 23,572,766 of record OY821766.1, read on the forward strand.
CCTAGTATGGACATTTTGTATGATGCTTTTCCATACATGGATAGATTTTATGAGCCAGAGAATGCTGGTGGTTTAAATGATTTTTATGATGTAAATGATTTAGATTCTATTGCCAGAGATGCTTATGAGAAGTATAGCAGGCTTTTATTAGAAGGCCATACTCCGTTGTATGATGGTAGTGAGGAGACTGTTTTAACCATCATCCTTAAAACAATTAAGATAAAAACAGAAAATAGATGGTCAGACAAAAGTTTTGATGAGAACATAAAGTTGATCAAGAGAGCGCTTCCTCCAGGAAACCAGTGTCCTGATTCATACCGAACTGTAAGAAAGATGCTAAAGAACATGGGTATGGGTTATGAGATCATCCACGCATGCGAGTATGGTTGTGAGTTGTTTTACAACGAGAATGCAGAACTAGACAACTGTCCCAAATGTCATGAGTCAAGATGGATATATTCTGCAGAGGGTATAAAAGTTCCTGTAAGAAAGGTTCGTTACTTCCCTCTAACACCCAGGTTGCAACACCTATATATGTCACCGCACACAGCAAAGGAAATGCGGTGGCACGGGGAAAGGATTTCAGATCCAGATTTTCTTAAACACTCGGCAGATGGGGAAGCGTGGCAAGAGTTTGATAAAGACTTTTCAGATTTTTCCAACGACATTAGGAACGTGCGCCTCGGACTAGCTACCGACGGGTTCAATCCTTATGGTGCATCCTGCAGTCCTCACAGCACTTGGCCTGTTGTGGCGATGCCTTACAATTTGCCTCCTTCAATGTGTATGAAAAAAGAGTTTAACATGCTTGTATTGTTAATATCCGGTCCAAAGTCTCCTGGAAAGTGTTTGAATGTATTTATGAGACCAGTGATCGATGAGTTAAAGATGTTGTGGACTATTGGAGTTCAGACTTATGACTGACATGAGCAAAAGTCATTCATAATGAGAGCAGCAGTGATGTGGACCATCAGCGACTTTCCCAGATTAGGGATGTTGGGAGGCATCCAGACGAAAGGCTACAAAGCATGTCCCATTTGTTTGGAAGATATTGATTCAAGCAACTTGACAGGAAAAATGGCATACCAGGGCCACCGGAGATGGCTAGACCGGAGTCATCCATGTCGTCGAGCAGTAGATAAGTTTAATGGGAATGTTGAGTTAAGGGGAGAACCACGCTCATGAACTGGGGATGAGATTTATAGCAGTATCCTCTGTCATGACTACCCTGTTCAAAGTTTGCATCCCAAGTTCAAGCCCAGAGCAACTAGAGAGAAACTATGTTGGACTCACATGAGTATATTTTGGGAGCTGCCGTACTAGACCACATCGAGAATAAGGTATACCTTAGATGTCATGCACATTGAGAAGAATGTGTACGACAACATCAGCAGAACTATTTTCAGTCTCGAAGGAAAGAGCAAAGACGATCTGAAAGTTCGTGAAGGTCTACAAAAAATGGGGATACGAAAGAGACTGTGGAAGAAAACAAAAACCGGGTCAAGTAAAAATAAAGAGAAAGTATCTCAAGCACCGTATACTGTTGTTCCTGAGGCAAAGAGAGAGATTTTCGAATGGATTAAAGATGCACAGTTTCCTTATGGTTATGCGGGAAGTTTGAAGAATAAGGTCAATCTGAATGGTAAAAAGGTTTATGGATTGAAGACGCATGACTGCCATGTACTCCTCCAACGTCTTCTTCTAGTGGTTATCCGACCATATCTGCCATATTACGTCGTTGAGCCGTTAATAGCGTTGTCCAGATGGTTTCAGAAACTATGTGCTAGAGAGTTGAAGAAAGAGGACGCCTGTGACATGAAGCAAGAAATAGTCATGATTCTTAGAAAGGATCTTTCCTCCCGCTTTCTTTACCATCATGGTTCATCTCATGATTCACCTTCCCGAACAGGTTCTGCTTACCGGACCAGTATATTTTACCTGGATGTTTCCCATGGAAGAAATGACGCGTTATTTTATTTATTTTAACTACATGATCCTGTCTATATGTATTGTACTAACTATAATATTTGACAGGCAACTCGGAGACTACAAAAAGACTGTTAGAAACACACGTTTCCCAGAGGGGTGTATTGCTGAGCAATACCTTACAAATGAGTGTGTGCCATACTGCAGTTTTTATATGGATGATGCCACATGAGATGCTAACATTGCCAGTGCGCCTCGATTCAATATCTCTGTTGTTTTCGAACTCGTGAAGCCCAAAAGTTTCGTAGCAAATGCTCGCTTAAGTAGAGAAGAACTATATGGGGCTCACTGGAATGTAATGGAGCACTGTACAGAAGCGGCCGACTTCATTCAGATTTACTATAATCAAATAACTGAAATCTATCCACATATAGTTAAAATTCGGCAAAGATTCGGCAAAGATTTACTATAATCAAATACCTGTGATTGCAGAGCTTTATTTTTCTCAGACAAAGATTCGGCAACTTTAAAAAGTTTCTTCTGAAAAGCCAAGATTTCGTCATTTTCTTCATCCAGTTCTTCTTCAGCATCTGAAACAGATAAAGAAGAAGACGAAACAAGTGCAAAGCCTTTGTTTTTTCTTACCTCGTTTTCATTATCTTCATCACTCCAAGAGGATCTATAAGCTTTCTTCTCAGTATTAGGAGATTTATTAGTGCAGTTAGTAGATATATGACCATATTCATCACAGTTGTAACAACGAGGTTTATTACGATTATTTTGAGAACCAAATCTTCTTTGAGAAGAAAAACCATTTTGATTTTGAAAACTCTTATTATTCTGACTTCGTTTTGTATTCTGAGAATTTTGAAAATTATTTGAATTTCTTTGATTAAAAATACGTTTAAACTGTTTTGCTAATAACAACATCTCATCATCATCTTTATTTCTATCAGAACTACTACCATAATTATCTGAGGTATTTAAAGCAAGATTTTTAGATCCCATACCTTTTGGTTTATTATTACCTTTAAGTTCATTTTCCCAAGCTTTGATATTTCCAATGAGTAGATCCACGGGATAGTCATCCAAATTGTGATTTTCTTGAATTGTGGTCTTCTTCACCAAGTATCTTTCCGAAAGAGATCTCAGGATTTTTCTAACAATATCAGATTCGGACATAGGTCTACCAAGACTTTCAACCAAACTTGTTAGATCAGTAACACGAATATAGAATTCATCAATAGTTTCTTCATCATGTTGTATTAACGTATCAATTTCAGCATAAGCTTGTTGAATTCTTTGTTGTTTTACTAAATCATTACCTTCATGCAACACACAAAATTTATCCCATACCTGTTTCGCAGTCGTACAGTTCTGTACCTTTTTCTTCTCATCTCTTGTAAGGGCGGAATAAAGTGCCGTTAGAGCTTTATGATTTGCCTCACTGAGTTTGATATCATTTGCATCCCACTCCTCTATGGGTTTCAAAATTGAAGAACATTCTGGAGCATTTGGATCTTTTAATTTTTCGTTTTTAGTCGGAGGAAACCATCCACGTTCAACGCTCATCCATGCATGAAAATCTATTCCATATAGAAAAGATTTCATTTGAATCTTCCATTGTGCAAAATCCATTCCTACAAGTTGTGGAGGTTGATTCATTGCATTTCGTTCCATCTTTCGTATGATCTACCGGATAAATCCAGAACCTGCTCTGATGCCAATTGAAAATATAAGATGGAATAATAATAAAGTACGCAGTAGAATAATTATATAAATTTCGTAACTTTTATTGAAAGTAAATCACAACCAATATTACAAATGATTATAATTTAATTCGATACAAAGTTACTCATAAACGGTCGCCACAAAGGTCGATGTCGCCACAAACGTCGATCAATATTTCTTGTGAGATGCCACACAGGTCGTCTCCTTCAAGCTACTAAGGTCTTGAATCTTGAAGCCACACAGGTCTTCAAACTAGGAGCCACTAAGGTCTCCTTCTCTCACAACTATTTCTCTCTTTTTCTCTATTCAAGACCGACGGCAACTCTTGCCGAAACTCCCTTTATAAATAGGGTTACAACCTTTGATTACACACATAATCAAATAAGCCAACTACCTTTTACATCCCATGCATAAAAGGTACATTCCATATTTTAATTCAATTTGAATATAAAACATGTCATATTCCTTCATAATTTAAACCTACCAACTAGGTTAAATAATCACTTACACTTCAACCGGCCGCACCAACCAAGCAAGGAATCCTTGCAATCAATACTTTCCTAGTTGCACTAGAAAAGTCCTTTATTTTGTTTTCAATGCAAACCAATACCAATTAGGTATTAAATCTTCTTGCTTTTAACTTCTTCTTAGTCGGCAAGGAACAACTTCAAATCAATCAAACCCTAGCAAGGGCTGCCGCATCAACATTAGGTCTAGGTTTTGCACAAGCCGCACACAGCCGAACCGTCGGATTAATCAAGACACCATACAAGAATTATAGTTAAATTTCTCAAAAGCTTCCTTCCAAAGCTCCATGCAAATTGCCATGCAATTAGACTTTGATCTCCATCAACTCATGGAGGCCAATATACCTTCAAATTTACAACACAAATAACATTCAAATATAACAAGCTTTTATAATTCCCGGCAACGGCGCCAAAAATTGATGGGAGCCTAAGCTCGCACACAATAATAACCCTACAAAATATCGTTAGTAGTATGAGCAAGTAGGGATCGTTCTAAGTCGGGGATTAAGGGTACCTGAAATATGAGAATGTTAGCACAATTTATCCACACAAATATACATAAAACGTCACAATGGGGGAAAAAGTATGTGTCGGCAGCTTGCTGCCCTAGAACTAAATGACATGAAATTTAAACCCTAATCTACGATATACAAGTGATCATCATCTCTCACACAAAACAGTTCACACAAAAGACTCTTTAACACATAGATTCGCATGCAAGAAGGTAAGGAACAAGTATTTAGCATGTTCAAGACTCAAATTAGTTTCGACCTACAACTAGAACGTTTCCGATTTTTACCTAGTTGAGAGACTTTTTCTAATGTTTTAAGATCGAGCTATTCGCATGGTGATCCTAAAAGTTATGCTACCTTATACAAGTCATAGCATTGATGCACAAAAGTCTATAATCGAAGACATGTAAACAAGCAAGGTTGTCAATCATCTCGTTTAACATGCAAGTTTTAGCTAAGGTTTTACCCTAAGTGAGCACAATAGAATCAAAGCAACATACGTTTCATCTTTATTCATTCTACTCAGGTTAAATGAAACCTAACATCTAGATTTACATGCTTTAAACAACAAATGTTTTAAACACAACTAATGCTTCGATTTGTTAAGGAACACCCTTAGATTACTAACCAATTTAAATCATAAACATGATTCTAATACCACTGCCCTAATTATCCAACATACAAAAACCACAAGTTAAATTCACAAAACTCTAACATAAACAAGAATCATGCAATCGGTTTACACAAAAGTTCAATAAAAACCAAGAATCGAATTGCGTTTATACAATACAACCAAACTACAACAAATACAAAAGCCATAGGGGGAGTAGATCACACTTTTAGAACCTTGAAGACTCCTCAAGACGTGACAAGATGAGGCTCGGCTGCTGCTTGGTTCGGCAGAAACTGGAATTCGGCAGAAGACAAGGTGGAGAGTTCGGCAGTTTGGTGGTGGTGGTGATGGAATTTTGGCTAAGTATTTGGGTATTTGGTGCTTAAGAAACTTGGTAGAGCTTTGGCTAATATTCTATGCTTGAGATGAGATGATTTTCAGAATGACAAAGTGACCCTATTTATAGAGAATAGGTGCCGGCAGCCCTTGTTGCACAAGGCAATCACAAAACCTAGTAGAATAAGGTTTTGAAACCTTCCTTTCATAGTTCAATTAGGTTTTCTTTTTCTGATTTTTCTTCAAGGCTTGGGCTTCACATCTTCATGGACTTCATATGTGGTCTTGACATCTTCATTTGGTGAACTTGATCCATGGAATAATGCCCCCAGCCGGCCTATCACAAAACCGGCACAAATCTGCCTTTTCTGGCAGCTTTTCCTAGCTTGACTAGGAAAACTTCTTCTTCGTATTTTTCTTCAATGCCATGGCTTGGTGTCATCCTCCTTCCTTCCTTAAGCTTGGACCATCATCTCATATGCATTTGTACACCATTTGGTCCATCAAAAACAGAAATCGCAAAAAGGAGGCAGTAGGTTCCTGGAATCGGCAGAAAAGACCTTGTTGTAGTAACTCCGGCATATCTCCCTCCTCGGAGCTCCGATTGATGCGATTCTAAATCTCAGATAAACTAGACACACATAGCTACTTCCATATAAAACAGTTTGATCAAATTCCTTGTGAGTCGTCGGGAATGATTTTTCGAAGTTGGGATGCAGTCCCAGGAAAATCCTGGAAGTCCCTGGATTGGTTTGCTCGAACTGCTGTTTTGCAGCCATCGTTTGGGTGACTTCCCGAACTTCGATTGATCTGAAATTTTAACACAACATTCCCCAATATATGAATAATAAGCACACCAAATTTCATTAAATTCGGACAAGGATAGATCGCATTTTTACTCATCTCAAAATCACGAAAAAGACATATTTTGCACTATTTTCCAGATTTCTCAAACTTAGTCATTTTTCGGATTATTAAGCACATTTGATTAAAACTCTACCAAATCGACACTAAACTAAATTATGACTCTATCTTAGACAAATAAGGGTTAAACAAAGCATAAATGAGGGCATAAGCATATAATATCGTCGCACATTGTGCTCCTATCAAGACAATAAGACAAAGACGATAATCATCATTCTCAAGCACCAAACTACAAGTAGTTTTGCTTTCACTGCAATCAAACCAAACAAGACATTGTTTCTATTTGATGTACTTGGATGACTTTCTTATATTGATCAATGTTTTTTTTTTCTATAATTAAGATAATTTTTTTTAATATACCTCTTATATCAGCAATGCCTCCAAAACCTCGATATTCGAAGACGAAGAAGATGGTCGAGCTTGAGGACCGTGATCTTCGGCAGGACTTGATGAGACGATCACTACGAGCACCACCACTACCGACGCCGCATACTGATTCTTCTGGGCTCTCACCTTCTTCTTTTGCTGGTCCTTCAACTCCATCTCCATCTCAAGCTGCTTCAGCTCCTGGTCCTGCTCTTTCAGCTCTTGCTCCAGTTCCTGCTGTAGCACCTGCTCCTGCTTCTTTAGCTGCGTCACCGGGCTTGGAGCTAAGTGCTCCCCCACTCCCAGCAATGGCGCCAGTGACGTCTAGCGGCCCCAGTAGCGGTTCTGCATCTACCGGGTCTTCGACGACTGCATGCAGCATTCGTTGCAAGAACTTGGAGACGAGAGGTATATTTCGGTTATGGTGTTTCATTTCATTAAGGATAGATATAGATGATATGAAAGCTTAGAATATGTCCGGTAATTAAGGATTTAACCCTAATATTCGCCTTTTCTGTGTAGATACACCACCAACAAAGAGGAGAGGTGTGGTGGTTGGATTAAAGACCCAGGAGCTGGTCCGGACCACGGGGGGGGGGGGGGGAAGATCGTGGTGGAGTACGATGAGTACCACAAAGGCCCGAATGATCCCAAGGTCCGAAGCCTCATTTCTAGGGATATTGGAAATTGTATCAAGGACAATGTCCCCAAGATAAAGCCCACCTACAGGGGGGGGGGGGGGGGGGAAGATCGTGGTGGAGTACGATGAGTACCACAAAGGCCCGAATGATCCCAAGGTCCGAAGCCTCATTTCTAGGGATATTGGAAGTTGTATCAAGGACAATGTCCCCAAGATAAAGCCCACCTACAGGGAATTGAGCGTTGAGGACCGAGGGATCGTGTCCGACTACCTCTCGGTAAGTTTGTTGTTTAATATGTTTTTTACTTTTCTTACTAATGTTATTTTTGTTATGCTTTGTTACTAATGTGGGTCCATTGTGTCTATGTAGCCACACTACGTGCTCCCCCCAGATCATGATGGCCTGTGGCTTTTTGTTCAGACAACGGCAGCCGATCGGTATAAGGATTGGAAATCCGATTGCCGACAACATTGGCTGCAGTGGGGGGATGACGTTCCACTTGAGTTCATGCATCGTCTGGCGTAGTGGCGGTGGTTGGTGGTGCACTTCAAGGACCCTACTCATGCAGTAATCAATCTCTCTCTTTCGTCTCTTTCAAACTCAAGGCCCAGTAGGAATGTAAACTTGATGGGTTCTTTTATGTGTGTTTTTGGTTCCTGCAATTTGGGTGTGTTTCTATTGCTGCGACTAATATCCAAATATTATCTATTGCTGCAGTACCTATATGTTAATACTCTATTGGTAGGCGTATTATATATACATGTAACGGATGTAAATGATGTGGTACATGCATTTATGTGCGAGAATGAAGGAGATTCGTTCGCGTCCAAAAAAGATGTACCACCACTCCGGGACAACTGCCTTCAGTTACCGGGCGAAGCTGCATCAGGATCAAGGACATCCAGCCTCATTCGTCCGTGCATTCGAGGATGCATATGAAATAGACCCTGTGGGCTGTCCACACGTGGTGAGACTTCCGCTCTTTTTTGTTTCATTTCTTGTTTTACAATTGCGTCATTATGTATTTCTTATTAACATTGGTTATGTGTGTTATGGTAGGAGGCGATGAAAGAACATGTGGACAGACTAGTAGGGGAAATAACGACCCTACACCCCGATATTGCCCCCGAAGTACCTCTTCCCGTCGAGGATCAAATCGAAGTGATATCCGCTCGACTTGGGGTCAAGAGAGGCACCGACGTCCGAGGGGTGGGACAGTGCATGCAGCGGTCGCCGAAGAAGAGAAGAGGGGTCCGGCATGTGGGAGTTGATGGCATCGTGGAGGAACGAGTTCGTGAAGTTAAAGAACAATTGATGGCGCAAATGGAAGAGCGTGACCGCCAAAGAGATGCAGCCCATGATGAGCGCATGCGTCAAATAGAAGCCATGATTGCGACGTTCATGGCGCAACAACAGTCAGGGGCTGCGGGTGCAGGTAGTTCTTCTCAAAACCCATGACTTCACGACATGGAGGCTCTCCACCACTTCTATATATGTCTAGTACATATAGTTTGTACTTAGAGAACAGTTTATGTACTAGCACAATTCAGTTTCGAACAAATGTGTTGGTTTCGGATATTTAAATGAATGTGTTGGTTTCGGATATGTAAATAGAATGTGTTGGTTTGGTATGTTTTGGCTATGCAGGTTTGATTGGTTTGGTTTTGTAAAAAGGCAACACACAGAAGCAGGTTCTGTGCTGAATGCAGAAACCTAACTTAAGCGACAGATTAAGACACACTCCGTCGCCTCAGTTCATTTTGAGCGACGGATAAACAACAAATACTGTCACCTTAGAGTACATGAAGCGACGAACTATCATATATACGTCGCTTTAAAATTCACATATCCGTCGCGCACGAGTACAGTAAAAATCAGTATATTAACATGTGTAGTCACTCAAAATCTAGAGCGACTATGTTTGTTAGTCGCTTAAGATGAGCTAAGGCGACGCAAAAGACACATAATATTAGTCGCTTAAGATGATCTGAGGCTACGAACAAGAAACATAATGTTAGTTGCGTAAGGTGATGGCGACGACTTACAGATCCGTCGCTTATGACTGACGTATTTAACCGACCGGTTTCAACTCTGTCGCGGAAAGAACCACGTGAGCGACGAGCATTGACAAGTCTGTCGCTGAAACCCATAAGCGACGAGACTTACGTGACTGTTGAGGTGCGACGCGCTCTCCGTCTCTTTAAACTGCTAGTGACAGACTTGATGGGTGAAGCGACGGTACGTGTCCGTCGCTTGAAAAAGGTAAATGGCGTAGTGAGTGGAAATTTTGTTGAGATCCAAGCTATGGTTAATCATTGACCATTCACATGCAGCTGTGATAACAAGTTACCATCTGCAAGTGTCACTGGTTCTAGTGCTACTTGTCACCCTAATACTAGTACGAGACATGGAGCTATACTTGCTATCACTGCGGTGAGTCCGGGCATTTATATATTGTGGGCATGCTTGAAAATATTACATGAGAAAAGGTTGCTGCTGCTTCACAATAGTCAATCAAACTGGTCTGATATTCCAACTGATATCCTTAGCCTAGTTACTGATCGTCTTCCACTAGATGATCTTATTCGCATGGCTATTGTATGCAAGCTTTGGGGTCATTTGACTTCTACCTGGTCGTGTTGCAACTTGCAAGTATGCCTTGGTTAGTCCACTATGACCATGCTACCTCCAGATTCGAGCTCTCAATTATTCGGAAAAATCAAACTTTTGTCATAAACACAGATTCGAACAAATTATTTCACAGTTATAACATGAGAAACTGTGAAATTTGTGACTCGAAAAAAGGTTGGTTGTTACTGTTGTTTAGAGAACATCTGCCGACTACTCTCCAGTTCGTGTATTACAACCCTTTTCAAAACAAGATTATCAGATTACCTCCATTACAATCGGAGGAGGGGTTCGGGTACATATACAAACCAAAGTTCATGACGACTGAAACCTGCGGTCCTCCTAGTTGCGGTATGATCTTCCTGTGTGGGGAAAATTATCGAATAAAATGTACAGGCGACATCTATACATATAACCGCAGAGATAGAAGGTGGAGTGTAGCTGAAACTACTATTCCAATAGGATATCGTGAAAAATTTCAATATTGGGACATGGCTTATATGGAGCATTTCAAATAATCCCCCATTGCAATTGGCAATGTGTAATTTGAGCATGCCACATCAAGACTGGACCTTCATGGATTATTCCCTTCGCTTATTAGATTCTCATGCTGGATACGATATATATTTTCCTTGTCGTTTCATCTACCTTGTTGAGATTGATGGAGATCTATTGTTGGCTTCTTATTTAGGTGAAGAAGAGGTTTGGCAGGTTTACGAGTTTGATCGGTTACAAAATGAATGGACTCAAATTAAGAGCTTGGGAAATTGGGTCATGATCTTTTGTAAGAATTCATTGTCAAGTATTATGATTCCTGCCAAAGGGGAAGCTAAAGAATTCGCGAACATGATTTTCCATAACCATCGGGCCTTTATTAGCGAAACTGCAGGCACTTGGAAACATCCAAATCCGCAAATGTTTGATCACTACGATTGTATTTTTATAGAGCCTGAGTACAGTATTTAATTAATGTTTTTATACACAATTACGAGCATGTTTCGATTTCAGTATTTCTTGAGAGTCGATATATATTTTCAGTAATAACGCGTTTCAAGATATCTATCGTCATAATCTAAACTTTTTTGTTACCTTGAGAGTACTGCATAATTATTTATTATTCTTCAATGTTAGATTGTCATTTTGCTTTACTGAACGTACTCTATCTACAATTTGCCTGGAGTTTATATACTTTGACCTCGAAGTCTTGTGTGAAATCTTGATCATATATACTTTTGTGGAGAAGAAATATATATATAGTTTATATCCAAAGCGGGCCTCCGCTCTGAAATTTAAGAGCGGGGCTTCTTATTTGACCTATTTTCCGGTCAAATTTTGACATCTCCACCATTCAGTATTTAAGTATATGTGTGTAGATCATCTCTGCAAATTTTCAGCTCATTTGGTGATCGTCAATGTATCAAAACAATAAAAGATCAATGAACAAATTGAATTGTTCAGTATGAACCATTCGTATTAATCACGACTATGAATGTTTAAACGATTATCAAATTTGATAAAACTTTGCAGAAGTGATCTACACACATAAACCTAAATATTGAATGGTGGAGATGTAGAAATTCGACCGGAAAGTGAGTCAAATAAGGAGCCCAAACCTGCTCTTAAATAGGGAATATATATATATATATATATATATATATATATATATATATATACACACACACACACGACCCGCTCAAAACAATGTCAACTGGAGCTCAAGACTCCTGGCCCAGTCAAATAAGAATCATTCATCAAACATGAGTCATCCACTACTATTATTCCATCTAATCACCCCAGCCAGTCAAATAAGAATCATTCATCAAACATGAGTCATCCACTGCTATTATTCCATCTAATCACCCCAATTATCCTCATCTAGGATCAATTATTCAAGTCTCTCCTAGACTTCATCTATTAGGATCTACAATTTCTCTAAGGCCGAGTTTTCAATCAGCCTTAGTCTCCCAATATGACCCATTTACAGTAAATCCACATGTTCAACCTCCTCGGCAATATTACCCAAAATCTTCTCCCTATGTTATTAAAAATGATATTAATCTTTTTGAAGTCGAACCTTCTATGGGACATATTAAAAGTCCAATAACATTAGCAAAATATTATTTTCCTCCAAATTTTCATTATCTCCCTGTCATCCCTCATATTCTCTGAGATTCTACAGAGATATTATTTTTAAATCTGGATCTGCCAATATTAAACTTATTCGTGATCAAAATAATACTTCCAAAATTCTATATCATTCTATCCACATAATTAAATTTATAACTCTCGAGATGTGGAAATAAAGATCCTCCTTATACAACTCACACATATGATGGTTTATCTTTTAATTATTACCAGTACCAAGATGCTTGGCATATAATCTTCTTCTACCAGTCAGAAGATTTCAATCATTCATGGTTTATTAACTTTGATGAAAATTTTACTCGAGATTTCCCCATGTGGGTCCTTTCATGGTGGTTTTCCATTTGATTTGCTCCCTGAACCATTACAAGATCCAGTCACTAGATTCTCGGAAGTCATGCCATTCTCTCCATATGAAAAGAATTTTCCCCCTACATTATATTTCTTGTCCCAGTACAAAATTCCTTGAATTTTCAAATGGCAATTTATTCTCGATGAAGATCCCAAAATGACACTTGGGACAGTGGCTCGCCGGTTTCTTATCAAATGGTGGGAGAAATTCAAAGTTGAACGACCATTATCACAATTCTTGGTTGATTACCCAATTAACCCCATATCAGCATTCCCAGTCACTACACAAGTACAAGTCACCTAAGTACAAGCCACAAAGTCACTTCACAATTATCCCATTCTTCTAAATTAAAAGAGAAGTCTACTGCACGTTCTTCCTCAGTAAAATTATCCAAGTCCGCAGAATTAAAAGAATTGGCACATCAATTATTGGCCCAAGCACCCATTTTATCTGAAGACTCAGAAGATGACCACTCCTATTCTCATTCCTCTTCACTAGTACATAGTCAAAAAAGTAGTCATTCCATTCAACCTTTCAGATGGGCAGACGTTGAAGACGACATGCTTGAAGACAATTTAATGTTATGAACAGTAAAAATAACTTTTTACTATTCACAAGATTTGACAAAATACAGCTAATCGTGCTGCTTCCTATTTTGTCATTTCTTGAGTAAATCTACAGTCAACAGCAGATTACCTCATAAAAGCATATTCTCTTCACAGAGTTGAAGCCTATATAAGGAGCCTCTCTCCCTCATTAAGGGCAGGGTCAGAATTCAGACTCAGTTCTCTGAAGTTCTCTCCTCCAAGTCTCTCTGTTTACAAAATACTCTCCCAGTTTCCCTTTCTACTGTTGTAGCCAGAGCTTCTCATGTGCTGAGAATTCTGTCTTAGATTAGTCACACATTTCCTTCCTACTTTAGTATCTTTCCTTTCCATTCTTGCATTATTAACTTGTAAGTTGAGTTTATGTTTTGAATATTACAATTAATCTTGTACCTTATATTTCAATAATTTATTAAAGATATATGTTACTTCATAGGCCTTCTTGGCTAAGGAGTCTTTAGGTACTAATGTATAGATCATCTCTGCAAATTTTCAGCCAATTTGATAACCATTAGCTTATCAAACTAGATTAAAACAAATAGACAGACTGCATTTTTTCAAAACTGAATCTTTCATGTATATGATAGGAAATCACACTTTTGAATACCTTAACGATTATCAAATTGGCTGAAACTTTACAGACATGATCTATACACGATTAAAAATCAATGAACAAATTGTATTGTTCAGTATGAACCATTCGTTTTAATCACGATTATGAATGTTTAAACGATTATTAAATTTGATGAAACTTTGTAAAAGTGATCTACACACATAAACCTAAATACTGAATGGTGGAGATGTAGAAATTCGATTGAAAGTAGGTCAAATAAGAAGCCCCGGCATGTTCTTAAATAGGGAATATATATATATATATATATATATATATATACACACACACACACACACACACACACACACACAAACACAGTTCTTATCTAGAGCGGGGCTCCTAATTTGAACCATTTTTCGGTCGAATTTCAACATCTCCACTATTCAGTATTTAGGTATGTGTGTGTAGATCATCTCTACAAATTTTTAGCTCATTTAGTGATCGTTAAGGTATCAAAACGATGAAAAATTAATGAACATATTGAATTGTTCAGTATGAACCATTCGTGTTAATCAGGACTTGGGATATGTAAACGATTATCAAATTTGATGAAACTTTGCAGAAGTGATGTACACACATATACCGAAAAATGGGTCAAATAAGAAACCCCGCTCTTAAATTTCGGAGTGGAGCTCCGTCCTGGATAGGAACTTATATATATATATATATATATATATATATATATGCCTTCATGGCTAAAGAGTCTTTAAGTACTCATGTATATCATCTCTGTAAATTTTCAGCTAATTTGATAACCATTAGCCTATCAAACTAGATAAAAACAAATGGACAGACTGCATTTTGTCAAAACTGAATCGTTCATGTTTATGATAGGAAATCGCACTTTTGAATACCTTAACGATTATCAAATTGGCTGAAATTTTACATACATAATCTTTACATGGTACCTAAAGAGTAGACGATTGAGATGTAAAAATTCAATAGAAAAGTTAACCAAAATATAAAATCCGCACCATAAGGATTGGTGCGGAGGTCCTTAGCCAAGAAAGCCTGTATATATATCTATAAAGCAAGCCTCTGCTCTGAAATTATAAGAGCGGGGCTCCTTATTTGACTCATTTTCTGATCAAATTTCTACATCTCCACCGTTCAGTATTTAAGTATATGTGTGTAGATCACTTTTGCAAAGTTTCATCAAATTTGATGATCGTTTGAACATTCCTAGTTGTGATTAACACGAATGGTTCATACTGAACAGATTTAGATTGTTTATTGATTTTTTTTCTTCATTTTGATACCTTAATGATCACCAAATGAGCTGAAAATTTGTAGAGATGATCTACACACACATACCTAAATACCGAATGGTGAAGATGTAGAATTTGACCAGAAAGTTGGTCAAATAAAGAGCCCCGCTATTTAATTTTAGAGCGGAGCCCCGCTCTGGATAGGGATTGTGTATATATATATGTCATTCCACTAAGGGATCGATCAGTTAACATACTTTTCGATCACATATTAACATCTCCACCGTTCAACTTTCATGTTCATATGAGTAGATCATACCTGAAAATTTTTATTCAATTTGATAATCATTAGAGCATTCAAAATTGAAATTTACAAATAAAAACATGAACGGTTCAGGTTTGACAGATTTCATACGTCCATTGATTTCATCTAGTTAGATGCCTTAACGATCACCATTTTGGCTAAAAATTTACAAGTATGATATGTACATACAAACCTAGTAATTGAACGGTGGAGATGTTAAAATGTGATAAAAAAAAGTTAGTCTAATAATCGATCCTTTAAAATGGACAAAATAAAGAATCTTTTAGTGGAAGGGCTCTATATATAAACACACACATATATGGTTAGTTGTACTAATACAAATGCGTTAAAACTTGGGCTATGATCATGTGTAATTTTTATATAGCTAAGCTAGCTCAATATTACTAGGCAGGAACAATAAGACTACATATGCGTACAAAATGAATGAACGCACTAGAGAAAATATAGAGCGGAGAGTGATCCGTGTTGGGGTTGGTCATAGACCTAAAAGATGCGGCAGTAGTACTAGGACTTGCTATGCGTGCAGCAAGGTTGGCCATATAACTGTGGAATGCAATCGATCAATTATGAACATATTGGAACCTACATTTTTTTTTGGTTGGCGGGAAATGAAAAATTTATCAATAAAGGAAAAAGAAGATAGCACATAAGGAGTGGATATGAAACCAAAACCCCTTATAAGAAAGAACAAAAGCATGCAACTAAAGCAAGTCAAAAAAAACAAGGTACAATATGAATTCATGATATATTCATCTTCTCTCAGAATGTAGTATATAAACAAAACAAATCTTAACATACTAGGAAACTAATTACAACCAAATATTATACAATGATTATAATTCCTAATACAACACGGAACGGCTCACGCCAACACTCCTCCTAAAGTTGGCGCATTCAAATCACCAATGCCTAACTTACCAGATGAATCATGAAAAACTTTACTCGAAAGAGCTTTCGTAAGAATATCAGCTAACTGCTCTTCTGTAAGGACAAACGGAAAGTGAATGTCTTGTCAATCCAACTTTTCTTTAATGAATTGCCGATCTACCTCAACATGTTGTGTACGATCATATTGAACAGGATTATGAGCAATCTTAATAGCAGCTTTATTATCACAATAGAGTAGCACAACCTTTTTTTGCTTGAATCCCAAGTCTTTTAGCAAGTTTCTCAACCACAACATCTCACACAAGTCTCGAGCCATTCCTCTATACTTTGCTTCTGCACCACCTTCTATTTCTTGTCCTTCCAAGTAATCAAATTACCACCAACAAATGTAAAGTAGCCCATAGTAGACCTGCGATATGTGATATTACCTGCTCAGTCTGAATCTGTATAACTAAAAGCATCCAAATGACCATTTTTAGAAAATACCAATCCATTTTCAGGAGCGAACTTCAAATAATGCAAGATACAAAACACAGCCGTATGAGCCTCACTGAGATTATGCATAAACTGGCTCACTACACTAACATAGACTAAATCAGGTCTAGTGTGAGATAAATAAATCAACCGACCGACCAACCAACCTTTGATACCTTGCTTTATTTGTGGGAATCTGATCCAAATACTCTGATAATCGATGATTCTGCTCGATATGAGCATTAGCAGGCTTACAATCAAGCATGCATGTTTCTGCTAATAAATTCATGACATATTTTCGCCAATAAATCCATGACGCATTTTCTCAAGCTCAACACAATACAATCATTCCCTTGAGCAAATTCAATTCTCAGGATTTTTTTAAAATACATTGGGGCCAATCCCTAGTGCTTTACCGGATGGTATTTACATTTTTATTGCTTATTGCCATTCAACTCTAATCTATTGTTTCTTCTTTCTTTTTTATTTTTCTGAATGTGGATCTTATTTTGGGTCTGGTGCATAATAGGTGGAGGCTCTGCTAGATAACTTTGGTATTATTCACAATAATCTTCTGGGCAATGATGATCCAAAAATAGGTGAAAGGATTGTCCTTTTTATATTGAAATTTGGGTTTCCGTTTGATTTTGTCTTAACCTGTGAAGGTTGATTAATTTGGCTGATCAATGAATTCTTGGTTTTTTGTTTTACAGTATACACAGGATTCAGATAATGAGGAAGGGAGTCAGAATGACAACCACACTGTCAATCTCAGATCTTCAGGAAACTAAAAAATTGGTATATGTTTGTTTCCGTGCTAATGCATGTCTCAGCCTATGATCGAGGTTTATAAACATATACAAACATATATTGGTATATGTTTGTTTCCGTGCTAATGCATGTCTCAGCCTATGATCGAGGTTTATAACAATCAAGTCATTGATCTTCTGTCTAAAAATTAATGAAGTAAATTTGATATGAGGCACTATGTTATCAACAACCTCCCAATGAAAGAAATTTGCTTAAAAGAGGAGATTTCAAAAGTTCTACTACTGACTGAACGTAATAGGAGGGTTGGAAACAACTGCTATGAACGCAATCTAGATCTCACTTATGGTTCATGTTGCTTATATGTGGTACGTACCGATCAAGACGGTAAAGAACTACTTAAAGGTACCCTCAACCTCATAGATCTTGCCGGAAGTGAGAAACTTGATGGCAATACAGATGGAGACTCCTCTTACAAGGAGCTTATCAAAAGAAACTCATGAGACAGAAACAACGGCTATCAATTCCAGTCTGACGCACTTACGGTGTGTGTTAGAGGCCATTGCTAAAAAGAATTATCATGTTCTGTTCAATGATTATCGACTCACCAGACTTCTAGAGCCTGACTTGATAGAGGGCTCGAAGACTTTGAAGTTGGTCAACCGTCTCCTAGGATCGTACATTACAGGGAGAATTATAGTATCATATAGATCACACACGGATTCGGTTACTTGGCGGGAAAACGCGCACTCACTGGTGGTCTGGCTGTTCTCCGCTCCTTTTCTTCCATCTGGGCTTTTATGTCAAATATTGTTTGAAACAATTTTAAGACTGCTCGGGCGGTAGTACTCATTTCGCCATCCACGGTTAACTCGCTAACAGACTGCGGTACCAGTGATACAACCTGAATCTCGAGTTACCGTTTGACAATTTTATATTTTATTTTTACTTTTTGAGGAATTGTTTTTATGATTCGAAAGTTCTAAATGTTGACTTTTAATAAAGTTGATCCGACGAAGAATTTTATTTCTCGACGAGATAAAAGACGTTAAAACGGGGTCGTGGACATATGGCACGTTTAATTTGGAGTTCGTGTGGAAAAGTTACGACGTAAAAACCTGAAACTTGCCGTTTTTAGACAAGTATAAATAGCGGAAAATGAAATTTCCCGAAGAGGAAAACTTTCTTTTTCTTTCTTTCTTTTCTTTTTCTTCCTCTTTCTCTCTCTTCTTCCCCGACTCGGCCCGAAACCACCGACCACGTCGCCGTCCACCCATCTCCGCTGTCCAGCCGAACTGGACCACTGCATCGGTCACGTTCGAACTGGCTCGGCCTCCTCTTCACGTCTGTGGCAGCGGCACGGCGTGGCTCTCCGCCGTTTGGCCGTGCGACGCCCGAGACCGATCGCCCCCCGTTCGAACCAAGCTCCCTCCTCCAGCCATGGTTCGGTCCAATTTTTGGGGGGAATTGAAGATATCGACTTGTGCAACAAGTCCAAGGAAGGAATCGAACTAATTCGAGCCAGGTAAGGAGAAATTAGAAATTGAAATTTCTAGGGTTTTTGTGAATTCGATGGAGATTGTGATTTTGATGTTTTTGGTGTAATTGGAGGCTAAAATTGAATTCAGAAAATTGATTTGAGTCGATTAAGTGTAATTTGATATTCGATTGGTGGAAATTGGGAAGAATTGAATGTGCAGGAGGTCCGGCCGCCGTGTCGGCCGCCGTTTTCGGCGGTTGAGGTTGATCTTGGCGGCAGAGGTGGCGGAAATAGAACCTTGAGGTGGTGGTGATGATGTTGGGTTAAATTGGAGACGTTTTGGAGGAGTTTTGACCTCTTGTGGCGGAGCTGCCGGGGCCACTGCTGCTGCCGGCGACGAGAGGAAGAAGGTGAATAGTGAAACAGTACAAAGTGAAAGGTAAAACGGTAAAAGGTAAATAGTACACGGTAATTCAGTAAATGGTAAACAATAAAAGTAAAAGGTAAACCGTAAAGGTAAATAGTAAATAGTAATTTAGATTTTAACCATTTACTGTTGACTTACCGTAAAAAGGGTAAAAGCTTATTCAAAGGATTTTAAGACAAAATAATCCGTAAAAGAAGTTATTGGACTCGGGATGGGTGTCCTGAGTAAATTTGAACGTAAGTCGTTTTGGTATTTTAGGCGTAATCCCAATACCGATAACCAGATTTGAAATCAGGACGTTTTGGACGAGCGAGGACGTCCGTAAATTTAACGTTTACAATAAATTTCAGATTCCGCAATAATTATAGTTACGTCTCTATTATAAGTCGAGAAGTTACTCAACGGGACGAGAGCGCGGGATAGCGACACTGTGAGCGGATTTCTATTTTAAATAAATGTATGCATAAATATTTTAATGAAATACAATTTATTTTAAATAAATGATTTCGGAAGCATGAGAATTCGTATAATTAAAATTATATTGATATTTAAAGAACTTTATGGTTTTGGGGTATATAATTACTACTATTTTAATTATATGTTTTAATTATATGCCGGATATATATATGTATACACTACCAGATACGGACGAATAGCCGACGAAAAATTTTCGTCGGCCTTTTTTTTTTTTCGTCGGCTATACCCTCTGCCGACGAAAATTTCGTCGGCCATAAGTCGTCGGTAATACGCCGTCGGTAATACCAATGGCCGACGAAAAAAAAAATTTCGTCGGCTATAGTTAAGTATGGCCGACGAGTCAAAAAATTCGTCGGGCAAAGGTCGGTAAAATAGCCGACGACTTTCGTCGGGTATTTTTGAGTATGGCCGACGAAATCCATTAAGTATGGCCGACGATTTACTAAAATTTCGTCGGCTATGGTGTTTTAACTATAGCCGACGATTTACCAAAATTTCGTCGGCTATGATGTTTTAACTATAGCCGACGAGTTAATAAAATTTCGTCGGCTATACTGTTTGAACTATAGCCGACGATTTAATAAAATTTCGTCGGCTATGGTGTTTTAACTATAGCCGACGAATTAATAAAAGTTCGTCGGCTATGGTATTTTAACTATAGCCGACGATTTAATAAAATTTCGTCGGCTATTTCCTCGAAATATATTACTATTTTATAGGTATTAATTAGTTATAGCCGACGAAATAAGGCACTTTTCGTCGGCTATACAAGTTATAGCCGACGAAAATTGGTAAAATTCGTCGGCTATACTTGTTATAGCCGACGAAATAATGCAAAAATCGTCGGCTATTCTTGCATTTGGAAAAAAAAAAATTAAATTATTTTCTAAATTACCATTCCAAGCAAGCTGCAAATCACAAAAACAATTCATGCATTTGCACCAACAAGAAACACGTCTAAACACTATTTTTATTAAATTCGTTCCAATATACATAAAATATAATCCTAATTATCTCCTAAACTACTAAAGTCTAGGATATCATCTACAGCATCAGGCGCATCATCCTGCTGACCGAACTCGGGAGGTTGAGGCATTGGAGGCTCCACTAACTGCTGAAACGGGAGCGGGGGTGGACGGCCTTCTTGTTGTGCCGCGAACATCTCATAAATCCACTGTTGCTGGCCGTGGTTGTTGTATTGCCGAATTCTGGCGCACTCAGCATTCCAACGGACCATATCCAACTGATACTGCTGGGACTGATATTGTCTGCGGCGCAGCTCCTCTACTGTCTGGGACGAGGTCGCCAATTCTGCGGCCAATCGCTGCACTTCCCCCCTCATATGTTGGGTCTCCCCGCCTCCCTTCTTTTGACCTCCCTTAGTGGTCTTCAGGAGCCCTTGTCCAGAACCTCCTAAACCCCGGCAGTAGTACTCGTTGGACTGGTGTGGGAAGGCTGCGTTGAACATCCTCGCCGCCGTTTGGATATTGGTGCGGTCGACCTGGCGCACGGCTTCCTCCAAATCTGCCTCTGAGATGTCCGGTTGTGTCTCCCGAACTATTTGCTGGAGCACCTCTTGTTCGGCCTGGGTCACCCGCTCCTAATTGGACGGGGAAAAAAAATTAATATTCTAACAAATGGATAGTTAAGTAAAATTAATAATTTAAATTTTAAAATCATAATGAACGACTTACGAGATCGTCTGTCGCTTGTGGATAAGCGATCTTGAACGTCTCCACGTAGGGGTTGCAATCAGGATGATCTCTTAGCGCCTCCTCCTGATATTGTGCAAACGGCCTTGAACCGCCGTGATGGAGGATTGTGTTACGGCGGCGGTTCTCCGAGTTTATCCGAGACCGTTCCTTCAAACAAATAATAAAATATTAGAAAAATGCATCAAAAAATATAACTGAAATAATTATAAAATATTTAAACTAATAATTAAAATTTTAATAAAATAAACATTTATAATGAAGTTTAATATTTACCATCATAGCCGGGTTGTCGAAGACTACGGTCCTCAACCAACGCCACTCGTACTCCCTGAACATGAACTCTCTCGGAGTACCCATACGACCACGGTTGCCGTACTCGTTATAGTGGGAACGGAGCTCGTTCTTCCACTCTTTGAACCTACGAAGAAAACAAAAGTGCATTAGAAATATTATTAATATCATAAAATATTTCTAATTATCAAATAAGACCTTCCCAACGTACCTCGAGCTCTGTTGGGAGTCCGCCCAACCCCGCTTGTGTTCCGCAACCACAAAGTATGTCTGAAAGATAATATTTTATTAGTTTTATAATTATAAAAATACCGAAAATTTTTAAATATTACGATAACTAAATTAAATTTTTTTATTTACTCACCGACGCGGCGTTGTTCAACTCCATCTTGATTTCTTCGGGCACATCAGCCCACCGAGCCCACAACATAGGGACTCTGTCCCTAATGAGTGCACCCACGCAACCCGAGTAGTCGCGTTTCTTTTTCGCCCCAACCTCCTGATCAGGAGCTTCGTCAATCTGGATCCTCCCGCTCCGTTCAACCGTTCTCCTGAGCGTCTCAAAACTGATGACACCTCTGGTATTCCTCTGGGTTGAACTGCTAGCGCCTGTCCATATCACATAAACGACGATTGGTTAATAAAATTAAATATTAGTGCGTTAATTTTAATAAAATATTTAATTAATAAAATCGAATGTTACCTGAACCCGATGATTCGGTTGCCGTCGACTTTCCTTTTCTCCTCGCCGAAATCAGGAGGTCAGGGCTCTCCCATGGCTGCTGCTGGTATGCCTCCGCAGCACTCACGAACTGAGGCATATCAGGCCACTGGGGCCGACCCTGATAGTCGACCTCGGGTATCGCAGGAATGTTGTATGGGAGGAAGAGCTGGTTTGGGAGAGTAGGCCCCTCAGTCGAGTCACCAGCAGACTGAGTCGGACTCGGCATCGGCATCGGCTCCCGATGAACCTCAGGCATACGAACCTGAGGAACGTCGGCAGCTATCTCCTCGTGAAACAGCTGCCGACTAAACCTCGGCGCCACAGAGGGACCGACATTCGGAAGTGAAGTGCTCGACGGCCGCCCCGCCTGGAGAAGGGTCTGGTGCCGAGCACTCACACTCCGCCGCGGCTGGGCTGCATCCACACTCCTCCGCGGCTGGCTGGTGGTCCTCTCAGGCTGGCTAGCCGTCCTCTCGGAGTCTGGGGAACCCGCGGCATTTCCAGAACCGGCGGCATTTCCAGAACCTCTAGATCTAGAACGACGACCTCCGAACAACTGCCTAAATGCATCGGCCATCTAAAGCCAGACGCATTAATACATTAATTAATATTAAATTATATTATATTAAATAACAAATTCTAATTAATATAATACCCAATAATACTAACATATTTTAATATTTACCGATTTATATAATAACCAATTTATACATATAAATTATACAATTACACCTAAATTATATACAATTAAAATAAATTTTACAAAAATTACCTAAATTAACATAAAAACCTAAAAACTACATACATTAACATAAAAACCTAAATTATAACTAAATTAACATAAATACATAAATTATACCTAAATTAACATAAATACATAAATTCTACCTAAATTAACATAAATACATAAATTATAACTAAATTAACATAAATACATAAATTATATCTAAATTAATATAAAAACATAAATTATACCTAAATTAACATAAATACATAAATTAACATAAATACATAAATTATACACAAATTAACATATAAATACATAAATTATACCTAAATTAACATAAATACATAAATTAACATAAATACATAAATTATACACAAATTAACATATAAATACATAAATTATACCTAAATTAACAATTATATCTAAATTAACAATTATATATAATTTATTAACCATAATTTAATTTATTAATAATTAAATAACAAAAAAAAAAAAAAAAAGGGGGCCGGCCGGTACCGAATCGGGGAGGAGGAGGAGGGGGAGGCGGCCGGAACAGAGAGGAGGAGGAGGAGGGTCGGCCGGGGCTGCCGGAACAGGGAGGAGGAGGAGGTGGAGGGGCGCGCGGCGGATCGAACCAAGAGGAAGGGGAGGAGTCGCCGGGCTGCCGAACCAAGGAGGAGGAGGAGGAGGCGCCGGGCTGCCGGAATAGGGAGGAGGATCGACGGATGAAGGAGGGCCGGATTCGAGGAGGATAGGGAAAATCGGGCAAATGGAGGCTAGGGTTCGGCTGCATTTTACTTATACCCGATAGTATAGCCGACGAAATCGCTTTATTTCGTCGGCCATGATATAGTATAGCCGACGAAATAAAGCAATTTCGTCGGCCATGATATAGTATAGCCGACGAATACAGTGATTTCGTCGGGCATACTATGTCATAGCCGACGAAATCATTTTCGTCGGCCATGGTATGGCATAGCCGACGAAATTACATAATTCGTCGGCTATAGTCTTCGTCCCTCAGAATCCGTCCGATCTCCCCCATCCAACGGTGGATAATGGGAAGGCGCGGATCACCAGACTTTAGCCGACGAAATATAACTTCGTCGGCTATACTTTTGGTCAAACTACAAAGTCAAACCTCTAAACGCTGTAAAACGGAAATTGGGCCGTCTAAATGACGTTTTTTGGCCTGACCTTCAACAGAGAATAGTTTCAGATCGATGCGACGCATCTAATCATATAAAAGTTTCCCCCAAAATATTTACCGACCGTCAGGCTACCCATAGGAAAACGGGAGTGAAAAACAGCAAACCGCAACATTCGGGACACAGATTTTGTCGGAATCTTCCCATTTTTCAACCGTAGCCGTATTTCAATATTTCGGTCATGTCTTATTTCACGACACATTTGCATTTGAAGGGTCTACGTATAGTAGGTATTTGAAACTATACATTCACTTAAACACTTAGTAAACAAGTTAAGGAACATTAGTGCATATATTCCGATTTTGAATCTCAAAGTTTGGAAAATCTATTCCAACCGTCAGATATCACCGTTAAGGTTAAATACATGTATGAAAAAAAATCCAACTACATCTGACAAAGTTGAAGGCTCGATCGGGACGGTCAAACCGCAAAGTCAAACCTCTAAACGCTTTAAAACGGAAATTGGCCCGTCTAAATTACGTTTTTTTGCCTGACCTTCAACAGAGAATAGTTTCAGATCGATGCGACGCATCTAATCGTATAAAAGTTTCCCCCAAAATATTTACTGACCGTCAGGCTACCTATAGGAAAACGGGAGTGAAAAACAGCAAACCGCAACATTCGGGACACAGATTTTGTCGGAATCTTCCAATTTTTCAACCGTAGCCGTATTTCAATATTTCGGTCATGTCTTATTTCACGACACATTTGCATTTGAAGGGTCTACGTATAGTAGGTATTTGAAACTATACATTCAATTAAACACTTAGTAAACAAGTTAAGGAACATTAGTGCATATGTTCCGATTTTGAATCTAAAAGTTTGGAAAATCTATTCCAACCGTCAGATATCACCGTTAAGATTAAATACATGTATGAAAAAAAATCCAACTACATCTGACAACGTTAAAGGCTCGATCGGGACGGTCAACCGGGTGAGTCAACCCTTCAAATGCTTAGAAATGGAAATTGGCCCGTCTAAATGACGTTTTTTGGCCTGACGTTCAACAGAGAATAGTTTCAGATCGATGAGACGCAACCAATCGTATAAAAATTTTCCTCAAAATATTTACCGACCGTCAGGCTACCCATAGGAAAACGGAAGTAAAAAACAGCTAACCGCAACATTCGGCACACAGATTTTGTCGGAATCTTCCCATTTTTCAACCGTAGCCGTATTTCAATATTTTGGTCATGTCTTATTTCACGACACATTTGCATTTGAAGGGTCTACGTATAGTAGGTATTTGAAACTATACATTCAATTAAACACTTAGTAAACAAGTTAAGGAACATTAGTGCATATGTTCCGATTTTGAATCTAAAAGTTTGGAAAATCTATTCCAACCGTCAGATATCACCGTTAAGATTAAATACATGTATGAAAAAAAATCCAACTACATCTGACAACGTTAAAGGCTCGATCGGGACGG
This sequence comes from Potentilla sterilis, assembly GCA_963682095.1. NCBI lineage: Eukaryota > Viridiplantae > Streptophyta > Magnoliopsida > Rosales > Rosaceae > Potentilla > Potentilla sterilis. The sequence continues at coordinate 23,598,826 of OY821766.1, forward strand.
TCAACCGGGTGAGTCAACCCTTCAAATGCTTAGAAATGGAAATTGGCCCGTCTAAATGACGTTTTTTGGCCTGACGTTCAACAGAGAATAGTTTCAGATCGATGAGACGCAACCAATCGTATAAAAATTTTCCTCAAAATATTTACCGACCGTCAGGCTACCCATAGGAAAACGGAAGTAAAAAACAGCTAACCGCAACATTCGGCACACAGATTTTGTCGGAATCTTCCCATTTTTCAACCGTAGCCGTATTTCAATATTTTGGTCATGTCTTATTTCACGACACATTTGCATTTGAACGATGAAGCAATGGTTTGTCGATAGTGATAGAAAATGGAAACAGCTCTTTTTTTGTTTTTTTTTTAATCATAGCCGACGAAATCAAACCTAGTATTCGTCGGCTATTGTTTTGTCGTTTTCTGTTAAAAACTTATGGCCGACGAAATATATAATGTTCGTCGGCCATTGTTCGTAATATTATTATTTTTTTAAAAACTTATGGCCGACGAAATAGTTAGTTTTCGTCGGCCATTGTTCGTAAAATATTTTTTTTTAATAAATTATGGCCGACGAAATAATTAGTTTTCGTCGGCCATTGGTCGTAAAATATTTTTTTAATACATTATGGCCGACGAAATAATGCATTTTTCGTCGGCCATTTTCCGTTTAGCCGACGAAATAATGCATTTTTCGTCGGCCATTCTCTGAAAAAAAAAACCTAAAAATCAGTGGTTTTACACCTCTCCTATTTCGATGTCCTGCTCACATATAACCAAAATTGAACATAAAAAATCAGAAACCCAACAGTCAACATATTTCAAATTTTTATTTAAGGGGTTTGGAACCCAGCCTAGCTGGGAGGCTCATCCCCACGCCCGGTCATTAGAAATGAGTTGATTACAAGTGAAAGGATTACATCATTTAAATTACTTAATCCGTCGGATTGTAATCGGAATCATCGGATGAGTCTTCTTCGGTTTCTGAATTGCTCGATAGGGGTAATCTATGTCTTTCCTCACCACTAGAGTCCTCGTTAGTTTCTTCAATTGGATCAACATCAACAAGCAGTGGCTCTTCACGTCGAATTCGCACCGGCGTGTCTAGACGAATAAAAGAGGAGTCAGGAATACCGTTTGAGTTGGGCTCTTGATACGCGGTGCCCCCTTCCTCGTTCTCTTCGGCCACTCCAAGTGTAGACGCCCGGTAAATGTTGCGATGGTGGATAGTGTTGACTACTTTCCACGGGTCACCCTTGGCGAGATCATCAAGATAAAACACTTGTTTCACCCATGTGGCTAAAACGAACGGGTCGTCCTCATACCATGATGTACTAGTGTTCACAGAACTTACGCCGTATTGATCGGTTTTCATGCTCTGCGGCCGTGTGTCAAACCATCTACACTTGAAAAGGTGCACTTTCATGCCTTCCCCGTAATGCAGTTCCACAACCGAATGGAGAACACCGTAATAGTCAACTCCACCATCCCCACCATGTGCCATAACCCCTGAATTTTGTGTTTTCAGTCTGAGGTCTCTGTCTTCACATCGAAATAACACACCATTCACCTTGCACGTCGCATAAACTTTTGAATAGACCGGCCTCCTCGCTAAAAGTCTAAGTTCGTGCGACCAATTTGGGTGATTATCATTTTCAATAAGGTCCATCTGCAACCATCAGAATGAACTATAAATATGAATAAATATACACAATAATATATGAACACGTATAGAATAGTGCTAAAGGACGTACCCAGCGGCCGAAATACTCTGCGAATGTCTGGTTGTGGTAATCGCGATCACCTGCTACTCCTTCACAGCGTCGATGTATGTCCTTCCAAAACTGAACTTCTGGACAGTTGATTAGTACCCACCAATGTGCAATGGCTACCTCATAATCTTTCAACTTGTAGTCTGGCATGTTTCCACCGAGTACAACATCGTCGGAGAGTATGGAAAGATTGAACTGTGACGGTACATCTTCCTGTATGCTTTCCTGTAACGCTCCGAAATACAGCTTCATGTAGGTGACGCACTCGTGCGCAATATATGCTTCAGCTATACATCCTTCAGGTGCGGATCTGTTTTGGACAAAACCACCGTATTGTCCAAGTTGCCTATAAATCAAGTTTTTAAAGTGTTATGATAATACATTAACACTATATCACATATATTGATGAGGAAATTAACATAAGGTGTAAAATACGTACCTTTCCATCGGATACATCCAAGTGAAGTGCACAGGACCGGTAAGCAACAACTGCCGAGGAAGATGGATCATGAGGTGAGGCATGATGTCGAAAAAATTTGGAGGAAATATCATCTCAAATTTACACATGATATGAACGATGTCTTGTTGCATTTCCCGGAGGTCAGATTTTCTCACTTCCCGTGTGCATACCTTCTGGAAAAATCTTGCCAACGCTACTAACGGCTCCACAACGTGACGGGGAAGGAACGGTCGAATGAAAACAGGGAAGAGACGTTGTAGCAAGATATGATTGTCATGACTTTTCAACCCGTACAGATTGTTGCATTGTCTGTTGACACACTTGGCTATATTTCCAGCAAAGCCTGAAGGATACTTGGCCCGACTTATCCAATGCAAAATTTCTGATTTATGCTCAGGCTTGACGGTGTAAGGAGCTTGAGGCATTTTTCTCTTCCCTTGTTTCAACCATAGTGGTTTTCTGATATTCATGTTTTGCATATCAGTGCGAGCCTTAGGACCGTCTTTCGTCTTCCCCTCCAAGTTCAGCGTTGTGCCCACCACACTTTCAGAAACATTTTTTTCTATGTGCATAACGTCTAGGAAGTGTCGGATCAGCAACTCACACCAGTACGGGAGTTCCCACAATATGCTCCTATGTGTCCAGAATTTGTACTCCTCAGGCCTTTCAGGTATTTCCGCTACAATATCGGGATGATTGCTGAGGGGCCCAAAATCGTACTCATTAAGTCTTGCTAAAATTTCTCTTCCTGTCCATCTTCTGGGAGCACGGCCGTGTTCTTCGGTTCCATCAAATGCGGCGGACTCGTAACGCCAGTGGTGATCCGCCGGAAGGAACACACGATGACCCATTCGGCATATCTTGTTGCAATGAGGGGTGCTCCCATAATCGGTGAGGCACTCTGGACAAGCCTTGTATCCCCTGACAACGCTGCCCGACAACATCCCATAAGCAGGAAAATCACTGATGGTACCAATAACCATGGCATGCATCTGGAACGTCTCCTGCTTGTACTTGTCAAAAGTGGGATGACCAACGTCCCACAATACCTTAAGCTCTTCAATCAATGGTCTCATATACACATCGAGACATTTCCCTGGGTAACCAGGCCCCGGAATCAACAACGTCAACATATTATATTCCTTCTTCATGCACATCCACGGAGGAAGGTTGTAAGGTACCAAAACCACCGGCCATATACTGTATGAAAGACTCATGGTGCCGAAAGGGTTGAACCCGTCAGTTGAGAGCCCGAGCCTGACGTTTCTGACATCTGACGCAAAATAAGGAAACTCATTGTTTATATGCTTCCAAGCCGCTCCGTCAGAGATGTGTGTCATGATATCTGCGTCTCCCGCGTCCCGCTCACCGTGCCACCTCATAGCTTTTGCGGTGGTTGCTGACATGTACAACCGCTCAAGCCTATCTCTCAACGGAAAATACCGAAGCACTTTCACAGGTTTCCTATTGCCTGCTCCCGTCAACTTATATCGGTCAGACTGACATATCGGACATGCGTCAAGGCTAGCAAGGTCATTCCCTTCTGCATCTTTACCCCAGAAGAGAACGCAGTCAAATGCGCATGCATGGATCTTAATGTAGGAAAGCCCTAGATCTTTGAGGATACTTCGGACCTGACGGTGATTGGTAGGATTACGATGACCCTCCTCCAACAACGAAGAAGTGTACTGTAGATATTCATCTACTTGCCTGATAGTCGATTTTGTCTCGACTTTAATCCTCATTACCTCCATCACACTTTCAAGAACTGTCTTCTCAGAACTTGAACACACAGGGGTCTGTTGCAATGCAATCAGTTTGTTGTACTTGTCAAAGGCAGCAGTGTTGACAACTTGTGGGAACGGCTGCACCGGGTCCTGCATATATTGTTCCCCATGTACACCGCTTTCAAAAGGAAACACGTCGTTGACGAATGTCATTGTTGGATCGTTGGATGTACTACTACTGCCCGCCTCAAAATACTGCCCATGATCATGCGATCCATCTAATGATGGCTCACCGTGATATATCCAACGTGTGTACTTCGGCCAAAACCCATTGCTCTTTAGGTGCTCCCATACTGTCCTAATCGGAAATCGACACATATCACTGCGACACTTACATTTCTTGCACGGGCAATAATGGTACGGTCCTTTTGCATTTTCTTCGACGAACTGCATAAAATCCACAACTCCTGTAGTGTATCGTCGGTCATGCCTTGGAAGCGAAATCCAACTCTTATCTCGATCCATATATAGCCTGATAATAATATATATGTATAACTTTAATTAATAATAAATTAATTAACACATATATATTACAATATATATTATTATCAACATCAACTCATATATATATATACCATTAATTAACAACCATTATTTAAGTTCATTACACTATCAACAACCATTAATTAACATATTTATATATATTTTAACACTAATTAAAATAACATCAAATTAAAACACATAATTAAACTCTAACTGAAAATTAACTCAACTACAACTCAAAATCAACATATATACATACATTCTAACACTAAAACAACAACAAAACAAAAAATCACTTACTATATCAAAATCACTAAAACTCAAAATCAACATATATACACATATACGTACCTATATATAGCTCCACAATGTAAGAGAGGACGGATTTCAACAATACCCACAGATTTCTCACTCTTTTTCCCGTTTTTTTCCCGTTTTTTTTTAAATGAGCAGCTTCTGCCCAGATCTGAAAATATAAAGACTTATGGCCGACGAAATTACCAACTTCGTCGGCCATACTCATTTTCAGAGTATAGCCGACGAAAACTTTAAATCGTCGGCCATTCTTGTAGAATAGCCGACGATTTGCCACAAAATTTTTCGTCGGCTATTCTATTCAGAGTATAGCCGACGACAACTTTAAATCGTCGGCCATTCTCGAAGAATAGCCGACGATTTTTAATTTTTACCGACGGAAAAAAAATTCGTCGGCCATTCTATTGGAATAGCCGACGAAATGTTTTTTTGCCCGACGAAAAAAATATTCGTCGGCTTTTCTTCGATATAGCCGACGAAAAAAAAGTTTCGTCGGCCGTTTTTTTTTTTTTCGTCGGTAAATCCCTTTGTTTTTGTAGTGATATTTTTTAGGCTATTATACTAGTTATGATTATTATGAGCCTCAGATGTGCGGTCGGGAACCGTATTGATTATTATATATAAGGGGAAGTGTGTTTTCGATTTTGTTTTCGGATTTTCACCATATTAAGGTCCGTATATATATTGATGCTAGCTAGCTTATTAACCTCATCCCACACGAGGTGACGACTTGACCATGTAGGTCAGATTCACGCTCGGTGGTCAACGTAGGGTTGTGTAGAGTTTTAGCGTGGGACGCTATAGAGTCTGGGAGACTCGACCCTTAGCATGGGAGGCTTACTATTAAATGGTGATAACCTTCCCCTATTATATGGCCAATGGGATTGGTCATGATTTTTATATTATTTGGTTTTCGGGAATATTTTCTCTATGAGACTTTCTGTTATTTAATAAATTCCCGAACCAGCGGGGCTAGGTTTTTATATGACCAACGGGATTGGTCATGAAATATTATGAATTGATTTTCAAAAGTATATTGTTTTGAATATATATATAAACAAACTAATTATTTGTTTATTTGATTATATCAGCGGGGCTGATTTTTACATACGATTTTCTTAAAACATGGGGCTTTTTATTAAAACGCATGAATTATGGTTTTTATTATTAAAACGCATGCATTGTGGTTTTTATTTCTCAAACATTTGGGAAAGTAATATGATACTTTCATTTAAAGTAATATATTAAATCATTTTATTTTTATCCACTCACTCTAACGTTTTTAATTTACTTTCCTCTGGGCTCTACGTTTTAAATCACCCAGTTACATACTAGTTTATTTGAGGACAAGGGTACTCGGAGTCGAGACATAGTCGTCGTCTTTGCTTCCGCTTGGTAGGATCTGTTGATCCTTTTACTTTTTGATTCGTGTATCCCCAATTCTTTACTAGATTGCTCTGATGACTTGTGAATCAATTGAAATTGGTTTTATATTTATTTGTGGAAGTTGTTTGATTTTGGGAGAGCATGTGGCTCCTGGAGTCAGGATGGTTATTGTTGAAGTGTTTTATGTTTTGTTGCAGGCTTAGGGCTGTCTATCTTAAGATTGGCTTATCGATTTATCGATAGAGTTAATCTTAAGGTGGTCCCCGCAGGACCTTATCCGGGTTTTAAGGTGAAATCTGGTTCGGGTCCTGTCAACCAGTGGGTTCCCAGCCCTTCTCATGACCTCGGAGAACAACTATACTGCCAAATTGAAGGTATTCTTTCTTCCCGTTGACTACCCTACTTCCATGTGTGGGAACCAAATGGACCCCATGCCCCTGTTCCTACTTGATGCTCTCGCCAGCCCATGACCTTCTACGGTCACGGGTTGCTTCGTGAGCGTCCGTGATAGAGCGGTGTTCTGCTGATGTCTGCACTCTAAGACAGTTAATAGTGCGGCAATCTCCTTTTCCATTTCCTTATACATAGCCCTTGCTTCCGCTTGCTCGTTCCGCAGCCAGTCTGCCTCTACTTTCAGCCTCTCCAACTCGTCCATCATATCTTCTCCCTCCAGGTCATCGACCTAGACCCGATCATGATCATCAGTCAATTCCTCCTACCCACCACTCGAAGCAACAATGGGAGTAAACTTTAAGACCTTTTGAACTTCCTCTGAGCCCCCTCCTAGGGCCCAGCTTTCTAGATCTCTAGTCATGCTAACAGACGTGGCTTTTACGTATAGATTCCCACATACATCGCCGAATGTTTACGCCCAAATCCCGTATGACTCACAAATACCTGGTGGAATCTCCCGTTGGGCTTGATGCTCTCTTCTCCTGAGAAAAATCTTAGCACCTGCTAAGTATGAAATACCGGTGGGGACCGATTAGTTCCACTCCAATGCTTAAGTTAGTACAATTGAGTTCGGAATAATAAAAGAAGGTGAATCTAGTTGATTAGTGATTACTCTTTAATCAAGGTGGTTTGATCAATATATGGGCTCCTAGCTGCATGAGCTGAGCTCATCTCTCGATGTGGGAGTGGGAGCTCCTTCACAATTTGTATGCATGTTTGCCCCTTCTTCTTGAGCTTTTCCCACTGTCCCCGTGACCTCACTTGGGCATTCGCACCTAAGCTTACATTCACGACCCCATTGCGGGTCCGTGAGCCCAAGTAGCTGTTATGTTGCTACCGTCAACAATCCAGTTGTTTTATTTCTCTTCATTTTCTTCGTCATCACTCATCAGATAATGATTTCGGTTGGATGCATGTTTATTCAAGTTTTCTATTTAAGTTCACTTTGAATTGAAATTTCATTTACAGGTTGAAGTTTCGATTACCCAGGAACTCGAACTGTTGCTCACTTTCATCAGGTATAATCTTTTGTAATTTCCTATATGATATTTCATTTAGATTACTATTATTGGAGCGACTTTGTATGAAATTCACATGGGGTTTTTCATTCCATTTGGAATTGATTACAGATTTGCATTGTAAAGTTTGTAAGAGTTGGTTTAGATAGTCTACAGATAATATCTCTATAACCTCCCGCTTTTTACTACGTAAGTTCTTTAATATATATTGATATGTATTCCTTTGTGGTTATTTACTGGCAGGAAAAATAATGAAGACCATCTTGAACAAGAAGAACAAGAACAAGGATAGGCAAATAGAGTTTCTCCTCAATTTTAATTTTTACGAGTATAAATGTTGTAATTGCGAATATTCTTCTAGAAGTATAAGTTATGTACCAAGTATTTTGGTAGCCAGTGTACGTAGTTGTTTAATTGGGTATGAAATTATTTTTTATTTTTAATTCAAATATTTTTGAAAGCAATTTCAATTTCAATTTCAATTTCAAATATATATGGTATCAATTTCAATTTCAGATATTGAGTTGACTAGAAGTGCTCTCAGGTTAGTTTAGGCAGTCCCGAATTGCTTAAAAACTGATTTGGCCGGAGATGGTACATCTAGCGTCGGACAGTTTTTTAGAGAGGAGATTGTGCATGTCCCTATAGACTCAATAGCTAGTAGTGACAATCACGTACGTACAGAAGTAATTAAAGTCATCAGATGGTAAAGCAAATCGATTCTCAATATATATACAATGGGCGAGATACGTTACGAGCATTTTAGAAGAGTCGGAATACTGCCACGACCTAGTAAACCCACTAATGGTCAGTAAGGCAAGAACGTATTGTAAGGATAAAGTTGACATTCTAAATGGTTAACTTCATAATACATGGTGAATGTGATGATGGCCTTAGACTTAAGAGAACAATCCCTTGTATATAACTATATATACTCTATTGATTAGCAGTAGGATATTATAACGCTGCAGTAGGATATTATAACATACAGAAATTGACATGAGAGCTAGTCTAAGATAATATAATGAAGAACAATGCTAGGTGAACTAAATTGTGTCAGCCTATGTGGCACAATCACGTCATTTAATAAAACATTTTGATTGGGTGGTAAAACGTTATGTATTTACATATAGACTGAAACATAAGGTGGTCTCTATGTAGAATGCAAAAAAATGGTTTATCTAGCATTATTCTATGAGGAATTGCAACTGACATGCATGGCAGTAAAGAAATGAATTCCATGGTTCTTCGAAGTCGCATATAATTTGATCGATGAGGAGCACTGGCAGCCGGAACGTTCTTCATTTTGAACGAAAGCACTGCAAAGCAAGGTTCCCTGAAGTTTCATTAGCAACGCACACCAATGACTAGTCTGATCGATCATGATGGCTCGATAATTCTAAGAGTCCAATCTTCCAAGTGACCCACTTTTGCAAGAAACATCATGCTTTGTATCCTATCTATTTATCTATCTATTACTTGTGACGTTCATCTGAACAAAATTCCAAGCATGACAGCCAAATATTAGCCACCCGATTAAGATTTTGCCTAGTTCTTCATTCCGGAATCACGATCTGTGGCCTTGATTTCACTTTCATTCAAATTAAGAACCAAATTAAAAGTTGGATATAGTCAATTGTGTGTGCCTTCCTCCTCTATAATTATAATCTAGAAACATATCGAATTAGCTTACGCGTAGCTTAATAGTCATGAAGAAGTCATGGCTTCATTACCAGTCAACGTGGAGGGTACGTTTCCAGACTACAAACACCTATATATATATATATACGTTTGATCTATGCAAGTCTCCTCCTAAAACCAAAACGTACACACTTTAATTTTGTTGATCGATCAGATTTGCTATCGATCTCCAGCTCTTCAATCTCATCCTCATCATATATACTGCAGAATACGAATAGAATTTATACTAGCTATCGATCATTTAATTTCCATGGAGAGGCCAGAAGGGTATCCAGAAGTAGATGCTGCAGAAACCGATCAGCCATCAAACTCCGGCGCAGCATTTCTGGGCACCAAGAACGATATGTCACTACTAGAAAGCGGTCTACTTCGAAAAAACTACAGCGACGTGGGAGGAAACTACTACAGAGTCCAATCAAACGTTGGTGGTAATAAGTCAATTGATCCAAGGTTGCTAGCGTTTATAGAGTTCTTCAAGGAGCTTTACCTCCGAAGGCCGGAGCTGTTCAAGAAGATATTTCCGGGGAATCGTCATGATAAGTTTCTGGCAGAGATGCCACAGAAATTGAATTTGGTTTTGTCTCAAGTGAATTCGGATCAAACGACTAGGGTTCGGACCATGCAGAGGAGCCTGAGCAACGGCTCGCCGCGTGAATTCAAAAGAGACGAGTCGGACATGAGACTGGAGCGATTCAAGGTCAGGACTATTGATGTAGATGATGGTGTTGAACAAGATAAAACCAAGTCCGGTGGCTCAAAATGAACAGCTACCTAGCAAGAACAACATGCAAATGGTCAATGCACGTTATGTTGTAGAATATTTGGATATTTTTGGTAAGAGAAAGATATCATAGAAAAAGCTAAATGGGGTTTTGTGTGTAGTTCAGTAGTTGGATGCAAATTCTTTTATTTTTTCAGTACAAAGGATGTAATTTTTTTTTATTATTACTTTGGTTACCTAATGTCTATTTATAAAGGATTTATAATATGATATAATTTTGGTTTGGAGATCATTTGCAACTTTCTAATGCTATATGCTCCATAAGGTTCTTTCAAATCATAAACAAAGCTACTTGTTCTTAATTTCTTATCTATCTTACCACATCATATGAAATATTTCGTACTCATCTGCAACCCCTCTTCAGATTTCAGGTTTCTTTGTTTGCTCAGTTTTTATTTGATTTGATTGTTGCTACCCTTTGATGCGAGATCTTGTCGTAATTGGTCAACTTCACCTGTCCTATATAAGTTTTAATTTGGCTTCAAGTTTTTTTGGGTTCGTTGGCTGGCCATTTTGTTATTGTCTTATCCATTCTTGAAGCAAATAAGGATTTCACTCCATGTCCTACACTTACCCAACTTAAAAGTCTACTCCATTTTTTCAGAAATGAAAGTAAATACCGAGTTTGGCATTATACCACAGAAGAAATACTGAATCATAATAACCCGACTGCGCATGCATGCTTGCTGCTTCCTCGTCGCAGAGAAGAGAGACAAAAGGCATCCATCGATCGGTGGCTGCAAATCGGTGCAGATGCTTGTACAGTTTGTTTCATTGAGTGATTAATTAACATGGAAGAAACTGGACTTTTGTCGGACACCACAGCAATGCAGTTGAGGTTATTTCCACCCCACTAAATGCCTTGTTTCATCATTTTTCTTTTGAAATTTCAGTTTCGTTCTCAATTGGTTTAGAAAAGAAAAAAAATATAACTATTGAAATAAGAAAAAGCAAAAAATCAAACCATGTTCATTCATCGTGCTGCAATTTTATTTTAGAATAAAGCACATACGAGTCACTTTTTTTCTTCGAATTTCATGATCAACATTTTTATTTATCTTCAGTAATTTGTATGGACAAACGTTTGTATGGTTCCTGTACTTTTAGTCGGTCGCCTATTCTGAAATTTCAATTTCATCTAAATAGTCCTTGAAATTTCAACTTTTAATATAAAAAGTATATTCTGTCAATCACTCTATTAGTGTGATGATGATTGCGGTTAAAAACTCTCCAAAAAATTATCAGAATTAACAAAATATCCTTGTTCCCTTTTTATCTTGGGAAAATGATAAAAACCTATTATATCCACATACTAATGATAATAAGGTCACCCTGTAACGACCCGAATCTTAAAATACCCCCTAAAAAGTTTTGGATTTAATTTTGACATTTCGGGAATTTATTTTAAGATCCAGGGGTTTCAACGGTTGACTTTTTATATGTTAAACCGACCGAGAAATTTTGTTTCTCGACGAGATAGAGGATGGTAAACCGAGTTCGTGGACACGTAACAAGTTTAATTTGAGTTTTGTATGAAAAAGTTATAACGTAAAATCCGGGGAGAGGAATTTCTGAAAATGTGCGGAAATTTCTAGAAAATTGGGGAATATTCTAGGAAATTGGGGAATATTCCCTTTCTTTTTTCTTTTTCTTTTCTTCCCCTCTTTTCTTTCCCTCGCTGGCCCCGATCGGGCTCGAGCCCGAGCTCCCCACCCAGAGGCCGTTGCCATCGGTCCTCCGCCGTCCAGCCACCGGTGCCGATCGGTTCGTCTTCTTCTCCTCTTCATTTCGAAATGGGTATTCGGGGCGGATCGCCGCCGTTCGGCGGGACTTGTCGGGAGCGGGGTCGACTGTGTCGACCCGGGATCACCATCTCCGGCCGCCGATCGGCCCGATTTCAAAGGGGAAAGAGAGGCCACAATCGGCACGTCGATTTCCTGAGAGGAATCGGTCCGAATCGGCCAAGGTAAGTGGAAATTAGGTTTTGAAATTTTAGGGTTTTTTGTGATTTGTGATGGAGTTTGTGATTTTGACGTTTTTGGTGTAATTGGAGGCTAGTATTGAGTTCAGTACATTGTTTTGAGTCGAATAGGTGAAATTTGGTACTCGATTGGTGGAGATTGGGAAAAATTGAAGGTGGAGGAGGTCCGGCCGCCGTTCACGGCGGCTGTGTAGGTTTTTGGCGACGAAGATGGTGGGGATGTGATCCTAAGGTGGTGGTGATCGTTTTAAGTGGAATTGGGATGAAATTGAGGTGTTTTGGGCCACTGTGGTGGCGCTGCCGGCGACGTGGCGAACTGCAGCTGCCGGCTGCGGAGGAAGAAGAAGGGTAAAAAGTAAAAAGGTAAAACGGAAAAAAAGTAAATCAGTAAATGGGAAAATGTTAATTCAGTAAACAGTTTATAGTAAAAGGGAAAAAGGGTTAAATAGTAAAGTAAATAGTAAGTCTGACTTTTGACCGTTGACTTTGACGTTTCTATTACAGTTGACTTTTAAGTTTTACTGTTGACTTTCGTAAAGAGGTAAAACGGGTTTGAAAATGGGGTTTTACGTTTTTAGCGACAAAAGATTTGGTCGGATTTTGCTCTCAGTGGGTGGGTGGTTGCGGTTTGGGAGCAAATGATTTTTAGTTGGTTTAAGGATTTATTTCGAATTCGTTTCGAATTTTTCCGAGGGAATTTCTGGGACGGGTTCTTACACACCCTTTATTCCCACATAATAAAAATGTCAGCTATGTGTATATAAAATGATAAGATAGTCTAATTATGTTATATTAAATGATAAAATAGTCAGATTTTATATTTTTAATGACTGTTTGATTATAATAGCCACACACACTCTTCTCTCTTTTAATAGACCAACCCATTTTCTTAGCTCCCACATTATTTTCCTTCTTTTCCATTTTGAATTCTGAATTTGACTTCAAAACTTTCGCCGATCTCGACTCCCTCTGCCGCTGTCTCTTCCTCTAGCTCCAGGACTACGAGTGCTCTGTTGTTGACAAAGACCTCCTCCTCTGCGCTGTTCTCCCCGACGATCGCCGCTTCTTCGATGCCTTCATCGATTTTAACTCCCTCAGCTCCCGCCGTCTCTTCTTCGATGCCTTCTTCGATGCCTTCATCGACTAGGTCAGTCTCTCTATCTCTTTGCATGCCTAATAAAACTGCTGCAATCTTTAATGAAGATTCGCAGCACCATTGAACGAAATTTGTATAAATATAACAAAAATAGACCTATGTATGCAATATGTTGTTGCTCTATTATTAGAATCAGTCGTGTAATCATACTCTACAGGTTGGCTTCTTAAATTAAGATGAACAAGACCAAACTGCAATTATTTTCTTGATGGATAGTTACAATGGTAGTTATAAATATTTATATGGTCAGTCACACAATTACTTTTTATAGGTACATTACTAGTTATATTATTATTCTTTTTTTATTTTAGTTACACCAATAGTTACAGAAGCAGTTACATTTTATAGGTACATTACTAGTTATATGAAATTAAGTGTTTATAATCAGCAACATGAAAATTTCTTATAGAAATGTAACTGAAGATGTAACTGAAATTGTATAGTGGAGCTGTCAGGGTTAGAAAAATCAGTTACATAGGCAGTTATATACTAGTTACATGACCAGTTAGTCACTTGTGTGACTTTGTTCACTTTCTGCTACACCAGTAGTTACTGTAAACTTTTCTGTGAGAACCTGTATAACTATGTTTGTAACTATTGGTGTAACAAGTGTTGTATCTAACGAAACTGACATCGTTATTTTTCATTCCAGGTATGTATCCTGTAGCTTATGCTATTGTGGATTCTGAATCTAAGAGAAATTGGATATTTTTCCTCCAATGCGTATCTGAAGAACTGGTTAGGTATTCTACAAAGCATGTCACTTTTGTTTCTGATCATAATAGTGGTCTTCTTAGTGCATATCCAAAAGTGTTTCCTAATAATTTTTTATGATTTTGTTTTAGGCATCTTCTTAAGAATCTAACTCTACTGTATCCTAAGGATTACCACCTAAGACAGAGGATCCCGCAGTTGTTTATGTCTTGTGCTTATTGTCACACACCGGATATGTATGAGAGCAATATGGAATTGTTGAGAGCAGACGGTGGCAAACCAACTGAAGATTTTTTTAAGGATCTTCCGAAGGAGAGTTGGTGTGTGGCTATTTTTTTCAATGGGGACAAGTTTGGTGAAATGACAACCAATCTAGTTGAGTGTTTTAACAACTGGGTGTTGCCTTTGAAATGTCTTTCTATTATTGAGATGAATGAAGGTATTCGTGTGAAGAACATGGAGATGATTTATGCTCGGAAAGAAGAAGCAAATGAATTGTTTTCTTTTTTATGCCCGAAGATCGAAAAGAAGCTGAAGGAAAACTTGGCCGAAGGAAGACATTGGAAACTTAGCATATCAAATAATAATCTCTACGAAGTTCATTGTTCACATGGTCTTGTTGTTATGCAAAATATTGGTGTCTCGCTATATTCATATGTCACTCCATTTTACCAGGTGTTTTTTTCATCCTTGTTCATCTTGTTACTATCATTCCTTTTTCTTTTTTTGTAGTTACACCAGTAGTTACATATACAATCACATGAAAAATTACTTTATAAGTACATTACTAGTTACATGAAATTAGGTGTTTATAGTCAGCAATAGGTACATCATTAGTTACACAGTTACTTTTTATAGGTACATTACTAGTTACATTATTATTCATGTTTGTTTGTAGTTACAGAAACAGTTATATTTTATAGGTACACTGCTAGTTAAATGAAATCAGGTGTTTATAGTCAGCAACAGGTACATCACTAGTTACACAATTAATTTTTATAGGTACATTTCTAGTTACATTATTATTCATCTTTGGTTGTAGTTACACCAGTAGTGACAGAAGCCGTTACATTTTATAGTTACATTACTAGTTACATGAAATTAAGTGTTTATAGTCAGCAACATGTATCTCCCTAGTTACACAGTTACTTTTCATAGGTATATTACTAGTTACATTATTATTCATGTTTGGTTGTAGTTAAGTTGGAGCTAATTATTCTCTTCTTTTTTACTTCAAGGTGGAGAAATACCGTCAAACCTATTCTTACACAATCATGCATTTCATCTATTGCCAAGCCGTTGGAGCTTCCAAAGTCGAGTATTTTAGTACATCCACCATTGACAAGGAGACCACCCGGAAGACAAAAAAAAACAAAGGTTCAGAAGTAAGGATGAAGTACTGAGAAAACAAATAAAGTGCAAGCAGGTGTGGAAAATATGGCAGGCCCAACAGAATCAGTTGTAAAAATCAGATATAGCGATAGCGATTGTTTTACATCATTTCGTCCATAGTCTTTCAAGGGTTACTTTGATAGTTACAAATTTCTTCTATTAGTTACCCTGACAGTTACATTTCTAGTTACAGTGATAGTTATATTATAACTATTTGGTTTCTTACTTGGATTATAATCGACTATAAAAAAGTGAAAAAATCTTTGACTTATTCATTCATTCGTTACTTTATCTCAATAGTTACATCGAGTAATAGATTTTTAAGTGAAATAATCATTTGATTTTTCATCATCCAAGTCAACTTGAGCAAGTACTTGAATTTAGTTTGGAGTCACATAACAGTCACATTTCTTTGTAATATAACCTTTGATTGAGTTTTATGGTTGTGATATGGCGATTGTTTTAAATGATTCTATTTAATCATTCATGAGTTATTTTGATAGTTACAAATTTCTTGTAACTGTGACCCTGACATCTATATTATTTATTTAGAAATGTAGAAATCTTGTACTGTTCGTGTGGTAAATGGATTTCTTAATAGTCTTGTTCTCATATATTGTCAGTTATTATTCATATTTGGTTGTAGTCACACCGGTAGTTGCAAAACTAGTTACAAAAGCAGTTACATGAACAATTCTTCACATAACTACATTACTAGTTACATGAAACATTTATTTTTGTCACTTTAATCAATTATATGATGAAATGACAATGTACGTAATCAGCTGCATAACCATTTACTGGTGTAGTTAAAGAGTCAGTTTCATCTTCAGTTCAGTTACTTTTATTTACTTGATACCCAAGATAGTTACATGTACAATTACTACTCTAGTTATATTTATAGTTACTTGATACCCAGGATAGTTAAATGTACAGTTACCACACTAGTTATAATGCTAGTTACTTAATAATCAGGATAGTTACATGCACAGTTACCGCTCTAGTTACAATGCTAGTTACATTTAAAGTTACTTGATACCAAGGATATTTACATACACAGTTACCACTCTAGTTGCAATACTAGTTACATTTATAGTTACTTGATACCCAGGTAGTTACATGCACAGTTACAATGCTAATTACATTTATAGTAACTTGATACCTAGGATAATTACATGCACAGTTACAACTCTAGTTACAGTGCCAGTTACATTTATAGTTACTTGATACAAATGATAGTTACATGCACAGTTACCACTCTAGTACAGATTAAGTTGATCCTTTACCTGCAGACAGATACTTTAATGCATTGGAAGGGTCTGGGTTAGACATCCTTAGGGTAATTCAACATATCTAGTTTCATTTTTCAGTATCTACAAATGTTTGATATTATCTTACAGTGATAAAATGGTTCGTAATTGAATAGTCTTTAGAGGAAATTCTGCTTCCAGAAGATACTATCTTACTAAGTATCAAACTAACTATCATCTTAGTAACTATCTTACTAACTATCTAAGTAACTGTCATCTTAGTTATTATCTTAGTAACTATCTTACTAATTATCTAAGTAACTATGTTTCTAACTATATAAGTAATTATCATTTTAATAACTATCTTACTAACTATCTAAGTAACTATGTTACTAACTATATAAGTAACTATCATTTTAATAACTATCTTACTAATTATCTAAGTAACTATCATTTTAGTAACTGTCTGGCCAACTATGTTAGTAACTATCTGACTAACTATGCTGGTAACTATGTTAGTAACAATCAAAATAATAGTTCTTGTTTGTTCAAAAGCTGAGAACTATCTAAGTAACTATCAAAATAACTATGAAAAAATCAAAACAATGCAGGACAGAAAAGCAAGAGCCTAAAAATCGAAAACAACTGAACCAACAACGAAAAATGTAGGACACAATACAGCGTGTCGCTGCACCACACCACAGCAGCGTAAATATTAAAGTAACATTTTCTGTAACTATCTTACTAAATATCTTACTAACTATCTAAGTAACTATCTTACAATGCTTGTTACATTTATAGTTACTTGATACCAAGAATAGTTATATGCACAGTTACTACTCTAGTTACAATGGTAGTTACATTTATAATTACTTGATACTAAGGATAGTTACATGCACAGTTACCACTCTAGTTACAATTTTATCTAATTACTTAATTCCCGATACATTTAAGTTATATTTATAGTTACTTGATACCAAGAATAGTTATATGCACAATTATCATTCTAGATATAATGCTAGTTACATTTATAGTTACTTGATACCAATGATAGTTACATGCATAGTTACCACACTAGTTATGTGACCAGTTACTTGAATTGTTACAAGTCAACAATTTTAAATAACTTTGAATATAAAATAGTTTCCTAAAAGCATCTGAAAATCAATGAACAATATGTACTTAAACGACACTTTTCTTTTTCTATCTTGTATCGATATCCAACTTTGCTGACGATTTAGTAACTTCTTCATCACTCCGGATCAAAATTTCGTAATATCTGGCTTATCTTCAAAATCTCTCTCATCAGCAAGTCTGCTCATGTAGTATATTACAAATGCACCGCAATCTAATATGTTTGTCTAAGAAAAAATCTTGTTAGTTACATATGTAGCTACAAAACAACATAGCTTGTTACATATATACATAGTTATACAGTTATCCTATCTGTTACATTATTTATTTCCAGTTACATCTTCAGTTACTTTTATAGTTATAAATTGCTTCTAACAGTTACCCTGACAATCTAAATGAAGATTTACCACACTAGTTATAATGCTAGTTACATCTATAGTTACTTCATACCAAGGATAGTTATATGTACAGTTACGACACTAATTACAATGCTAGTTATATTTATAGTTACTTGATACCAAGGAAAGTTACGATGATATCTAGTTACTTAATGTCCGACACATTTACAGTGCTAGTTACATTTATAGTTACTTGATACCAATAATAGTTACATGCACAGTTACAATGCTAGTTACATTTATAGTTACTTGATACCAATGATAGTTACATGCACGGTTACAATGCTAGTTACAATGTTAGTTACATGCACAGTTACAATGCTAGCTAGTTACATTTATAGTTACTTAATACCAAAGATAGTTACATGCACAGTTACCACACTATTTACAATGCCAGTTACATGTATAGTTACTTGATACCCAAGATAATTACATGCATTAAACTAATTCAGCATTGACAATTTCCATCGTCAATAACCAATGCTGCAAACTACAATGCATTACATGATCTCGAATTCTCGATGCACAAAATGATCAATCCAACAGAGTAATCGACGATTTTACTCCACCAAATCCATATTAGATTCCATAAAACCATTCAATACACAATCCATAAAGTCATTCAGAGCACAAAAACGAAATCAAATCAATCCAACAGAGCAATCGTCAATTTTACTCCACCAAATCCATATTAGATTCCATAAAACCATTCAATACACAATCCATAAAGCCATTCAGAGCACAAAAACGAAATCAAATCAATCCAACAAAACAATCGACAATTTTACTCCACCAAATCCATATTAGATTCCATAAAACCATTCAATACACAATCCATAAAGTCATTCAGAGCACAAAAACGAAATTGAATCAATCCAACAGATCAATCGACAATTATACTTAACCAAATCCAGATTAGATTCTATAAAGTCATTCAATACACAATCTATAAAGCCATTCAGAGCACAAAAACAAAATCAAACCTGAAGACGAGACGACGACGCTGGACCTTGAAGACGACTGCGGCGTTGTACCTTGAAGACGACGGCAGAGTTGGAAATTGGGCATGAAAATGACGGCGGCGCTAGACCTTGACTTGGACGTAGTGGGTGAATGCAATTGGGGTTGGTGAGTGAATGTAATTAGAATCTGAATAAAAAATAAAATCAGAGCAGTTATACATAGTGGCACGAATGTAATTATTTACAACTTTGTGGATAACAGTTTAAGAATTTTAATTAAGTGATTTAATTATTATTATCAAATAGTTAATGACCTTTTTATCATTAGGGCAAAACTAACATTTTTATCATTAAGTGACAGGACCCGAACCAGATTTCACCCTGAAACCCGGATAAGGCCCTGTGGGGACCACTTTAAGACTAACTCAAACTAATCTTAAGATGGACAATCCTGAAACCTGCAACAAATAAAAACATTTATAATTCAAGTTCCAACCTCAATGCTTAGAGCCATCTGCTCCCCAAATCACAACAACCTCCATATATAAGCACAAAATCAAATTCATCTAATATTCAAAAGGCTCACAAGTAATCAGAGCGATCTAATACACTGAACTGGAAATACAAAATAAAAAGTAAAGGATCAACAGATCCCACCAAGCGGAAGTAAAGACAACGATGACTATGCCTCGACTCCGAGTACTTTTGATCTCAAATAACTAGTCTGCAAACTGGGCAATTTAAAACGAGTGGGCCAGGAAAAAGTAAATTTAAAACGTTAGAGTGAGTAGATAAAAATAAAATAATTTTAATATAATACTTTAAATAAAAGTATCATATTACTTTCTCAATGTTTTAGAAATAAAAACCACAATGCATGCATTTTAATAAAACGTCCCACATTTAGGAAAAACATATTTAAAAATCAGCCCCGCTGATATGTCAAATAAACCATAATATTTTTGTTTATATATATATTCAAAACGAAATACTTTTAAAAATAAATTAATAACATCTCACGACCAATCCCATTGGTCATATAAAAACTCAGCCTCGCTGGTTCGGGAATTGATTAAATAATAGAAAGTCTCATAAAAGAAAATATTCCCAAAACTCAAATAATATAAAATCATGATCAATCCCATTGGTCATATAATAGGGGAAGGTTAGCACCATTTATTAGTAAGCCTCTAAGGCTAAGGGTCGAGCCTTTAAAACTCCATAGCGTCTCACGCTAAACCTGTACACGTCGACCACCGAACGTGAATCTGACCTAGGTGGTCAAGTCGTCACCTCGCATGGGATCAGGTGACTAAGCTAGCTAGCATCAATATATATACGGACTCTGATATGGTGAAAATCCGAAAATAAAACCGAAAATAGGCTTCCCCTTATATATCATAAATCAATACGGTCTCCGAGTGCACATCTGAGGCTTAAAAATATCACAGATATTATAATAGCCTCAAAAGATATACATATATATATATATATATATATATATATATATATATCCGACATATTTAACATGCCATAAAATAATATCGAAAAAAAATTACATATAACATCGACCTGTCTTACATGTCTCACATGTCGTGAAATCACAAATAATGAAATCATAAAATCTCCGGAAATCTCATTTCCGGTCTTTTAAATATAAATACATTTAAAAATGATCAACTATGATTTATCAAATCATACTATATCCGGAAATCTCATTTCCGGGTAAAATTACGTACTACTTAAAATAGTAGTAAATATATAACCAAAATCTATAATTTACGTAAATATCAATATCATAAAATTTTATGAATTATCATACTTCAGAAATCATTCATTTAAAATAAACTACATTTTATTAAAATATTTATGCATGTATTTATTTAAAATAAAATCCACTCACAGTACGGCCGAGCACGCCGCTATTTCGAGCTCTCGTCACGTCGAGTAACCTCTCGACATCTAATAGAGACGTATTTAAAAGATATTTCAGAACTCAGAATTTAATTACAAAAGTTAAATCTACAAACGTCCTCACTCGCCCGAATAACCCAGTTTCAATTCTTATTATCGGTATATGTATTACGCTTTAAATACTGAAATAATTTACGTCTAAAATTACTCATGACACGCATCCCGAGTCTGATAACTTTTTTTACTGATTATTTCATCGTAAAACCCTTTTAATCAGATTCTACTTAGAATCGGGCCAAGAGGTGGCCGGAGGAGGGAGTTTTCGGTTCGACTGTGTCGAACCTTTCCAAGGTTCAACCAGCCGAACGACGGCGATTCAGGTTGTGCCACCACCACAGACTTGAAGATGAGGAGGAGACGAGTCTAAAGGCTCTAGTGGCGCACCGTTTGGTGGCCGGACGGCGGGGAGAGGAGGAGGGCGGCGCTAGGTCGGTGGCTTGGGTCGAGTCGGCGGATTTACATAAATTAATATTTATATATTTATATAGCTATATTCAACTATTTATATAATTATAAATAATAACACTCAACATATAGAATACTTAAACATCAAGTTTCAAAATAATTCAAAGTCCAACCAAATCAAAATATACAAAAATCTAAAATTTATATGAATGTAGTTATAATACTAGAATAAAAGTTTAATCTTAATAGTTAAAACAAGCCTAAATCTCATATTCTATTTTTTTAAAATTCAAATTGCCTAGAGCCATCCAGGACCGCCTAGGACTGCCCAAGCCGCCTAACTCCCAAAAACGCCTATCATCACCTTGGAGGCATTCTTCTAGGCCGACTAGGCAGAGTAGTGTAGCCTAGCGTCTAAGCGCTGTCTTTATAGCATTACTAAAAGTATATGGACTAAACAAAAATTAACCCTATTTTATATTTACCTCTTTTGTGACTTAACTATTGGTCATTTTGTTGATAAGGTAGGACATGCTGCTACACAATTTATAGTACATGCACGACTCGTATAAGTTTTACACTCGCAAACCTAACATTTTAAATACAAACCCTCAACCTCCCCCGACCTATAGAGTAAATTAAAGCATTGACTTATAATTCAAGTGTTACAACCAACTGATCGAGCCTACATGTCAAACTTTCCATTCGATGAAGCAAATAATTTGACGAGGTGATCAAGTGGCCGGGCGGGTTGTGCAAAATGACACTCCAAAGGAACTAAAATGCTCGACATCAATGAAATGAATAGAAGCTAGCTGGCCTATTAGTATGCAGTTATGCATGTAGATTTAGTTGGCTGCCTATTAATATGGCCAATTGGTCCCCCAACGTACTGCTAATCACATTAATCAATCAATCAGCAAAGGTTGATCGAGCTGAAGATCAGCATCTCTATCGATCTTCCCAGTCTGTGTGACTGTGCTACGTACCTTATTGAAGCCTGACACATGACCCCAGCCACACTCATTGAGCTGCCTCATTGTCCCTTTTAACTTCATCTACCACGTTATTCCCTTCCTCAGTACTCAAGTCCACATCCAAGTGTTTCATTGCAAGTTGGTTTTCTTTGGAAAAAGAAAAATGAGCTAGGTTGGATGGTATTATATGCATATAGGGTTAATCATATATAATTCATAAGCTTATTATTGTGGACTGCAGCCATGTATCGACACCGTCACGTCCCTTTCATTTGTGACATTCATGAGCGTCACATGGAAGTCAAACGCACAACGCATGCAGCTAACTGTGATTCCATCACACAACTTAAACACAACATATCGGAAAGTGGGAATAGCACATGATCACTTCAATTTCAGCAGCTACACATTAAAGACATACCCTTATAGTCTTCGTTATTCTCTGTCATGTGAAATGACATCTTAAACCAGATAAAAATAGAATTAGCTAGGTCTTCAATTGGATTATGCAAATCTCAGTCGATCGAGACCTGATTTTGCAAAAATTTAACTAACAAAATGTAAGAGAAAACCTGTAAACAAGGATAAAACTACTATGCATGTTACATCAGAATCGATCCGGATCCGGTAAATATCGGTTAAACAAACTATCAATCCGCTTACGTACCTAAATTGTTAAATTTTTACTAATACATTGTACCATGTACTTCTTAGATTTCAATCTTTTCATTAACTTGTCGCATTTTCTTCAGAAAAAAAAATATATATATATATATATCAAATTTCCACTATGTTGTCACATGAAAACTACTTTACCGTGCAAATTCAGGTATGTAGTTCATCTGAGCTAAAATAGTTCAAATATAGCAAAACAAATAAACCAAATCTGGGATGATTTCAGAGAGATAAAAGAAGAAAAAAAATCTACAAAATCACAAATTCGATTCGACAGGTTATTGAAATTTCACTAGACTTGTATGACCTACTTAATTAAACCCTGGGCTTGATCTTAGCTCTAAGCGTATTCTTCATCACCACCGTAAATTCCAACTTGCCTGTAAAATCCAACTTACTTCCGTCCGGGTACGCACTCCACTCAAACTCTTGAACCATTCTAGCCAACATGAGATGAACATGCACTGTGGCCATCGCCAAACCAGGGCAAATCCTCCTCCCCACTCCGAACGGCATCATTCTAACACCGGTCACGCCGGTTATGTCCGCTTCTTCCTGACCGGAAAAAAACCGGTCGGGGTCGAACTTCTCGGGATCGGACCACAGTTTGGTATCCTCCGAAATCCCGGGCAAGTAGAACTCAACATTTGCATCAGTAGGAATGTCGTACCCCGCCAATGTGGTTGGCTCGGTCACTGCATGGGTTAGGGAAAAATAGGTCGGAGGGTGTTTTCGTAAAAGCTCCTTCACCACTGCTTGCAAGTAGGGCATTTTCTCCACGTCCTTTTCGTCCACCTTTCTGTCACCGACTGTCGCTTTAACCTCTGCGTACAGCTTCTCTTGCACTTGAGGGTTCATTATGAGCTGTGCTATTCCCCACTCCAGAGCCGTCGCCGTCGTGTCTGTCCCGCCGTTCAAAAACTCCGAGCAAAGTGTGACCAGTTCCTCGTTCGAAGGAGATGACTTGCGTCCTTCTACTTTCAAATCGAAGAGAGTGTCGAGGTACGAGAATGAAGTGGCTTCTCGATCGGATCCGGGGTTTTCGATTGCCCGACGACGCCGTTCGATGAAGGGGACGATGTAATCCACCTGCTCCTTCCTCACTTCCAGAGCTCTCTTTCTTTGTTTGGAGAAGAAGGGACTCAGAATAGGAAGGTAGTCATCGATTCTGGGATCCAACACAATGAGGACTGACTTCATTACCTGATCCATCTTCTCCACTGTCTCTTCGTCCATTTCGATTCCGAAACACATAGCCAATAGAATACAAAACACGGCAAAGCGGGAGTTTTTGAGCACCGAAACAACGGTGTCGTTGGCCTTGGCCTCCATGTTGATCCTCTCGACGAGTTTGTCCATTGCATGTTCTCGGACGCTTCGGAACTCCTTGAGCCTAGTTGAGCTGAGCATGTTCTGGACCATGTTCCGCCTCAACGACCGCCACACCGAGCCGTAATTGGAAGCGTTGACGGTGAACTTGTTGCAGCTGAAGATTGTCCGAGTGGGATTCTCTCTAGGTCTGGTGGCGTATACCGCACCCTTCTCGATGAGGGCTTCGTGGACGAGCTTGGCGTCGCTGAGAA
The DNA here is from genome assembly GCA_963682095.1 of Potentilla sterilis. NCBI lineage: Eukaryota > Viridiplantae > Streptophyta > Magnoliopsida > Rosales > Rosaceae > Potentilla > Potentilla sterilis. The sequence continues at coordinate 23,623,580 of OY821766.1, forward strand.
TGATCATGGTCCTGGTGCCCATCCTGAGAGTGAATATAGGACCATACTTGTGTCTGAGTTCGTCTACGTAGACGAAGAAGGGCTTCTCTGAGCGAGCAAATTGGAAGAGGTTGCCGACTATAGGCCATCCGGGTGGTCCGGGAGGGAGGTGGAGCTGTTTGGATTTGGTTTTCAGCTGGGTGAGAAGGAAAATGAGGCCGGAGACTAGAAAAGCTAGGAGAGTGAAGAAGAGGTGGTAGTATGAGGAAAGTGAAGCAGAGGAAAAGGACAGAGAAGCCATCGGAGGGATGAAATGGAAGAAGGTATGGGAGGATTGAAAGTAGTGAGGTACTGGGAGGGTATAAATTGGGTAAAGCATGAAATTACAGGTGAGATTAATAAAGACTATTTCCTACATCATCAAGCAAAGAGCCCGGGTTGGGTTGGTGGTGGGTGAAGATTGTTAAATGCTTGCAAAGGTAGCTCATGGGGCTAGCGAGTTTTACATATACAGCCATACAGGGGAGTGGTAGCAACAAACTCCATTAAAGACTTCATCACGAATAGCTATTCCAATTTTTTTTTCTTTTTTATTGCAGATCGAGAGATGAGATATTTTCCTGATAGAAATGAGACATGCGACATAGTCGATGAATTTAATGTACGTTGTGGCTCCGGATTGGAGATGTATATTTAGAAATGAGGAAACAATGTAATGAATGGTATGATAAAGGCGTACGTGATTCCAACCAAAAAAAGAGAGGTACGTTATCGATGACCGTGGTTGCAATATTTATGTGGCCGCTGATTGAGAACTGCGGCTTGCCTCAACCCAGAGAAGTCAGCCGGTTCTAGGATCTTTCTGTGGGCATTTTTCGTGGATTTCTTTTCTTGTTTTCTAAGTGTCGAGGAATTGAATAGGGTTGGGATCGGTACTTTGAAGCTCATCTAGGGTTGGGTGTGTTGTACCCATGTAGAGTTCAACTAAGCACTTGGGTGTGGTACTGTATACAGTCACTACAACAATAATTAAGGAGCAAATACCACAATTGTATTGCCACATATTAAACGAACGCTGGGAATTTTCACTGTTTCGGCCGCGATGGGATATCTTTTTTCTTCTTGTTTTCCTTCTTCTGCATGCTATGCGTGATTCACTAAAATCCAAATTAACTGAGATCATCTTCTTCTTTTTAAATCTCTAACCGAATAACCGTCTCATCTCATTTAAGTTAGAATTTTACTTTTTACTTTAATTATTTTTATAAAGATTGACGGAGTACAGTGGGCTCATATTCTTAAATTTGTTAAAGATAAACTATGAACATTTTGCAATTAATGATCTATCTATTACAATTAAAGGTAAACAATTAAGTTTTCTTCATTCATACTTTCATTCCTTATTAGAACACAATTGTTTTCCTTATTAGAAGAGTTCCAATAAGAAGAAAAAAAAATTATCGCAAATGTTATAAATAGTCCTCGTGATTTGGGGTCATGGTTATACTCGCTCTTGTGGTTTTAAAATTTCTAAATATAGTCTTCGTGTTTAATTAAACAACTGATTTAGGAGGGTGTATTGTGTATGGAATTAGTGGGAGTTTAATACAAGTCAATGGAATCTGAAAATACAGGTGTGTTCAATATAGACTTTTAAAAGTCCATAAAAATCTGGGTGTATTCAATTAGGATTTAAAAAAATCAATATGGAGTCTACTAAAGTCTATGGGTATTCATTATGGACTTTTAAAAATGAATAGAATTTTGAGGGTATTCAAAATATCATTCATACTTATGGAATTAGTAATTCATAGATAATCATGGACTTTGTAGTGTAAATTATGCACACAAAACTCCAATATTTTTCCAGTCTCTAGATCAAAGATTTCGAAAAGTCAACGACAGACTTTTTCTGCCTATGAAGAGGTTAATGTTCCATCATCTCTTTATTTTTTAACATATTATCTGTCTTTCTTGTTTTTCTTTCCTCTCATTTTTTCTATAATATTTTATGCAATCAAACTTTTATACTAACAAGTTCATTGTTATTGAATTTATTTTTAAATATTTTTAATTTATTTCTCATTTATTTATGAAATCCTAAAACACAAATATTATCGTTTGCACGAGTCAGTTATGGAGTTTTCAATTTCGTTTTTTCCAATACTCGTTAATTAATGAATAAGATTGATCAAATAAATATAAATCAAACTACATACTTGTAGTTGGTCTATAATATGATATAAGATAATAAAAAGTAAATAATTATATAAAATAATTATGTAACTAATATATAACTCACTAATTACCATACGTTTTCTTTCATTATTAGGTAAAGATTACTTAGGTAATTGCGGATTTCCCAACTGACGCCGATTTTTAGTTCCATTTCAAGGTCCACGATATCATCTCAAAGACTTTGGTGGTGAAGGAATTATATTAATGCAATTGAGTTATTCAATCTTCGACATGCTTCCTTGAGGAACGTAACTGAGAGGATATTTGGAGTATTCAAGTCACGTTTCACTATTTTTAAATCAGCACCACCATTTCCATACAAGACACAAGCAGAGCTAGTTTTGGCTTGTGCATGATTGCACAATTTTCTTCGACAGGAATGCCGTTCTGATGAATTTCCTTCAAATCCAAAAGAGGACCCCAGAGCCGATCAAGAAAATAATTTTGATTTTACCTATATAATTTTGAATTAGGGATTGTTCTATGCCGGGGATTAAGGATACCTGAAACATGAGATTGTTAGACAAAAACATATATACATATGAACAAAAATCGTCACATGGGGGAGATGTATTGGCGTCGGCAGCTTGCTGCCCTCTAACACTAGACACGAAATCAAAATGCTGAAAATAAATCCTAAGTCTAATATTCACAAGTTTGGTCGACATCTTTCACACAAAGCACTCCACACTCAACTCTTTAACAAATAAGACTCACACACAAGAAAGTAAGGAACAAGTAATTAGCATGCATTGGACTAAAACAAGTTTCGACTTACAACTAGAATGTTTCCGATCTTACCTAGTTGAGAGACTTTCTAATATTTTAAGATCGAGCTATTCGCAAGGTGACCCTAAAAGTTATGCTACCGTTATACAACTCGTAAAATTTAAGCACAAAAGTCTATAATCGAAGACATGTAAACAAGTAAGGTTGTCAATCATCTTATATAACATGCAAGTTTTAGCTAAGGTTATACCCTAGGTGAGCACAAATAGAATCAAAGCAACATACGTTTCATCATTATTCATTCTACTCGGGTTAGATGAAACCTAACATCTAGATTTACATGCTTGTTAGACAAAACTAATGTTTCGATTTTTAAGTCACGCCCTTAGATTACTAACCAATTTAAATCTTCAACATGCATCAATACCACTGTCCTAATTATCTAAGTGTACAAATCTTACAAGTTTTATATTACAAATTAGCATGCAAAATCATTGTTGCCGAAACTTAAACCTAAATCTAAGCATCGATTCAAATAAATCTTTAACGTACAAATTATAAAACCAAGTTCCAAATCGGTTCATACATAGACATATAATCCAAAACCAAAAATACATGTAAGTTTCATAGACAAAACTAAACATAACTACATAAACTTTACTAAACCGAAAGAGGGGAGTGGAACACACTTTTGTAGACACCTTGATGACTTCGACTCGTGTGGATCCGGCGGAGTATGGAGGCTGTATGGAGGGGCTGCTCGACAAAGAGGTATGTCGGCAGGAATTTCCAGGTTTCGGCAGAAACTTGGGTGGTGGTGAAGGTGGTTTTCGGCTAGGGTTTATGTAGGATTCTTGGGGAAAATTTGGTAGAGTTTTGGCTTGTGTTTTAGCAAAAGATGTGACAAGTTTTTCTGTGTAAAAGATGGCTATATATATAGAGGAAAATTGCTAGGGTTGCCAGCCAAAACAAGGAAGGAAGAATTCATTTTCCTAGTAGGCTTATGTTTCCTTGTTGAATAATTATTGCATTCTTGGACTTCTTTTTCTGAATTTTTCTTCATAGCATGGGCTTCATATCTTCATGGACTTCATATGTAGACTTGACAACTCCATTTGGTGAACTTGATCCATGGAAAAATACCAAAACCCGCCAAGAACACAACGCCGACAGCATTGCTAGCCGATCGGCAACCAATCCTAGCTCGACTAGGAAATCTTCTTTTCTTCACTTTTTCCTCCATTACCTTAGCTCAATGTCTTCATCTATCCTTCATTAAGCTTTGAAAATCTTTAAATATGCAATGGTGCGCCAAAATGTCCATCGAAAACAGAAACAAAGGAAAAGAGGCAGAAACTCGGTGGAATCGGCTGGAATGACCTTGCTCCTGTAAATCTGGCATAACTCCCTCCTTGGAGCTCCGATTGATACGATTCCAAGTCTCAGATAAACTACACACATAGAGCTTCCTTCATATAAAAGGGCTTAATCAAATTCCTTGTGAAACGTCCGGAGTGAATTTTGAAGTTGGGACACAGTCCCAGGAAAAATCCTGGAAGTCCCTGGATTGTTTTGCTCGAACTGCTGATTTGCAGCCATCTTTTGGGTGACTTCTCGAACTCCGATTGATCTGTATTTTTGAAACAAAACCCTTTAGGAGGCCAATAAAATGCATATTAAATTTCATCAAATTTGGAAAAGGATAGGTCACAATTCTACTCGTCTCAAAATCACGAAAAAGACAACTTTTGCATTATTTTCCAGATTTCTCAAACTTATTCATTTTTCGGATTCTAAAGCACATATTATCAAAACTGTATCAAATACACTAAACTATATTATGACTCGATCTTAGATAAATAATGGTTAAACAAAGCATAACCATGGGCATAAACACATTAATATCGTCGCACATTGTGCTCCTATCAACTACCCCACATTTATTCTTTGCTAGTCCCTTAGCAAAGCTAAATAAAACTATGACTCAAACTATGACTCACCTACTCATAAATAAGGGTGAAGGAATTCTATTAATGGAATTAAGTTATTCAATCTTCGACATGCTTCCTTAAGGAACGTAACTGAGAGGATATTTGGAGTATTCAAGTCACGTTTCACTATTTTTAAATCAGCACCACCATTTCCATACAAGACACAAGCAGAGCTAGTTTTGGCTTGTGCATGATTGCACAATTTTCTTCGACAGGAATGCTGTTCCGATGAATTTCCTCCAAATCCAAAAGAGGACCCCAGAGCTGATCAAGAAAATAATTTTGAATGTGATGATTTTCAAACCTAAGAACAATAGAGAGATAATGCTAATGAATGGAGAATGAGTATTGTCAGTCATATGTGGAAGATGCCCAACCAAATGTTCAACAAAATGCCAATAATGAAAACGATAACAATGAAGAAAGTGATGATGAAGGAGAAGAATGATCTTTTCATTGTTTTAGGGACTCGTCCGCCAACATGAAATTTTGTTAAAGTATTTTTTTTTTCTTCCATTTTTTTTTTATTTTTTTTGTTTTGTATTTGATACATTTACATGTGGTTTTATTCGTTACACGAGGTATTTTTCCTTTATGTTCTAATTATTTTCTGTTATAATGAACTATGTTGATTTTCATAAATCAATAAAAGTCTGTAATCAAAATCAATGAATTTAAAGAAATCGACAGAAATCTATGTAAATATGTGGTCTTTTTAAAAAGTCTGTGGATTATTCTGAAAGTCCATGAATTAAAAAAAAATCCATACAAATCTATATACAATACACCCCCCTTAGTCCAATTATGATATTTAACACAATTATCATCAGAAACCTCTCCTTCTTAACCCCAGCCATGCCAACCCAGTGTCTCTATTTCTCATCTTGTTATTAAACAATGAACTATACCCTAATTTTAATTAAGCCTTGGGTTTCAGAATTATACATAACATACTGGATAGAGAAGCAAATCATAAATATGAACATACATAACGATCCCAATATAAAATACCTCAAAAAACTTGCTTAGATTTCTCCACTGTGATAGACTGCTAGTATAAGTTCTTGAGGATCTTGTTAGATATCACCACTGTAATTCTCCTCATCACTCAGACTTACAAATGGATTTAGTCATAATCCCATATCTTTCTTAATTGGCCTATTATCGAGGTAAAGGCTTAACCATCAAGTTTCTCAAGCCATGATCAAGATGTGTAAAGCTAAATGGGGTCTGACTAAATTTGCTTAGAGACTCCACACATCAAAATTTTCAAATAAAACACAATGTTGGTCGAACTGGTATAATTAGATTAAGTTTAGTTGATTTATCAATCACGAGGACCAAAATTAGACATTTTCAAACTACAGGTTGGATATAACCACGACCCCAAACCACGGGACCATTCATAACATTTCCCCAAAAAATTAAGGTTGTTAATTAGCTGTGATGTTTTTTCATCTATCAAGAAAAAAGAGATAGACTCAACCCCAACTTGTTGCCAATGGGTTAAAAAGTTAAAGAATGACCATCATTAACAAATGTATGAAGATATAGATGCCGAAGATAACAAAATAACATAAATGATGGAAAGAGAAAATAAATCTTTCATTCTAGGACACAATTCAGAAACCAATGAAAATATGTGAAAAGGTAAAACGGACAACATCTTAATTATCTTCTTTTATCATATAAAAAAGGAATGAATTCAAAACATGAAGGGACAACACTTTGTCAAAAATGAAGAAGCTTTTGTTGTTTGACCTCAGTTATCTGGATCACTCATAAAAGCAAGTTTCTTTTGTACAATATTATTGTATGTTCAATTTCAATTTGAAGTCCGCTCTCTACACAAAGAGTCTTAGAGTCAGTTTATAATAAGGCTGGGTGCGGTCCAAGACCGACTTATTTTTCATTGACCCGGGACCGGGACCGGATACAAAAATTCGGGCCGGTTTTTTTCTTAAAAATTCAAGGACCGGTTAGAGTCGGATCTTTGCCAGTCCGGGCCGGTCCTTCGGGCCTTTCGGTCCCAAAATCAAAAAATCGGTAAATCATAATCTGATGACCCACAACTGATCGAGCTACTTGAATATGATGAGATTGACATCTCGACACGATCTGCACTCCTGCTGTCTGGCATATAAAATTATCAAATGAAATGTCCATGCCATGAAGCGTGAAAGTTGTAGCAATGTAATTACAGAGTGTTTGTAATGTCCATGCCAGGAGTACAGAGTACAACAACAAAGTACTCCACAAACCAAAACAGTCCACAATTTAAGAATGTAATCATTCCCAGTGTGTTTGCAAACTGCAAAGTACAAAGTACCACAATTTAAACAATCCAAAACAGAGTATAAAGTACTCCATAAACATTCGATTCATTCCCAGTGTGTGTGTAATGTCATTACACTGTCCTGCACTCATGCCTCCGAGGACCACCCTAACAGTCCACACTCCACAATCCAAAACTCAAAAAGTCCAAAACAGGATAGTGTTGGGCGAAAATGTAACATTGCATGAAGTGTAAAATGTCACCCAACGTAATCTCACTCATATTCATTAATCGAATAGAGTTTTAATTATTTCGGGTTTGAGCCATTCAAGACAGAATGTGTCTCTTAATTACAATCCCTTGTTACGAGGGAAAACCCTTTGATTCCACTTATAAAGAAACCAATGTGAGTTTGTTTGTTTTTGCGGCTGCACCCGGAATTCATGTTGGGTTGCCTACGTACCCTGGAAGGGATCAAGCCACTCGTAGTTCAAGAGTTCCAATGAATGAATGACTCAATGGAAGGCTTTGATTTTGGAATGTGAGTAGTGTCTGGACGAATTTGGTGTAAGAGAACCAGGCATTCGACTTTGTGTTTAGGACGCGGTTGCATCTAGATAAATTTGGTTCTAGATTGCCTACATACCCTTTGCGGGATCAAACCTCATGTAGTTCCAGGCTTTTGGGATTTAAATGGGTAGATGACCCATTTGCTTGTAATTCATGTTTGAGACATTTGTGAAGGTTTAATGCCCTCAAGTCTGCTTTCGATGCAATATGGGAATGATCTGCTTTTTCTGGTGCTTGAGTGAATTTGACTGTAGGGCCAAGGATTTGTCTGGCGAAGTCAGGGATTCGATTTGAAATATGTGGTTGTATCTAGTGGGTCGCTAGATTGCCTACGTACCCCTTTTGAGGGATCAAACCGACCGTAGTTCATACCACAACATTTGAGCTTTCTTGGTTTTGTACCAATAGGAATTTAGGTCTGGAAGCATCATTATACGAAACCGATATTTATGTATTTGATTTGGACACCCGCCATGTTGGGCCTTGTCGAACTCTTCAAATGAGCCTAAATTTGAGGTGGGCTTTGAGCTTCAGGCCTGAGGATTTAAATGGGCTGCTGGCTTTGGCTTGAGCCCGACATGGTATGAACCCGGCGGAAGTATTTCCTCCGAATTCTTTGTTCCTTCATCTCACTTCTTCTTGTCTTCATTTTTTTAGAACCCAGATATTGAAGAGGGGTGTGATCGGAGATGGCAGCTCGTATAGGTATTCATCAAAACATAATTTTTCACCCATTGAAGCTTGCATGTTGCTTGATCACTTCTTTGTGAGCATAGATAAGTGCACTCTGGGTTTTGGCTTTGTGCACAGCAAGATTGACTTCCTCGATTTGATATGCTTTGTTCGTGACTCTAGGCTTCCAATATCTCCTTGTGGCATTGAAATATACTCGAGGAGGGCTGTTCTTGTTTCACTTGCAGAGGAAAAACCCGACGCCCATCACATGTTCGATGAAATGTCAAAGACAAATTTCTGCAGCAAATTCTTGGCTGGACTTTAGCAGAGGTAGTCTCTGTTAGTTTTGTCTTCGTGGGTTTGCTTATGCCTTTGTTGATTTAATGACTTCAAGCTTCACCCATTTGTCTCATTCACGTTCATATTAAACTTGATTGAAGCTCCTGAAGCAAATAAGATAGCACCGCCAAGCTTGGCACCTCTTCACAGCCCTTTTTGTTTTGTTGTTTCAAGCAATTGATAATCAAGTTATTTTGTTTTATGCATGTGTAACTCAAATAGCATTCATACATATGGTCTGTAGACCACCGTCACCACCATCACCATTTACTTTGTGTCATACTTCATATTGTTAACTCCACGGCCCCTCTTCTTCTTTTATATAGGTGACATAATTTCACAAGCCTCAAGGCTATGTTTTAGTTGTGAGGGTCATTTTGTATGAGAATTCTGGGATTTAGGGCAGAGGTCTTTTGGCTATGGTGGTTGACAGTAAGTGGCATGGTGCTTCAGGAGAACATGGTGTTTGAGTGCAAGGTGTTAAATTAGTTTGCTATGGTGGTTAACAGGAAGCATAGATCGTTGCGGCCTTTTGTGGTGTAATTGTGTATGGGTTCTGTATTGGTTTTGTAGGATCGAAAGATAACAAGAGTATCATAGTCACCGTAGTGTATCCATAGTAACCAGAGAACCAATAGTAACCAGTAGCCAAGTAACCATAGAACTAGTAACAGTAACCAGAGAACCAGGAGCCAAGTAACCAAAACCATAGTAGCCAAAATCACCAGAGAGCAAGTCACCACAGAACAATAGCTATAGTAACCAAGTCACCATATGGAACAAGCCGCAAGGGGTTCAGAGAACAAGAACAGTAACAAGGAGCCAAGATCATCCGCAAGGGATTTGAGTAACGAAAGTGACAAGTAACCAGGTGATCCGTGAGGGATTTGAGTAACCAAGGTAACAAGTAACCATCCGTGAGGGATTTGAAAGGCAACAAGGCCTCAAGTATCATGATAGAACAAGAGCTGCGGACGGAGAAAAGGAAGTCGCCATCCGAACCTTGTAAAGAACGAACTGCCTCTTTGTGCTTCGTCTCCTCCTTCACGTTGCTGTTGGTGTAGAGTCCTCTGCCTCTCTTGTTTGCGTTGGTGTCGACTGGGACCTCCTCTCTGCCCTTCTCACGTTGGCCTCTTCTCTTCTTCTCTTTCCCCCCTCTTTTGCAAGGCATATGGTCTCTTATATAGTGATTAGATGATGTGGTTGAGTCCCAAGATAACTTCTGTATTTGATACAACTTATGATACGGGAAGAAAGATGTGATCTCTATCAAGAGAGCTGTCACATATTAATCATGATCAAACTCAAACACTTAGACGGCCTTGAGTGGTTACGGCTAGACTCCACATATTTCACTTCTCTTTTCTTTTTCTATTTTTTTTTTACTTTTGCTTTTGTATTTTCATTATCCTCCTCTTTTTTTTTTGTTTCAACAGATAGCAAATTAACAACAGTAAAGAACTCAAGAACAGTATGCAGAACAGCAGAAGGCCAGAAGCACATACAAGTGATACAAGCAAAATTGCAGAAGCACAATGCCAGTCAGTACAGTTAGAGTCAATTCAACGCCAAGCACAATGCCACAAGCCCACAATGCATTGTCTTCAATGCCTCCAGCCCTCCACAATTGGAATCAATTCAAGTAAACTGAAAAAATTACACCAACTAAAATTACACCGTCTAATCAATCATCAATTCGTTTTACTTATGTAATTACTGAAATTAAGAACTTACGAAGGTGAGAGTCTGACTGTGAATTGGGGAAAGTCGGCGTCTCGGCAAACTGGAGAAGTGGAGATTGGAGATTTGGAGAAAACGAACTGGAGAAGGCCGAGCGAACTGGAGAAGAATGAGAAGCGAGGAACTGGAGATTGGAGAAGGCCGAGCCGACTGGAAAAATCTGAGAAGCGAAGAACTGGAGATTGGAGAAGGCCTGCCGAGCCGCAGCGAACTGGAGCAGGCCGAGCTTCAACGAACTGGAGATTCAGAGATTGGAGAAGACGAACACCGGAACACGAACCGGAGAGAGTCGAGAGATGGAGAGAAGCCGCCAAGCCGGATGCGAATTAGGGATTTTAGGAAGAACCGAAGAAGTCGAAGATTGAAGTCGAAGATTGTAGTTCTATTTCTGTACTGATCTGTAGGGATTTTTAATTTTTTTTTTACCCTATCGGGCTTTCGGGCCATAAACCTCTAAAATTTGATGAACCGAGCCCGGCCCGAGAATTGGCAGCAAATTCTTTTTAAGAAACCGGCCTGAACCGGCTGATTCGGCTCGATTTTTCCGGTCCAACCTGTTTCTTTCGGGTTCAGTGCCCAGCCTTAGTTTATAAGACATCAGATAATTGAGTAGAATCATTTTCTCTCAAAGAGTAAGAAAGCCATAGTAGTAAGCAGTGTACTCTCTATTTCTAAATTGAGTCAGTGTGGTATGGTTTGCCTTTTATTTCAAGTAAGTGCTTGGAATCATAATTATGAGTAGGTAAACAACTTTTAACTGGTAACGAAAGAGTGAGGTTCTGGGCTTTTCGTTTGTACTAATGTTTGAATAAATAAATTCTACATCATAAAAAATTATATACTATGTAATTTTGTTTTATTTATATATGTTGTGTTTCTTCATTATAATTAGAACAGTTCTTGTTAAGGTAATAGTGATTCCGCCAAACCAAATAACCAAGTCAACCATCACTACCAGAAAAGGGGTTATAGCCGACGATATGGGAAAAAACGGCCGACGAAATAGTACTTCGTCGGCTATAAGGGGTCATAGCCGACGAATTACTATTTCGTCGGCCACATCGTCGGTTATAATATTATAGCCGACGAGTTGTCGGACGTCGTCGGCTATAACTATAGCCGACGAAAAGTTTTTGGTTATAGCCGACGAGGAGGGTATTCGTCGGCTATAACTCTTATATCAGATCTATTCTGCAGCAGCGAGCTCATTCGTCGAAAATATTTCGAAAACGCTCTGAAATCGTCCAAAACCTCGGCCATAAGCTTTAAAGGTACGTATATTGCTGTGTGTGTTGATTTAGTTGGTTATATGCAAAGGTGTGTTAATTTAGAGTTTAATTAGAATAAATGTGTGATTAATTTGATATATATATATATATATATATATATATGTGTGTGTGTGTGTGTGTGTGTGTGTTGAGATGAGATTATTAATGGGTTGATATGTTGGTTAGATAGAATTGAAGTTTTGTTGAAGATTAGTGATTGATTGTTGATTTATAGGTGATTTTAGATGAATTTGATGAAAAAATGTATATATATATTAATTAATTTAATTGTAATTAAAAATATATTGTTGGTATATATAAAAAATACATTGTGTTTAATTAATTAGGGAGATTGACGATGTTTTAATTAATTTAGGGATGCATGTGTATATATATATATATATATATATATATATATATATATATATATGTGTGTGTGTGTAATGATGAATTTTTTAATTAATTAGTACGTACGTACGTACGTAGTACGTGCATATATACATATCTATATATAGCTATCTTTATTTCTTGAATTTACAGGATTGACAAGAGTTGGATTACCCTTGGAAGATGGGATCAGGCATATCATGATGGAGTTAGGAGTTTCCTGGATTTTGTGATGACTAACTGTGGAGACACTACACTTCATTATTGTCCGTGTAAAAAGTGCAAGTGTGCCACCCCACGACACCGGTTTTCCATAGAGACAGTGGAGCAACACCTGGCTAGATATGGATTTTGGGTCCTATACACTAATTGGATTTATCACGGTGAACCAGAGTTTGCGGGTCCTCATGATCATGGACAATTTGCCGAGAGAGGGAGTTCCTCCAATGATCCAACAACGAACTGGATCAACGATATGTTTCCTCGTGAGAGCGGTGTCTTTGATAAAGCACCAGATGTGCAACTCCCTCCTCCGGAGATGGAGTGTTTCCCTGATATTGAGCCACTCGAGCCATTACCCCGATCTCCGGTCAACACAAGTGGTATGGAAAAGTACAACAACCTGATCGCATTGCAACAGACTCCGTTGTACCCCGGATGCAGTAAGACTGTCCTTGAATCTGTCATGGGAGTGATGAAGATCAAAACGGAGAACAAAGGCACTGTCAAATCGGTTGATGATTGGCTGAAGATATGGGGTGGGGCGATGCCCCCCGGACATCGGCTTCCTACCAGTCATCATAAGGTGCGACATATCCTTAAAGATCTCGGCCTTTCCTACATCAAGATTCATGCAAGCAGATACGATTGCGTTCTGTTTTACGGGGAAGGACTTGCAGATCTTGAATACTGCCCAGTATGCAATACAGAGCGGTATAAGTTCACTCCTAAAGGGAACAAGAAAGCTGTGAAGATACTTCGGTACTTCCCGCTGATTGATAGGCTTGAGCGGTTGTTCATGTGTGCTTTCACGGCCAAAGCTATGAGATGGTGGGCTGAGAGGAATGTGCCTGACGATGACACCCTTAGACATCCCGCCGACGGAGAGGCTTGGAAGAAGAATGTGTTGGAGTTTCCTGAATTTGCATCAGGGGTTCGAAATGTTTGGCTAGGGCTATCATCCGACGGTTTCAACCCTTTTGGCAAGAAAGAGCTTCAGTACAGTGTGTGGCCAGTTATTTTGATTCCGTACAACTTTCCACCGTGGATATGCATGAAGAAGGAATATAACATGCTCACATTGTTGATTCCAGGCCCAGGTTATCCGGGAAAGTGTCTCGATGTGTATTTGAGACCCGTAATTGAGGAGCTTCGGTACTTGAGTCTAAACGGCCACCTGGTCTACGACCGGTTCAAAAATGAGATGTTCCGGATGCATGCCATGCTTGTTGGCACGATCAGTGACTTTCCTGGGAGGGGTATGTTGTCGGGCAGCGTCACCAGGGGTTACAGGGCTTGTTCAGAGTGCATGAATGTTGATTGCTCCAGTCCTCATTGCAGCAAGATTGTCCAGATGCGTCACCGTCGTTGGCTTCCGCATGACCATCCATTTAGGGACGATGCACAGGCTTTTGATGGGACTGAAGAAAGGGGCTGGGCACCCGAGCAATGGACAGGGGAGGAAATATTGGCAGTGTTGAATGAGTATGACTTTGGTTCGCTTAGCAATCATCCCGATGTGTTGCGCACGATTCCAGAGAGGCCGGATCGGTATAGGTTCTGGTCACACAAGAGCATCTTATGGGAACTTCCTTATTGGGCCAGGTTGGCTACCAGATACTACCTAGATGTCATGCATATAGAGAAGAACGTGGGTGAAGCCGTGGTTGGCACAGTTTTGAATTGGGAGAATAAAACAAAAGAGACCCTCAAGGCACGCGTTGATCTGAAAAATATGGGACTGCGGGACCATTTGTGGTTGAGAGAGGGCAGGAGCAAAATGCCCCAAGCTCCTTACACCGTCACCAGGGACCAGAAACATGAAATCTTTGGATGGCTGAGTAATGTCAGATAACTTTTTATTAGGCATGTATTCCCTAAAGAATCCATCTGTTGTTGGACGACTATATATGCATGAAATCTAATTGTTGTTAATGGCTATGCAGGTATCCTTATGGCTATGCGGGTAACATAAGCAAGTGTGTTAACTACCGAGACAACAAGATGTACGGATTGAAGAGTCACGACTGCCATGTACTGCTTCAACGCCTCTTCCCTATTTTCATTCGAGCGTACTTGGAGGATGAAGTGGTTGAGCCGTTGGTGGCGTTGTCAAGATTCTTCCAGAAGTTATGCGCTAGAGAAGTTAGAAAATCAGACCTCATGAGAATGCATGAGGAAATCGTTTTTATCTTGTGCAAGTTCGAGAGGATATTTCTCCCAAACTTCTTTGACATCATGCCTCACCTGATGATCCATCTTCCCCAACAATTGTTGCTTACCGGTCCCGTACACTACACTTGGATGTATCCCATCGAAAGGTACATGTTATTCATAAATTTGATTTATACATGTTTTTAAATAAAAGTTGCATGCTCTTAACATGCACTTGTTAACCTTGCAGACATCTTGGAGACTACAAGAAATATGTGCACAATAAATCTGCACTTGAGGGGTGTATTGCTGAAGCTTACATTGCGCATGAGTGTGTAACGTACGCCAAGTTGTACTTGGGAGCGATGGAGGACCCCCCACAACATCCAAGTCGAGATGACCCCGAGTTCAACCTATCTATCGTCGCCAACTCTGTTGTACCATACGGAAGCTTCAAGAAGAAGGGTGTGGACAAGTTGCCTGACCATGAGGTAGGGATTGCCCACTGGTGGGTTCTAATAAACTGTCCGGAGGTACAATATTGGAAACGAACCCATCTTCACTGCAAGGAAGTTCGCGGTGATGTCGAGTACCACAACACGACGTTTGCAGACTATTTTCCACAATGGGTAAGTGTATAAATATATATATTAGATGGCTTTCTTTTACAGTTCCCTATTCTTTAATCATAAACACACCAAGTGATTTGAGTTATATTTTTCAGCTGATGCAAGTGGCTGCGAGGGGTGGTCATACAAATTACTCAGAGGAATTGAGGCTGTTGTCGATGAAGCCGATATCTTCCACAGTCCGCCCAATGTGTGATGTCAACGGCGTTAAGTATATATGTGAAGCTAGAGACGGGGAACGCAAAACACAGAATTGTGGGGTGATGGTCGATGGTGCAAAGGGGGGCGTGGATTTTTACGGTGTCCTACAGTCAGTTGTTGAACTCATTTATGGGAACCGCATGAAAGTCCACTTATTCAAGTGTCGATGGTTTGATACTAGGCCGCACCGCATACGGATCGATCAGTACGGCATACTTTCGGTGAATACCGCCACTAGTGTGTATGAAGATGACCCCTTTGTTTTCGCCACAGCGGCCAAAAAGGTCTTTTATCTTGACGATCCATTGAACAAAGGCATGTGGAAGGTAGTTAACCATGTGTCTCAGCGAGACATATACAGTGCTACCACACTTGGTGTGAGCAGAGAGTGTCAAGAAGCGACCGCATACCAAGAGCCGGACGCCGGCGACATTCCGGAATCCTCCACCATCCGCGATAATAATGTGACGCCGGGCAGAGTGGTTCGACTTCCTAGGGGTCAGGTGCCCATGTATGATGTTAATCTGAATCGTCTATATCAGGCAGACGATGACTCAGACGACGAGTACGAGCACCGGTTGCCAGCTATTAACTACTATACTACGTCTGACTCAAGTGATAAGGATGATTCTGATTATCATCCTTAGTATACTGTTTATGTATGTATTTGTGTACGATGGTGCATGCATGTATGAATACATTTTTCGTCCTTAATTACCGTTTTCCGAGTTTATGGGAAATTGTATTGAATTGTTTGTGCGATGTTCAGAAATTTATCAGGTGAAATAGGCAATTTTCAGGCCCTAAATGGCAAATTTTCGGAAAGATAAGCATTATAGCCGACGAAATGGACCATACTTCGTCGGCTATAATGCCCATTCTGGGTAATTTAATATGCAAGTCGTCGGCTAACGACAAAATGTTGAAGGTCGTCGGCTAAAGTATAGCCGACGACCTGTAATTCGTCGTCTATAACCCCTGGCCCGGATGTTGACCGAAATCATTGCTTGATCCTTCAAATGCAAAAGTGTCGTGAAATAAGATACGACCGAAATATTGAAATACGTCTACGGTTGAAAAATGGGAAGATTCCGACAAAATTTGTGTGCCGAATGTTGCGGTTAGCTGTTTTTTACTTCCGTTTTCCTATGGGTAGCCTGACGGTCGGTAAATATTTTGAGGAAAATTTTTATACGATTAGTTGCGTCTCATCGATCTGAAACTATTCTCTGTTGAAGGTCAGGCAAAAAAAGGTCATTTAGACGGGCCAATTTCCGTTTTAAAGCGTTTAGAGGTTTGACTTTGCAGTTTGACCGTACCGATCGAGCCTTTAACGTTGTCAGATGTAGTTGGAATTTTTTTCATACATGTATTTAATCTTAACGGTGATATCTGACGGTTGGAATAGATTTTCCAAACTTTTAGATTCGAAATCGGAACATATGCACTAATGTTCCTTAACTTGTTTACTAAGTGTTTAAGTGAATGTATAGTTTCAAATAGTTACTATACGTAGACCCTTCAAATGCAAATGTGTCGTGAAATAAGATACGACCGAAATATTGAAATACGTCTACGGTTGAAAAATGGGAAGATTCCGACAAAATCTGTGTGCCGAATGTTGCGGTTAGCTGTTTTTTACGTCCGTTTTCCTATGGGTAGCCTGACGTTCGGTAAATATTTTGAGGAAAATTTTTATACGATTAGTTGCATCTCATCGATCTGAAACTATTCTCTGTTGAAGGTCAGGCCAAAAAACGTCATTTAGACGAGCCAATTTCCGTTTTAAAGCGTTTAGAGGTTTGACTTTGCAGTTTGACCGTACCGATCGAGCCTTTAACGTTGTCAGATGTAGTTGGAATTTTTTTCTTACATGTATTTAATATTAACGGTGATATCTGACGGTTGGAATAGATTTTCCAAACTTTTAGATTCGAAATCGGAACATATGCACTAATGTTCCTTAACTTGTTTACCAAGTGTTTAAGTGAATGTATAGTTTCAAATAGTTACTATACGTAGACCCTTCAAATGCAAATGTGTCGTGAAATAAGATACGACCGAAATATTGAAATACGTCTACGGTTGAAAAATGGGAAGATTCCGACAAAATCTGTGTGCCGAATGTTGCGGTTAGCTGTATTTTACTTCCGTTTTCCTATGGGTAGCCTGACGGTCGGTAAATATTTTGAGGAAAATTTTTATACGATAAGTTGCGTCTCATCGATCTGAAACTATTCTCTGTTGAAGGTCAGGCAAAAAAACGTCATTTAGACGGGCCAATTGCCGTTTTAAATCGTTTAGAGGTTTGACTTTTTAGTTTGACCAAAGAATAGCTGACGACATACTTAACTTCGTCGGCTAAACTCTTGCGATCCGCGCCGTTTCATTGTCCGCCGTTGGATGGGCGAGATCTGACGGCTGCTGAGAGCGTGAAGTATAGCCGACGAGATTCATATTATAGGCGACGAAATCCATACTTCGTCGGCTATAACCGGCCCGCAAAGCCCAACTTTGGCCAGGCCCGGATTTCGGGTCAGAGTATAGCCGACGAATTAAAATTAAATCGTCGGCTATAGTCCTTCGATTTTCACACTATAGGCGACGAAATTCATACTTCGTCGGCTATAACAGGCCCCCAAAGCCCAACTGAGGCCCGGCCCTGATTTCGGGTCAGAGTATAGCCGACGAAATTCGTCGGCTATGACTATAGCCGACGAATTAAAATTAAATCGTCGGCTATAGTCCTTCGATTTAAACCGCAACAGAGGCGCCTCTCCCTCATTTTCTGCTTAATTAGAACCCTAATTTCCCAGCCCACCCGATCGACCGATCGACCCAGCCCCACCCGACGCCGATCGCCCTCCCCCACGCCGATCGACCCCTCCCCGCCCCGGCCCCCTCCTTCCCGAGCCCTCCCCGACCCGAAATCTCTCCGAACGGCAACGCCACCAGCCGCCTCCCCTAGCCGCCGTCGCCGCCGCACCGCACCACCTCCCCTAGCCGCACCAACATGTCAGGTAGTCCCGCTCTCCCTCATTTATGGTTTTTGGAAATTTTGTGGAATTTTGTGGTTTTGTGGAATTTAGGGATTTTGTGAAATTTTATGGTTTTTGTGAAATTATGTGGAATTTAGGGTTGTTGTGCAATTTATGGAATGTTGTGGAATTTTTATTAATTTTGTGGAATTTTGTGGAAGATATATATATATATATATATATATATATACATTTTTCGGAATATATATATATATATAATTAGGTATAAATATATTTATGTATATATATATAATTAGGTATATATATATTTAATGAAGTTTTTTATTTTTTTGTGAAATTTATGGAATTTTGTGGAAATTTTTTTAATGTTGTGGAATTTTTGTTAATTTTGTGTAATTTTTAGGAGGATATATATATATATATATATATATATATATATATTTCGGAATATATATATATAATTAGGTATAAATATATTTATGTATATATATAATTAGGTATATATATATTTAATGAAGTTTTTTATTTTTTTGTGAAATTTATGGAATTTTGTGGATTTTTTTATAATTTTGTGGAATTAACAACGATTTGTAGGAGGATATATATATATATATATATATATATATATAATTAGGTATACATATATTTAGGTATATATATAATTAGGTATATATACATTTAATGAAGTTTTTAATTTTTTTGTGGAATTTTTGTGAAATTTATGGAATTTATATACTAATTGTGCAGGAAACCGCTGCGCTGTAGACCGATGGCTTGCCAGACCGACCGAGAGCGACCCCGACGCTCAGGCAGGACCCAGCCGTGGGGGGAGCGGAACCAGCGGTCGTCGGGGCCTACACCGGCCTATGAGTCGACGAGAGGAGACCTTGATGGGATTGACCCCGAGCGATCCACGTGGGGGCTCCTCGTATGAGTCGACGGGAGCGGGCCCTACCTCGAGTGTCGGAGGAGGACGTAGAGCCGCATCTTCCAGACCCCAGTGCACTTCAGCACTGTTCCAGGATCGGCAACCGACCCCACCGCGCGCCGATCTGTACCCTCCAGAGATGCTCCCTGTCCCCCCACAACGACAGCGTCCACAGCTACGGGGCCCACCGTCAGGGGGATCAGGCCCCTCAGGGTCCACGCCCCGTATGTCTCCGCCATCGGGGATGTACATGGTCTAGTTCCTCCCTGCCATCCCCGAGTACGACGCCAGGAGGAGGCAGATTTGGAGGCACGACCGGCCCCACGAGATTCCCTGGGAGGAGGCCTACGTCCACAGGCCTTTCGACTCAGAGGACTGCCGCGGCCTGTGGTGTGTTCGTGAGAAGGACAAGCAGTACAACGACGCAGGTAATTGGTTAGTTTAATTAATTATTTAGATTGTTTAATTAATTATTTAATTAGTTAGTTTAAATAATTATTTAACTATGTATTCATTTTAATTATGAAACAGGCGTCCTCGTAAATAAACCCGCGGGGACGAGAAGGACCAAAGGGCCAGCGAACATGTCGACCCTGGAGAGGGAGCTCGCCGGTGGGATCAGGGAGATCCTGCCCGGTCCCGGTGAGGATGGACGCCCGATCGAGAGGAGAGACACCACCACCAAGTATATCAACGCGACGGGCATGCTCGTGCGGGACAGGGTCCCACTGTTGTGGCCCGACTGGGGCTCTGTGCCCGATGACATCAAGACGCGAGTGTACAATGCACTGTCGGTGAGTTAAATCATATTTTTATTATAGAAAATAAACATTTATGAATTCAGTCCTTATAACTATATAAAAATATTTTCTAATTAATTTATAATATTGCAGCAATGGTTTAGAGTCCATCCTACCTTGGACTGGTGGAGAGACGAGCAGCTGAAGAACAGGTTATGTGTTTCGCGTTATTTTACTATCATACTATTTATTGGCAGTGTACGAATATATCTAACAGTTGTGTTTTGTTAATATAGGTACTCCGAGTGGAAGAACGAGCTGTCGACGCACTACAGGACGTACCATGTGGAGCAGGGCTTGGGGCGAGGTGCAACCCCCCACGAGTTCCGGTACAGGGAGTATGAGTGGCTATGGCTGGTAGCCTACTTCGGGAGTGACAGGGTCTCGGTAAGAAAATTTAGCCTGCTAGTATATAACTTTTTACTGTTATTTAATAATTAAATTATGTAGTTACTTAATTAAATTAATTAGTTAGTTAGTTATTAGTTATTAAATTAAGTTAGTTAGTTAGTTACATAGTTAGTTAGTTCGTTACTAAATGAAATTAAATTAAATTAAATTAGGTAGTTAGTAAGTTAGTTAGTTACTAAATTAAATTAGTTAGTTAAGTAGTTACTAATTAAATTAAATTAGTTAGTAACTAAATTAGTTAATAATTTTATTTTGGTTAGTTCCTAATATTTTAATTTAGTTACTAATTTATATTTGCGTTTATATGTTCGTTCTTATAATACAGAAAATCTCGAAGACGAACAGCGACAACCGCAAGAGGAACGAGCACCCCCACCACGGCGGCGCCCGCTCCTGGAGGCAGTGG
This sequence comes from Potentilla sterilis, assembly GCA_963682095.1. Classification (NCBI taxonomy): domain Eukaryota; kingdom Viridiplantae; phylum Streptophyta; class Magnoliopsida; order Rosales; family Rosaceae; genus Potentilla; species Potentilla sterilis. Next base: position 23,644,518 of record OY821766.1, read on the forward strand.
GCAGAGATTGCGAGGAGGGACCGACCGCTGAGGCCGTTGTCGTGGATTCATGCGCAGATGTATCTGGGGCGTGCCGACCAAGTGGTAAGTATTCGCCCATCTTCAATAAAAGTGTTTCATTAAATTAATTTATATATATTTTTTATTAATTCGTTTATTATATTTTCTTGTCAATTAGGCGGAAATAGATGCTGAGACCGACGCGATCACCTTCGGGATCGCGCGAGACACCCTGGGGGAAGGGGCGTCCGACGAGGCGATCGCGGAGTTTGCCTCCACGATCGACACCCTTGAGCGGCGCTTGGCCTCTCAGATCATGCACGCGGCGGTAGGGACGGGCAACAACTACTTCTACCAGAGAGGCCTAGGCGCGGCGGGAGATGGGGTTCTCAAGTACACGCCGGCCAATCCCAGCACGCAGCGTGCGGCTTCGACGAGAGGAGACTTGCAGACACAGCTGCAGAGGACGCAGGCGGAGTTGGCGAGGGCGGTGGAGGCGCTCCAGCAGGCGGAGTTGGCGAGGGCGGCGGAGGCTTCGGCGCAGCAGGCCAGAGACGCATCTATGGCGCAGATGTACCGATGGATGCAGCAATCTTGGGAGGCCCAGCAGGCTGGACTCCAGCCCCCGCCTCCGCCACAGATGCCCGAGTTCGTCGTCCCCACTCCCCCCCCGCATCGGAGTACGCCAGGCGATCAGGCTAGCCATAGCCAGCGAAACTCGAACGATCCCGTCGACGACGCTACGCGTTTAGGGAGTGATGATGAGTAGATGACTAGTTAGGGGGTTAATTTAATTTGTACAGTAGGTAGGATATTAGGAATGGATTGATGTGGATATTTGTTGGATATTTGTTTGTGGATTTTCTGCAGCCAAACCGAAACGAAGTGAAATTGGGCCCGAGTAAAATTTTTAAATTTTTTTAAATATTTAGGGGTTATAGCCGACGAAATAGACCATATTTCGTCGGCTATACCCTCCCGGCTTCCGGCAAAAAAAGCCGTTCCCGGCACCGGAGAATGTTATGGCCGACGATTAATTCGTCGGCTATGACTGATGTATAGCCGACGATAGTGTCGTCGGCTATACTTCCGGGTTAGGGGCAATTACGTAATTGTTGTAGCCGACGATTCTGTCATCGGCAATGTTCGAAGTATAGCCGACGACGCTTTATTCGTCGGCTATACTGCGTGGTGTATAAGTCGACGACTTACCCTTAGTGTCGTCGGCTATACTATAGCCGACGGAGCATTCCCGACGAGAGTATAGCCGACGATTTAATGAAAACGGCCGACGAGATGGCGTCGTCGGCTATAACCCCTTTTCTGGTAGTGCATGAGTCTTTAAGTGAAATTGTGGCATGTTGAAAGCTAGTTTTTTTCTACAATTGTTGTGATTATCCTCAAGTAATAATATTTTTACCTAGTACAACAGGTTTGTAGCATTTTACTCAATGTCCACTTGATGTATATAGTATTGTATAAAAAAAAGGCAGTTTGCATGTTATGCAACGCTGCATAAGAAATGAGTCAGTGATGGGAGTTCGTATATGGTATTGCATGTTAGTAGACATTTTTCCCACAATAACATATAATTCCTAGAAATGAGTCAGTTTGCGTCCCGAACCGTGTTTATTTTCTCGGTGATTTTTATTTTATTTTTACGTTCCTGGGAGTTGTTTTATTGTTACAAAAACCCTAAAAGTTGACTTTTTATAATTTGAGTCAACTGAGAATTTTCTTGCTACGTTGAGATTTCATGGACACGTTTAATTCGGAGTTCAAATTAAAAAGTTACAATGTAAAACCCGTAACTTTCCAATTTTGGTTGAGTATAAATAGTCGGGAAAGAAATTTCCCAAAACGGGACTTATTTTTCCTTTTCTTTTCCTTTTTTTCTTTTTCTCTTCTTCCTCTCTCTTCCTCTCCGACACGATACCCCACCGACATACCCACTGCCTCGACCCAACTCTGTCGTCCTGTGTCGATTTTACGTCCCAAAAGTACTCAGGACACCCATCCCGAGTCTGATCCATTCTTTTACTGATTATTTCATCGTAAACCCCTTTTAATAAGTTTTACCCTTATTACGGTAAGTCAACAGTAACATTTACTAGTCAAACAGTCAATTTTGAAAGTCAACAGTAACAGGTCAAAGTCCGAATTACTATTTACCATTTACCTTTTACTTTTACTATTTATCATTTACTGATGTACTTTTTACCTTTTTACATTTCACTTTTTACCTTCTTCTACCTCTTACCGCCAGCAGCTTAGCCACAGAGGCCAGAAACACCTCAAATTCATCCCAAATTAACCCAACATGACTACCACCACATCAAGGTTCTATTTCCGCCACCTCTGCCGCCAAAATCAGCCTCAGCCGCTGCAAACGGCGGCCGGACCTCCTGCACCTCCAATTTTTCCCAATTTCCACCAATCGAATACCAAATTACACCTAATCGACTCAAATCAATATCCTGAACTCAATTCTAGCCTCCATTTACACCAAAAACATCAAAATCACAACCTACACCAAAATTCACAAAAACCCTAAAAATTTCAAATCCTAATTTCCTCTTATCTTGGCTGATTCGAATAAATTTCCCTCATGAAATGGACGTGCAGACCGAAGCCTCTCTTTTCCCCTTGGAATCGAGCCGATCGGTGGTCGGAGGAAGGAGTTCCGGTTCGACTGCGTCGAACGGTCTCTACCTTCGTTGGTCCAAACGGCGGTGATTCGTCTCGAACCACCACCGCAGACGTGATGAGGGGTAGAACACGAGTTCAGCCCGACCGGTGGTGCGCCGATCGGTGGCAGGACGGCGGAGAACCAAGGGCGGTGACTCGGTTAGTGCAGCTCGGGCCGAGTCGGGGAGAGAGAAAGAAAAAAAAAAGAAAAAAAAGGAAAGAAAGAAAAAGGGAAAAAAAAAAAAACTTGCATTTTTGGGAAAATTTAAACCTGCTATTTATACTCGTCCAAAAACGGCAACTTTCCCATTTTTGGGTCATAACTTTTTCACTCGAACTCCAAATTAAACGTGTCACATGTCCACGAGCTCGTTTCAACGTCTTCTATCTCGTCGAGGAATAAAATTCTCCGTCGAGTCAAGTTATTTAAAAGTCAACTTTTACAACTTTCGAATCGTAAAAACAATTTCTCGGAATGTAAAAATAAAAGATAAAACTGTCAAAAAATAACTCGAGATTCGAGTCGTATCAATTCTCCCCTCCTTATAAAAATTTCGACCCCGAAATTTGTGTACATGACAAGAAAAAGAATGCAGGTACTGACCTCTCACTGCTTCTCCAGAAATAAGATTATCGAAACCTCAATTAACCATCGACGTCCTAGTCAACATCTCGTCCCACGAGAATTGATATGAGGATAAACCCGAAACAATGATTATCCAAGAAAACACAAACCCGCATCTACAGAAATAATGACATCTCAAGTCATCTTTGGACCAGTAAGTGGTCCTCGTCACAATACGATCCCATAAGAAAATTTCATAGTGACCAAACATCCAACTTATAAGAATGCACATTACTCTCGATGCAACATTCTTTACACAAGTCTTGACTCGAAACACCTCCTGAGTCAATAGGGAAACCTTTTTCTCGTAAGGTTATACTATAAATCACAAATAAAATGTTTCGAACAAGTTACCTGGCATTGCCCCGAAAAACCAATACGAAAATAATTATTTGTGACTCATATTCCCGTTCTCGATATTCATTTCACTAATGTCATTTGCTTTATTAGCGTCCTCCGATTGAGTCACAGCATTCAATTCTTCCCTCATGCTGTATTTAATGACTTCAATGAGGAAATCTTCAACCACAAATATTTTAAAAGAAATATTCAACCGGCAATCATGTAACATCCTCAAGGCAAAAATTTCCTTGTAAAGACCAAATAATGTAGGGTTGTAGTAAATCCCAACAAGCTTTACACCAGGATAAAAATTGAAATATGAGGAAAAAAATAAATCGATTCAAACTCGAATAGTAACTCAACTTGTTTAACAAAACAAATTTCCAAGAGAAACGTATTTTATCAACCCGACTTGTGTAAATAAATTATATAAAGACATGACAAGAATGACAGAAATAGACTCAAATATATTCAAATCAGTTCCTCAATAGGAACTAAACATCAAGGAATAAATAAGAGCATTTAACAATGGTCCCTAGATGAAAAGAATACAACTAGCAAGAAACCACTCAGGGATATCAGTACTTGTCTAACTTGCAATATAACATGACCCTAACAAAGAATGTGTACATATACAATTCAAATCAAATTTATAAAGGTCAGGGTCAACTGAATCCCACAAAAAGGTTGAACGCGAAAACGATAAAATCACACATCAATAGTTTTAATTCTCGAGATAAAAATATAGAGATAAGACAATTAATAAAGATCATGCATGACTCAAATTGTGGCAACCATGACGAGTTTAATTTGAAATCATAATTTCATGTAACACAAAATATACAAAAAGTAACTAAGAATTTCAATATTGAAGGAGTGCACCGTTGGCTATGTAACACAATTCAAAAGGATAGTATAAAATCATGATTACAATCATGAGTAAGAGAATAGTTAAAATACTTTATCAAACGGTTAAGTAGAAAACTAGAACAGTTTAGGCTGATAATCTGATATAAGGAATATTAATGAAATATCAACTTTTGATAAGCAGGCCTGAACATGAAAATAAGATACGAGAAGTGGAAACTTTATCGACACATGAGTGAAAAGTGTTCATCATAAATCCCGAAGGCAGAGGTTAAATCATAAAATCCTTTTTAACTTTGTCTGAAACCTTTAAAATTCAACAAGTACTATACATACTAGTACGTACCACAACTCTATTTTGTACCAAATAAATAAGTAGATATATAGCTGAATCTGGACATTTTTAAAGGAAACCAGTACTAAAACATCCCAAGGATTAAAGTAACTTGAAGATTAGATGGGCTCTAGCAATTCACTATGCTTTCGTTAATCAAATGATGGATTAGAAACTTTTCAGATTCATAGTAACCACATTAAAGAGAAACATACTAAAATCTCGGATAATTTAAAATTCAAGAAGTGAGGCAAAAGTTGAACACAAACTGACTGGAAATGTCTGGTTTCAGAGAATATAGTAATAGCAAGGTAAGCTTAGAAAATTCACCAAAATTTCTTTGTAAGCCCAAATGACATGAATTCACTTATAACATAGGAGTATAGTTTCACACATAAAAAGAACAAAAATTAATTCAAACATTTGAGCATTTAAAACAAATCAAAACTCAAGGAGGTTCACTGAAAATTTTGGGAACATAACCAACCGCCGACCAAAAATCACTACGCGTTTATCTTTTAATGAAATTAACTGAAAACTTCTAGATCAATAGTTAAGAAGTGAAGGATCAACATATCAAAATTTCAGGAAATTCGAACATTAAATTGATAGGTAAATGATATTCTAAAATGACTATGTAAAAGGAGGAAGTTTATTCAGAATCTCATAATTACGGTTTTGAAAACGGACAACAAAAGAGATTAATTTAATAAAAAGTTTATGAACTCCCATTGACATACTGAAACATTTTCATGAATTTTGAAATACAATAAAAGTATGACCCCGATTTCAGAAACGCTTTAAATGGGATATCCAAATCTGAAAACTCGTCGTTGCAATTAAACTTAATAAGGAGAAATTTGAAAAGGGAAAAGAACTTGGTTTGTAATATACATTGAAATAATACCCAAAAAGAATATTCGAATATTAATTTCAATATTAGATTTAAGTACCCGAAAGAAAAACACTTGGTGTCATGAATAAGTATATCTGATAATGCATATTATCCCCATAAGTAAGAATTTAAGACCCAAAGTAACATTATATCAATAAAATTTTCAGTTTGACAAACGAAAAATGTTTGTCAAGTAGCAATTGAGAAGAATAGTAGAGGATGAATCCAAAAAGACAACATAAATTACAGACCCAACTAGATTCAAAAATATATAGAAAAATTTTATTTCCCTTCCTCAAATTTTAGAAATCAGCAGTCAAGCATCTCAAACCAATCTTACAAAACTCATTAAACACAAACACCCAATCAACCAAAGTAAAACCAACCACGAGATCGAAACTTTAAGCAGATGCAGTAACTCCAAAGCACATGACTCGTACACTAACGTCTTAAGGTCAAGCACACTTTGGATAAATGAACAAAAAGTCAATTGGTCGGGAACAAGGAACAAAAGGAAAAGAAAGGATGGGGGAGGATGATGAATAGCTGTCGGCTTTTGTTCGAGAGAGAAGCTTCCTGGAAGTCACTGCTGGATCTCACTCCAACAACCATAGATAGGTAGACCACGTTGATAGAAATCTGTAGCCACTCACGGATTCAGAATCGAAATTACGGATAAAAACTCATGATCCGCGGGAGTTTCGTCGTAAATCCAAGGAAAAGAAACACAAACGAACGAAAGAAGTGGCTGATCAAATACAAACACAAATATTTATATAATGCCCAATCGAAGAAAGCCACTTGTCAAATTCTGTGCATCTACCAGAATCTTCTTATTCAAATTATCAAACTAACCATAAAATGATTAGATAGATTCCCGATATCGGTATTTCAGATATCATCTCTAACTGCTCACGCGGTAAAACCACAACACCAAGTCCAAAACAGCTCACACTTTCGCTGCGTCACTCACAGAACACAACGTGGACAAGAGACCAAAGTCTTAATTTGTAGCCCTATAAGAAAGGACACCGTCCCCTCTCGAGAGATATAGGGCCGAAAACATCCGGGTTCTCAACTCGTAACGCTAAAACGGCAGATAAGCGTCAATAAATAAGTGAATAGGTATAACCCACATACATATTACATGCGCAAGAACAACGTCCTAAGAGGTCGATGTACTCGAGGCATAGTCTAAAAGATACAATTGGATACTTGGAATGTATTTTACATACTTAATAATGACAGTAGCTCCAAAGAACATACGATGGCTATCCGCTGCAGTCGGACCATCAGTTAGTGGTACTAAGCATTACCAAGAATATAAAATAACAGAATAGAATAGTACTTTACAGAGTACATAACAAGATACCAAGGAATCTGGCTCACACACTTAAAGAGCACACTAGCATCGAAGAGTGTAATGGAAATCCGCCGCGGTCGGACCATCACTCAAAGAATACTAGGTGTCATCAAGTAGAAAGGACAACATGACACAAGAAAATGGAAGGACCTAATGCTCTGATACCAAACTGACAGGACCCGAATCGGATTTCACCTCGAACCCGGATAAGGCCCTGCGGAGACTATCTTAAGATTAACTCTATCGATAAATCGATAGGCCAATCTTAAGATAGACAACCCTAAACCTGCAACAAAATACAAAACACTTCCACAATAACCATCCTGACTCCAGAAGCCACCTGCTCCCCCAATATCAAACAACTTCCACTCAAATTCATAAACACAATGCAAATAATTCACATGTCATCATAGCAATCTAAATAAGGAACTGGGGATAAAAATCAAAGAGTAAAAGGATCAATAGATCTTACCAAGTGGAAGTAAAGACGACGACTATGCCTCGACTCCGAGTACCCTTGACCTCAAATAAACTAGTCTGCAAACTGGGCGATTTAAAACAAAAGGCCCAGGGGAAAGTAAATTAAAAATGTTAGAGTAAGTGGATAAAAGAAAATAATTTTACTAAATAACTTTAAATAAAAGTATCATATTATTACTTTCCAAATGTTTTAGAAATAAAAACAACAATGCATGCGTTTTAATAAAACGTCCCGCGTTTTAAGATCATAGTATTTAAAAATCAGCCCCGCCGATATAAACAAATAAACAAATAATTATTTTTTTTATATATATATTCAAAAAATATACTTTTGAAAATCAATTCATAATATTTCACGACCAATCCTATTGGTCATATAAAAACCTCAGCCCCGCTGGTTCGGAAATTTATTAAATAATAGAAGGTTTCATCGAGAAAATATTCCCGAAAACTAAATAATATAAAATCATGACCAATCCCATTGGTCATATAATAAAACAGGAGAACGTCATTACCACCATTTAATAGTAGCCTCCAAGACTAAGGGTCGAGCCTCCAAGACTCTGTAGCGTCCCACGCTAAGCGTGTACACGTCAACCACCGAGCATGAATCTGACCTATATGGTCAAGTCTTCACCTCGCATGAGATTAGGTGACTATGCTAGCTAGCATCTATATAAATATGGACCCTGATATGGTGAAAATCCGAAAACAAAACCGAAAATACGTACCCCTTATATATTATAAATCCGTACGATCCCCGACCACACATATGAGGCTTATATATATATATATACAGGACCCTTCCAATGAGGGATCCCTTATTATGACTTATATGAGGGATTGAGAATTACACCAACTTTTCGATCATCATTTTCAATCTTAACCATTCAATCTCTTCATACATATGAGTAGATCATTTCTGGAAAATTTCATCCCAATTGGTGATCGTTAAGGCTTCGAACTAGCTTAAATCAATAGACGGCTCAAATCTGGCAGATTTGAACCATTCATGCACATCGCAGTTTTGAGGACCTCAACGATCACCAATTGGGATGAAATTTTCCAGAAATGATCTACTCATATGTATGAAGAGATTGAATGGTTAAGATTGAAAATGATGATCGAAAAGTTGGTGTAATTCTCAATCCCTCATATAAGTCATAATATGGGATCCCTCATTGGAAGGGCCCTCTATATATATATATATATATATATATATATATATATATATATATATAATAAAATAGAATCATAGCCTCGAAGAAACATATATATATATCCGACATGTCTTACATGTCGTGAAATCATAAATAATGAAATCATAAACTCCCCGGAAATCTCATTTCTGGTCATTCAAATAAAAACGATTGAGTATGATTTATCAAATCATACTATTTCCAGAAATCTCATTTCCGGTTAAAATACGTACTACTAAATATTAAATCAGCAATTATAACAAAAGAATATGAATTATCGGCTTCGATAAATCATATCATGCTTATGAACTCATTTAATTAAATAAATTACATTTCAATAAACGTAAATGCATGCATTTATTTTAAAATAAAATCCACTCACAGTACGGCCGAGCGTGTCGCTATTCCGCGCTCTCGTCCCGTCGAGTAACTTCTCGACCTGTAACAGAGACGTGTTTAAAACACATTTTAAAACTCGGAATTGGATTATAAAATTAAATCTACAGACGTCCTCACTCGCCCGAATAATCCAATTTCAAATTCTTGTTATCGGTATTAGAATTACGTCTCAAATACCGAAATAATTTACGTTCTAAAAGTACACATGACACCCATCCTGAGTCCGATCCATTCTTTTACTGATTATTTCGTCGTAAACCCCTTTTAATAAGCTTTTACCCTTATTACGGTAAGTCAACAGTAACATTTACTGGTCAAACAGTTAATTTTGAAAGTCAACAGTAAATGGTCAAAGTTCGAATTACTATTTACCATTTACCTTTTACTATTTATCATTCACTGATTTACTTTTTACCGTTTTACTTTTCAGTTTTACCTTCTTCTACCTCTCGCCACCGGCAACAGCAGCGCCGCCGCCACCACCACAGACAGCTTAGCCACAGTGGCCAGAAACACCTCAAATTCATCCCAAATTAACCCAACATGACCACCACCACCTCAAGGTTCTATTTCCGCCACCTCTGCTGCCAAAATCAGCCTCAGCCGCCTCAAACGGCGGCCAACACAGCGGCCGGACCTCCTGCACCACCAATTTTTCCCAATTTCCACTAATCGAATACCAAATTACACCTAATCGACTCAAATCAATGTCCTGAACTCAATTCTAGCCTCTAATTACACCAAAAACTTCAAAATCACAACATCTACCAAAATTCACAAAAAACCCTAAAAATTTCAAATCCTAATTTCCTTGGCTGATTCGGATCAATTCCCTTATGAAATCGACGTGTAGACCGAAGCCTCTATTTTCCCCTTGGAATCGGGCAGATCGGTAGTCGGAGGAAGGAGTTTCGGTTCGACTGTGTCGAACGGTCTCCACCTTCGTTCGTCCAAACGGCGGCGGTTCGTCTCGATCCACCATCGCAGACGTGACGAGGGGTAGAAGACGAGTCCAGCCCGACTGGTGGCGCACCGATCGGTGGCCGGACGGCGGAGAACCAAGGGCGGCGACTCGGTCCGTGTAGCTCGGGCCGAGTCGGGGAGAGAGAAAGAAAAGGAAAGAAAAAAAAAGGGAAAAAAAAACTTGCCTTTTTGGGAAAATTTAAACTGACTATTTATACTCGTCCAAAAACGGCAACTTTCCGATTTTTAGGTCATAACTTTTTCACACGAACTCTAAATTAAACCTGTCACATGTCCACGAGCTCGTTTCAACGTCTTCTATCTCGTCGAGAAATAAAATTATCCGTCGAGTCAACTTATTTAAAAGTCAACTTTTACAACTTTCGAATCGTAAAAACAATTTATCAGAACGTAAAAATAAAAGATAAAACTGTCAAAAAGTAACTCGAGATTCGGGTCGTATCAGCTCGTCTCTTCCTCCTCTACCTCCATACACAAGTTTTGCAGCGCGTCGTGGCCCAAGGCGAGAGTAGTGCTCCATTTTCAGTCGAGCCTTGGACCGATCGGAGCTCCACTTTTCGGCCTCGAGCTAGTGCAATCCATACGAGCTTGAGAAATGTATGATAAACCCTCCAAAGGGTTGTACCCAATTTGGAACATGTAAGGAGAAATTCAAATTGGAATTTCTAGGGTTTTGGCATTTTCTATAATGGGTGATTGAAATGGTGAAATTGCTGTAATTGGAGATTGGGATTGGATTTAGGTAGTTGTTTGGAGTCGAATTAGTGTAATTTCAAGTTTAGATTGTTGGATTTTGGAGAATTTCAGATTTGGAGATTTTTGGCCGCCGTGTCAGCAGCCGTTCGCAGTAGCTGCAATTGTTTTGTGCGGCAGAGGCAGTGGGGGTGACCCCCTGTGGTGGTGGCGATGGTGTTGGACATATTGGAGGTGGTTTTGGCTCTGTGGTGGAGTTGCAGCGGCGGCGGCAGCAGGGCTGCTGTTGTGGCAGTGGCGGAGGTGAAAGTTAAAAGGTTAAATGGTAAATGGTAATTGGTGAACAGTGACTCAGTAATTAGTAAATAGTAAAAGTATGATAGTAAAGGTGAAAAGATAAATTGTAAATTCGAAAGTTGCTGTCAAACTTATGAGTTACTGTTTGACTAAATTATTTACTATTAGACTTACGGTAAAAAAAGAATACATGTGAATAAGTAGAATTTACGACGGATTGATCAATAAATGAATAAATAGTCTTGAACTGGGTGTACTGAGTAATTTCAGCCGTAAACTGGTTTGAGTTGACGTGTAAATTTTAACTGGGAGATTTGTACGAGTGAGGACCCCTGTAAATTAAGTTTTTCTAATTCAATTTCCGAGTTTGGGGGTTTTCTAAATTTATCTCTTTACAGGCCGAGGGGAGACTCGACTTGAGGAGAGCTCGGATAAGCAGCAAGCTTAGCGGTACAGTGAGTTGACTTTTATTTTAAATTGATGCACGCATGAATATTTAAATAATGTGGGGTTTTAATTCAGTATTTTTATTTCGAGAAGAATATGGATTATCGATGGTGGATCATCTATTTTATTTGATGATGATTTCTTTTCTGATCGATATTTTTTTAAATGGTTTACAAATTAAGTCAATTAATTTGGCTTATATATATATATTGATATTAAACCGGAAATGAGATTTCCGAGAATTGTATGATTTAACTTTTTATGAATATTACGACATGTGGGATATGTCGATTTCAATTATTTTTTCTACGAGGCTATTATTGTGTTTATATATATTTATAAGCCTCAGAAGTGCAGTCGGGGACCGTACTGATTTACAATTTATTAGGGGAACTGTACTTTGATTTCGTTTTCAGATTTTTCACCATACAAGGGTCCATATATGTTTATTGCTAGCTAGTTTAGTCACCTGAGCCAATGCGAGGTGACGACTTGACCATATAGGTCAGATTCACTTCAGTGGTCGACATGTACAGGTTTAGCGTGGGACGCTATAGAGTCTTGGAGACTGACCCTTAGCCTTGGAGGCTCATTATTATATGGTGGTTGACATTCCCCTATTTTTATTTGATTTCACTAAATGGTCAATGGGATTGACCCAGTTACATATATATACTTGGTATTCGGGAATGTTTTCTCCTATAAGATTTATAGTTATTTTATAAATTCCCGAACTAGCGGGGCTGGGGTTTTTATATTAAGAGTATATGGAATTAAATGTTTCATTAATGCATGCATCATGGTTTTTTCATGAAAAAATGAGGAAAGTAATATAAATTACTTTTCATTAAAATGTTTTATATATATATATATATATATATACATATTTATTTTTGTCCACTCACGCTAATGTTTTAAATTACTTTCCCTGAGCTCTTCGTTTTAAACTGCCCAGCTTGCAGAGTCGTTCGGTACTAGTAGGAGGCAAGACTTAGAGATCATCTTCCGCTGTCGGATATCGTAGGTTACCTGTTTAACCTGCTTGTATCATATTTCTCCTTGTAAGTGGCTCTAATGTCCATAAAGTGTTGTAGTAAACTCCTACTATTCACTTACAGGTTGTGACCCGACGACACTAGTTGTTATATTGTATTATTCCTACTCATCTTCCTGAATTTGAGTTTCTTGTCGACATCGGAGCAGTGTGCGTTCCAGGCGAAACCGGGGCCTCTCTCTTGTTGTCTTCCTCTCTCTTGTTGTAGGACTCGGCCTTACAATGACGTTTCCGGTCACTCTCCAGTTCAACCAATGTTCTTTTCAAATACATATTGACTCCCCATTCTATGATCTACGTGTTGGTGGTGTTGGTAGCAGGTTTGGGTGGAGTTTGGGTGGAGGTGCGTGAGGCCCATGTGCAGCCGCTTATGGGAGCGTCTGGCGACGCGTACATCTTTCATTAGAGCACTTGTGTGCTCTATAATATTGTGCTCGTCGTTATGAGTGTGAGGACATGTAATTTGTAAGATTTGACTACCATTTGAGAATGTTATTCATTTGCTAATCCATTGCTACACAATTTTCAACTTACGAGGGATTGAGCTTTATAATTGGAGTTGGGTGTTCTATCCTAGGGTCAATATGGTACTCTCGAGGCCTCGAGACTCTTGAAAGGAGGTTATCTCTTGTGGGAAATCCTCCGGGTTAAGGGATTAGGTGTTGGGTTCAAGTTGTAAACTTTTCTTGGGTTAATAAATAAGTTTTTGACTATGTCGTCAGGTGATTGACGGTGCGTGAGTATCTTACCCTTGTGAGTTTGAAGACGCAGCGGGAGTAAGAGGTGAGCAAACCTCACAACGTTCGCATCAACATGTTATCTTATGGCTATTGGATCGTTTAATGTGAAATTAATTTATTTAACTCAATATTTGTCTTAAATCATATAGATTTGTTCGGCTACTGGGTAAGTAAAATGATTTTATTATAAAAAAAATTTAAAGAGTTTTACGATCAATAACTACAGTTGGTAGTAGTAGACTATTCATGAGCGACTATATATATATATATATATATATACTTAGAATTAATATATCAATTGTTATTATGGATTGAGATACAGATGTTAATTATGAACTTGTTGGAATTGTGGTTGGTACAATTGCATCGTGTAAATGCTTACATATGTTAATGTGATTGTGTAACCTGAGATGTGATTATGTCGAGTCGAGTGAGACTTAAAATTAATTTGTGTTCTTTGGAAGGTCACTATTGTAACGGAGGCATTTATATTGGGAACCAAGCCTTTGGCCGGGTCATTAGTTACGATATGTTAGAGCTCTAGTCTGTATGTCGTTACACGGCATGAGGGGTAACCAAATGCGGTTATCTGGGTCTCATGTATGCATGTTTTGAAAAGAGTAATTTTTGAATTACTTCTTTATTGGTTGACGAGTTAATTTAACCTTATTATCTTGTGGAATTTGATACTATTATGGCGTTAACGTGCGAAATCATATATTGTGGTGTTTAAGTTGTTAATATTTGTTTACTCATATGAGCTTAAAAGCTTACATGGTTTGTCATTTGCAATCCGGTGCACTAATTCATGGTGTAGGGGTTAGACTTGTAGATACGAATCAACAGACTTCAGACAACGACTGATTGGGGACGGCTAATAGGCGTAGACCTTATCTTAGCTTGTATCCTTTCAATTGTGGTGAGTACTGTAGTGGGAGTTGTTGCATTCCAATTATGTTACATGCTTGTACACATTTTGGCAATGTACTATTTGGGCTGACTGAGTCGTACTTTCGAACTAAGCCTTTGATACTTAGTTATATGTAAAATATCTTTAAGTATTCAGGTTTGCTTTGTGAGATCACATTTTCGAATTGAATATTTGTTATTTTAAATTCAGGCTGTGACATCGATAGGCCAACTTGCTTATCACAATTTTACATGTTCACCGTTCAATTACCATGTTTGTATATGCAGATCATTCTTATAACTTTTTAGCCAAAATGTTGAGCAAGGACTGAAATTTCGATTTTTTCGCCGAAATATCGGCAAAATTTTCGTTTTTTTGGGTCAGCGATATTTCCTCTTCATTCTTTCCTTTTCTTGTGCGATATTTTCGAAATCTGAGGAGAAACATTCCTCTCTCCAACACGTGTCGTCCTGCTAAAAACCCATAAATTTGGGGGTGAAGTGAGATTCAAACCCCTCACCTCTTAGCTTGCATGATAAGATTAATGAGTTAGCCAATTGAGCTAAACTCATTTCTTGTTCAATCTCTTCATCTTATTACTTATATAATATGTTTACTGAAATCCGAAAAAAATGAAAATGACAAATTATGTCCTATCAAAAATCAAAGAGATGATGAGGATAGTCAGGGTACTGAAGATTTTGTACCGCATAGATCTTCTATGTGGTTCTAAATTATTCATGTAATGTCATGTCCAATATATTATATGTGTGTAAGGCGTGATGGCCTAACCTCCCTTTGGGTTCCCAGCCATAAAAAAAAATTAGATGTTAGTATATATTTTTATTAGAATTTTCAACGTTTTAGCGTTTATATATTTCACATTATATCACTACAACTCATTATAGACCAATGTCCATATAAGATTTTCTTATGAAATATGATAGATAATAGATTAAATAAACATCTCAGAAAGTTTCATTTAGAATTTCTATGTATTTATTAAAATTTCCGTTAATTTTATCAATATTTTTTTGCTATCGATATTTCCTCGAAATTTCCATCGAAATTTCCATTTTTTGGACCTTCGAAATTTCCGTGATCGTCGAAATTTTAGTCCTTGATGTTGAGTTAAGGTATCTAACTACATTAAATCAATGGACGTATTAAATCTGTCAAACCTGAACTGTTCTAACGATTATCAAATGGGATGAAAATATCCAAATATGATTTACTCATATAAATAAGAAAGTTAAATGGTGGAGGTATTAATATGTGATCTAAAAATAGGATAAATGATCGATCCTTCAGAATGTAGGTATATGTGTATAGATACATAGAATTCTTATTAAGAGCGGAGCTCCGGTTTGAAATTAAAGTGCGGAGTTCTCTATTTGACCTATTTTTCGGTCACATATTTACATATCCATAGTTCAATATGTAGGTATATACATATACACCACTGTAAAATTTCATCCAATTCAGTGATCATTTGAACATCCGTAATCGTGATATACATAAATGGTTCATTTTGAACAGATTCAGATGTTCACTGATTTTTTTATCGTTTTGATACCTTAATAGTCACCAAATTTGATGAAACTTTGCATAGATGATCTATACATATATACTGAACGGTGGAGATATAAGAATGTGAGTGAAAAGTTGATTAAATAAGGAACTCCGCACTTTAACTTCAAAGCGGAACTCCGCTTTTAATAGAAACTATATGTATATTTATATAAAAGTTCTTATCCTCATGCATGCATACTACTTTCCGGCCATAACAGAACTACAAATCAAGCCCCCATAATATGAAAACTAGTCATTGTTACATCATTAAGTGTTATTCCAAACCCAACTTGTTAAAGAACTTTGTCAAAAATGTGATCCGTGAAAATATAAATAGCCTAATATAAGTTATATTTTTACTGGCCAACATGTTCCGATGCATATTAGAATGCAATATCACGGTTGCAAAATTAGGATACAATTGTACTAATGAGTTAGTCAGAATGATAATGTTCCCTTGCTTTTTGATTCCCCAAAGCCCAAAGGGTTTTACTTTTTGATTCCCCAAAGGGTTTTAACTGCTTCAATTGTACTAATGAGTTAGTCGGACTCAATATAGTTTTTTCGTAGCGAGAAATGAAATAATGTAAGATCAGAGTGCTCGTTCATTATTGTCCGTGTAAAAAGTGCAAGTGTGCCACCCCACGACACCGGTTTTCCATAGAGACAGTGGAGCAACACCTGGCTAGATATGGATTTTGGGTCCTATACACTAATTGGATTTATCACGGTGAACCAGAGTTTGCGGGTCCTCATGATCATGGACAATTTGCCGAGAGAGGGAGTTCCTCCAATGATCCAACAACGAACTGGATCAACGATATGTTTCCTCGTGAGAGCGGTGTCTTTGATAAAGCACCAGATGTGCAACTCCCTCCTCCGGAGATGGAGTGTTTCCCTGATATTGAGCCACTCGAGCCATTACCCCGATCTCCGGTCAACACAAGTGGTATGGAAAAGTACAACAACCTGATCGCATTGCAACAGACTCCGTTGTACCCCGGATGCAGTAAGACTGTCCTTGAATCTGTCATGGGAGTGATGAAGATCAAAACGGAGAACAAAGGCACTGTCAAATCGGTTGATGATTGGCTGAAGATATGGGGTGCGGCGATGCCCCCCGGACATCGGCTTCCTACCAGTCATCATAAGGTGCGACATATCCTTAAAGATCTCGGCCTTTCCTACATCAAGATTCATGCAAGCAGATACGATTGCGTTCTGTTTTACGGGGAAGGACTTGCAGATCTTGAATACTGCCCAGTATGCAATACAGAGCGGTATAAGTTCACTCCTAAAGGGAACAAGAAAGCTGTGAAGATACTTCGGTACTTCCCGCTGATTGATAGGCTTGAGCGGTTGTTCATGTGTGCTTTCACGGCCAAAGCTATGAGATGGTGGGCTGAGAGGAATGTGCCTGACGATGACACCCTTAGACATCCCGCCGACGGAGAGGCTTGGAAGAAGAATGTGTTGGAGTTTCCTGAATTTGCATCAGGGGTTCGAAATGTTTGGCTAGGGCTATCATCCGACGGTTTCAACCCTTTTGGCAAGAAAGAGCTTCAGTACAGTGTGTGGCCAGTTATTTTGATTCCGTACAACTTTCCACCGTGGATATGCATGAAGAAGGAATATAACATGCTCACATTGTTGATTCCAGGCCCAGGTTATCCGGAAAAGTGTCTCGATGTGTATTTGAGACCCGTAATTGAGGAGCTTCGGTACTTGAGTCTAAACGGCCACCTGGTCTACGACCGGTTCAAAAATGAGATGTTCCGGATGCATGCCATGCTTGTTGGCACGATCAGTGACTTTCCTGGGAGGGGTATGTTGTCGGGCAGCGTCACCAGGGGTTACAGGGCTTGTTCAGAGTGCATGAATGTTG
This sequence comes from Potentilla sterilis, assembly GCA_963682095.1. Taxonomy (NCBI): domain Eukaryota; kingdom Viridiplantae; phylum Streptophyta; class Magnoliopsida; order Rosales; family Rosaceae; genus Potentilla; species Potentilla sterilis. The sequence continues at coordinate 23,662,292 of OY821766.1, forward strand.
ATTGCTCCAGTCCTCATTGCAGCAAGATTGTCCAGATGCGTCACCGTCGTTGGCTTCCGCATGACCATCCATTTAGGGACGATGCACAGGCTTTTGATGGGACTGAAGAAAGGGGCTGGGCACCCGAGCAATGGACAGGGGAGGAAATATTGGCAGTGTTGAATGAGTATGACTTTGGTTCGCTTAGCAATCATCCCGATGTGTTGCGCACGATTCCAGAGAGGCCGGATCGGTATAGGTTCTGGTCACACAAGAGCATCTTATGGGAACTTCCTTATTGGGCCAGGTTGGCTACCAGATACTACCTAGATGTCATGCATATAGAGAAGAACGTGGGTGAAGCCGTGGTTGGCACAGTTTTGAATTGGGAGAATAAAACAAAAGAGACCCTCAAGGCACGCGTTGATCTGAGAAATATGGGACTGCGGGACCATTTGTGGTTGAGAGAGGGCAGGAGCAAAATGCCCCAAGCTCCTTACACCGTCACCAGGGACCAGAAACATGAAATCTTTGGATGGCTGAGTAATGTCAGATAACTTTTTATTAGGCATGTATTCCCTAAAGAATCCATCTGTTGTTGGACGACTATATATGCATGAAATCTAATTGTTGTTAATGGCTATGCAGGTATCCTTATGGCTATGCGGGTAACATAAGCAAGTGTGTTAACTACCGAGACAACAAGATGTACGGATTGAAGAGTCACGACTGCCATGTACTGCTTCAACGCCTCTTCCCTATTTTCATTCGAGCGTACTTGGAGGATGAAGTGGTTGAGCCGTTGGTGGCGTTGTCAAGATTCTTCCAGAAGTTATGCGCTAGAGAAGTTAGAAAATCAGACCTCATGAGAATGCATGAGGAAATCGTTTTTATCTTGTGCAAGTTCGAGAGGATATTTCTCCCAAACTTCTTTGACATCATGCCTCACCTGATGATCCATCTTCCCCAACAATTGTTGCTTACCGGTCCCGTACACTACACTTGGATGTATCCCATCGAAAGGTACATGTTATTCATAAATTTGATTTATACATGTTTTTAAATAAAATTTGCATGCTCTTAACATGCACTTGTTAACCTTGCAGACAACTTGGAGACTACAAGAAATATGTGCACAATAAATCTGCACTTGAGGGGTGTATTGCTGAAGCTTACATTGCGCATGAGTGTGTAACGTACGCCAAGTTGTACTTGGGAGCGATGGAGGACCCCCCACAACATCCAAGTCGAGATGACCCCGAGTTCAACCTATCTATCGTCGCCAACTCTGTTGTACCATACGGAAGCTTCAAGAAGAAGGGTGTGGACAAGTTGCCTGACCATGAGGTAGGGATTGCCCACTGGTGGGTTCTAATAAACTGTCCGGAGGTACAATATTGGAAACGAACCCATCTTCACTGCAAGGAAGTTCGCGGTGATGTCGAGTACCACAACACGACGTTTGCAGACTATTTTCCACAATGGGTAAGTGTATAAATATATATATTAGATGGCTTTCTTTTACAGTTCCCTATTCTTTAATCATAAACACACCAAGTGATTTGAGTTATATTTTTCAGCTGATGCAAGTGGCTGCGAGGGGTGGTCATACAAATTACTCAGAGGAATTGAGGCTGTTGTCGATGAAGCCGATATCTTCCACAGTCCGCCCAATGTGTGATGTCAACGGCGTTAAGTATATATGTGAAGCTAGAGACGGGGAACGCAAAACACAGAATTGTGGGGTGATGGTCGATGGTGCAAAGGGGGGCGTGGATTTTTACGGTGTCCTACAGTCAGTTGTTGAACTCATTTATGGGAACCGCATGAAAGTCCACTTATTCAAGTGTCGATGGTTTGATACTAGGCCGCACCGCATACGGATCGATCAGTACGGCATACTTTCGGTGAATACCGCCACTAGTGTGTATGAAGATGACCCCTTTGTTTTCGCCACAGCGGCCAAAAAGGTCTTTTATCTTGACGATCCATTGAACAAAGGCATGTGGAAGGTAGTTAACCATGTGTCTCAGCGAGACATATACAGTGCTACCACACTTGGTGTGAGCAGAGAGTGTCAAGAAGCGACCGCATACCAAGAGCCGGACGCCGGCGACATTCCGGAATCCTCCACCATCCGCGATAATAATGTGACGCCGGGCAGAGTGGTTCGACTTCCTAGGGGTCAGGTGCCCATGTATGATGTTAATCTGAATCGTCTATATCAGGCAGACGATGACTCAGACGACGAGTACGAGCACCGGTTGCCAGCTATTAACTACTATACTACGTCTGACTCAAGTGATAAGGATGATTCTGATTATCATCCTTAGTATACTGTTTATGTATGTATTTGTGTACGATGGTGCATGCATGTATGAATACATTTTTCGTCCTTAATTACCGTTTTCCGAGTTTATGGGAAATTGTATTGAATTGTTTGTGCAATGTTCAGAAATTTATCAGGTGAAATAGGCAATTTTCAGGCCCTAAATGGCAAATTTTCGGAAAGATAAGCATTATAGCCGACGAAATGGACCATACTTCGTCGGCTATAATGCCCATTCTGGGTAATTTAATATGCAAGTCGTCGGCTAACGACAAAATGTTGAAGGTCGTAGGCTAAAGTATAGCCGACGACCTGTAATTCGTCGTCTATAACCCCTGGCCCGGATGTTGACCGAAATCATTGCTTGATCCTTCAAATGCAAAAGTGTCGTGAAATAAGATACGACCGAAATATTGAAATACGTCTACGGTTGAAAAATGGGAAGATTCCGACAAAATTTGTGTGCCGAATGTTGCGGTTAGCTGTTTTTTACTTCCGTTTTCCTATGGGTAGCCTGACGGTCGGTAAATATTTTGAGGAAAATTTTTATACGATTAGTTGCGTCTCATCGATCTGAAACTATTCTCTGTTGAAGGTCAGGCAAAAAAAGGTTATTTAGACGGGCCAATTTCCGTTTTAAAGCGTTTAGAGGTTTGACTTTGCAGTTTGACCGTACCGATCGAGCCTTTAACGTTGTCAGATGTAGTTGGAATTTTTTTCATACATGTATTTAATCTTAACGGTGATATCTGACGGTTGGAATAGATTTTCCAAACTTTTAGATTCGAAATCGGAACATATGCACTAATGTTCCTTAACTTGTTTACTAAGTGTTTAAGTGAATGTATAGTTTCAAATAGTTACTATACGTAGACCCTTCAAATGCAAATGTGTCGTGAAATAAGATACGACCGAAATATTGAAATACGTCTACGGTTGAAAAATGGGAAGATTCCGACAAAATCTGTGTGCCGAATGTTGCGGTTAGCTGTTTTTTACGTCCGTTTTCCTATGGGTAGCCTGACGTTCGGTAAATATTTTGAGGAAAATTTTTATACGATTAGTTGCATCTCATCGATCTGAAACTATTCTCTGTTGAAGGTCAGGCCAAAAAACGTCATTTAGACGAGCCAATTTCCGTTTTAAAGCGTTTAGAGGTTTGACTTTGCAGTTTGACCGTACCGATCGAGCCTTTAACGTTGTCAGATGTAGTTGGAATTTTTTTCTTACATGTATTTAATATTAACGGTGATATCTGACGGTTGGAATAGATTTTCCAAACTTTTAGATTCGAAATCGGAACATATGCACTAATGTTCCTTAACTTGTTTACCAAGTGTTTAAGTGAATGTATAGTTTCAAATAGTTACTATACGTAGACCCTTCAAATGCAAATGTGTCGTGAAATAAGATACGACCGAAATATTGAAATACGTCTACGGTTGAAAAATGGGAAGATTCCGACAAAATCTGTGTGCCGAATGTTGCGGTTAGCTGTATTTTACTTCCGTTTTCCTATGGGTAGCCTGACGGTCGGTAAATATTTTGAGGAAAATTTTTATACGATAAGTTGCGTCTCATCGATCTGAAACTATTCTCTGTTGAAGGTCAGGCAAAAAAACGTCATTTAGACGGGCCAATTGCCGTTTTAAATCGTTTAGAGGTTTGACTTTTTAGTTTGACCAAAGAATAGCTGACGACATACTTAACTTCGTCGGCTAAACTCTTGCGATCCGCGCCGTTTCATTGTCCGCCGTTGGATGGGCGAGATCTGACGGCTGCTGAGAGCGTGAAGTATAGCCGACGAGATTCATATTATAGGCGACGAAATCCATACTTCGTCGGCTATAACCGGCCCGCAAAGCCCAACTTTGGCCAGGCCCGGATTTCGGGTCAGAGTATAGCCGACGAATTAAAATTAAATCGTCGGCTATAGTCCTTCGATTTTCACACTATAGGCGACGAAATTCATACTTCGTCGGCTATAACAGGCCCCCAAAGCCCAACTGAGGCCCGGCCCTGATTTCGGGTCAGAGTATAGCCGACGAAATTCGTCGGCTATGACTATAGCCGACGAATTAAAATTAAATCGTCGGCTATAGTCCTTCGATTTAAACCGCAACAGAGGCGCCTCTCCCTCATTTTCTGCTTAATTAGAACCCTAATTTCCCAGCCCACCCGATCGACCGATCGACCCAGCCCCACCCGACGCCGATCGCCCTCCCCCACGCCGATCGACCCCTCCCCGCCCCGGCCCCCTCCTTCCCGAGCCCTCCCCGACCCGAAATCTCTCCGAACGGCAACGCCACCAGCCGCCTCCCCTAGCCGCCGTCGCCGCCGCACCGCACCACCTCCCCTAGCCGCACCAACATGTCAGGTAGTCCCGCTCTCCCTCATTTATGGTTTTTGGAAATTTTGTGGAATTTTGTGGTTTTGTGGAATTTAGGGATTTTGTGAAATTTTATGGTTTTTGTGAAATTATGTGGAATTTAGGGTTGTTGTGCAATTTATGGAATGTTGTGGAATTTTTATTAATTTTGTGGAATTTTGTGGAAGATATATATATATATATATATATATTTTTCGGAATATATATATATATATATATATATATAATTAGGTATAAATATATTTATGTATATATATATAATTAGGTATATATATATTTAATGAAGTTTTTTATTTTTTTGTGAAATTTATGGAATTTTGTGGAAATTTTTTTAATGTTGTGGAATTTTTGTTAATTTTGTGTAATTTTTAGGAGGATATATATATATATATATATATATATATATATATATTTCGGAATATATATATATATATAATTAGGTATAAATATATTTATGTATATATATAATTAGGTATATATATATATTTATGTATATATATAATTAGGTATATATATATTTAATGAAGTTTTTTATTTTTTTGTGAAATTTATGGAATTTTGTGGATTTTTTTATAATTTTGTGGAATTAACAACGATTTGTAGGAGGATATATATATATATATATATATATATATATATATATATATATATATATTTAGGTATACATATATTTAGGTATATATATAATTAGGTATATATACATTTAATGAAGTTTTTAATTTTTTTGTGGAATTTTTGTGAAATTTATGGAATTTATATACTAATTGTGCAGGAAACCGCTGCGCTGTAGACCGATGGCTTGCCAGACCGACCGAGAGCGACCCCGACGCTCAGGCAGGACCCAGCCGTGGGGGGAGCGGAACCAGCGGTCGTCGGGGCCTACACCGGCCTATGAGTCGACGAGAGGAGACCTTGATGGGATTGACCCCGAGCGATCCACGTGGGGGCTCCTCGTATGAGTCGACGGGAGCGGGCCCTACCTCGAGTGTCGGAGGAGGACGTAGAGCCGCATCCTCCAGACCCCAGTGCACTTCAGCACTGTTCCAGGATCGGCAGCCGACCCCACCGCGCGCCGATCTGTACCCTCCAGAGATGCTCCCTGTCCCCCCACAACGACAGCGTCCACAGCTACGGGGCCCACCGTCAGGGGGATCAGGCCCCTCAGGGTCCACGCCCCGTATGTCTCCGCCATCGGGGATGTACATGGTCTAGTTCCTCCCTGCCATCCCCGAGTACGACGCCAGGAGGAGGCAGATTTGGAGGCACGACCGGCCCCACGAGATTCCCTGGGAGGAGGCCTACGTCCACAGGCCTTTCGACTCAGAGGACTGCCGCGGCCTGTGGTGTGTTCGTGAGAAGGACAAGCAGTACAACGACGCAGGTAATTGGTTAGTTTAATTAATTATTTAATTAGTTAGTTTAAATAATTATTTAACTATGTATTCATTTTAATTATGAAACAGGCGTCCTCGTAAATAAACCCGCGGGGACGAGAAGGACCAAAGGGCCAGTGAACATGTCGACCCTGGAGAGGGAGCTCGCCGGTGGGATCAGGGAGATCCTGCCCGGTCCCGGTGAGGATGGACGCCCGATCGAGAGGAGAGACACCACCACCAAGTATATTAACGCGACGGGCATGCTCGTGCGGGACAGGGTCCCACTGTTGTGGCCCGACTGGGGCTCTGTGCCCGATGACATCAAGACGCGAGTGTACAATGCACTGTCGGTGAGTTAAATCATATTTTTATTATAGAAAATAAACATTTATGAATTCAGTCCTTATAACTATATAAAAATATTTTCTAATTAATTTATAATATTGCAGCAATGGTTTAGAGTCCATCCTACCTTGGACTGGTGGAGAGACGAGCAGCTGAAGAACAGGTTATGTGTTTCGCGTTATTTTACTATCATACTATTTATTGGCAGTGTACGAATATATCTAACAGTTGTGTTTTGTTAATATAGGTACTCCGAGTGGAAGAACGAGCTGTCGACGCACTACAGGACGTACCATGTGGAGCAGGGCTTGGGGCGAGGTGCAACCCCCCACGAGTTCCGGTACAGGGAGTATGAGTGGCTATGGCTGGTAGCCTACTTCGGGAGTGACAGGGTCTCGGTAAGAAAATTTAGCCTGCTAGTATATAACTTTTTACTGTTATTTAATAATTAAATTATGTAGTTACTTAATTAAATTAATTAGTTAGTTAGTTATTAGTTATTAAATTAAGTTAGTTAGTTAGTTACATAGTTAGTTAGTTCGTTACTAAATGAAATTAAATTAAATTAAATTAGGTAGTTAGTAAGTTAGTTAGTTACTAAATTAAATTAGTTAGTTAAATAGTTACTAATTAAATTAAATTAGTTAGTAACTAAATTAGTTAATAATTTTATTTTGGTTAGTTCCTAATATTTTAATTTAGTTACTAATTTATATTTGCGTTTATATGTTCGTTCTTATAATACAGAAAATCTCGAAGACGAACAGCGACAACCGCAAGAGGAACGAGCACCCCCACCACGGCGGCGCCCGCTCCTGGAGGCAGTGGGCAGAGATTGCGAGGAGGGACCGACCGCTGAGGCCGTTGTCGTGGATTCATGCGCAGATGTATCTGGGGCGTGCCGACCAAGTGGTAAGTATTCGCCCATCTTCAATAAAAGTGTTTCATTAAATTAATTTATATATATTTTTTATTAATTCGTTTATTATATTTTCTTGTCAATTAGGCGGAAATAGATGCTGAGACCGACGCGATCACCTTCGGGATCGCGCGAGACACCCTGGGGGAAGGGGCGTCCGACGAGGCGATCGCGGAGTTTGCCTCCACGATCGACACCCTTGAGCGGCGCTTGGCCTCTCAGATCATGCACGCGGCGGTAGGGACGGGCAACAACTACTTCTACCAGAGAGGCCTAGGCGCGGCGGGAGATGGGGTTCTCAAGTACACGCCGGCCAATCCCAGCACGCAGCGTGCGGCTTCGACGAGAGGAGACTTGCAGACACAGCTGCAGAGGACGCAGGCGGAGTTGGCGAGGGCGGTGGAGGCGCTCCAGCAGGCGGAGTTGGCGAGGGCGGCGGAGGCTTCGGCGCAGCAGGCCAGAGACGCATCTATGGCGCAGATGTACCGATGGATGCAGCAATCTTGGGAGGCCCAGCAGGCTGGACTCCAGCCCCCGCCTCCGCCACAGATGCCCGAGTTCGTCGTCCCCACTCCCCCCCCGCATCGGAGTACGCCAGGCGATCAGGCTAGCCATAGCCAGCGGAACTCGAACGATCCCGTCGACGACGCTACGCGTTTAGGGAGTGATGATGAGTAGATGACTAGTTAGGGGGTTAATTTAATTTGTACAGTAGGTAGGATATTAGGAATGGATTGATGTGGATATTTGTTGGATATTTGTTTGTGGATTTTCTGCAGCCAAACCGAAACGAAGTGAAATTGGGCCCGAGTAAAATTTTTAAATTTTTTTAAATATTTAGGGGTTATAGCCGACGAAATAGACCATATTTCGTCGGCTATACCCTCCCGGCTTCCGGCAAAAAAAACCGTTCCCGGCACCGGAGAATGTTATGGCCGACGATTAATTCGTCGGCTATGACTGATGTATAGCCGACGATAGTGTCGTCGGCTATACTTCCGGGTTAGGGGCAATTACGTAATTGTTGTAGCCGACGATTCTGTCATCGGCAATGTTCGAAGTATAGCCGACGACGCTTTATTCGTCGGCTATACTGCGTGGTGTATAAGTCGACGACTTACCCTTAGTGTCGTCGGCTATACTATAGTCGACGGAGCATTCCCGACGAGAGTATAGCCGACGATTTAATGAAAACGGCCGACGAGATGGCGTCGTCGGCTATAACCCCTTTTCTGGTAGTGCATGAGTCTTTAAGTGAAATTGTGGCATGTTGAAAGCTAGTTTTTTTCTACAATTGTTGTGATTATCCTCAAGTAATAATATTTTTACCTAGTACAACAGGTTTGTAGCATTTTACTCAATGTCCACTTGATGTATATAGTATTGTATAAAAAAAGGCAGTTTGCATGTTATGCAACGCTGCATAAGAAATGAGTCAGTGATGGGAGTTCGTATATGGTATTGCATGTTAGTAGACATTTTTCCCACAATAACATATAATTCCTAGAAATGAGTCAGTTTGCGTCCCGAACCGTGTTTATTTTCTCGGTGATTTTTATTTTATTTTTACGTTCCTGGGAGTTGTTTTATTGTTACAAAAACCCTAAAAGTTGACTTTTTATAATTTGAGTCAACTGAGAATTTTCTTGCTACGTTGAGATTTCATGGACACGTTTAATTCGGAGTTCAAATTAAAAAGTTACAATGTAAAACCCGTAACTTTCCAATTTTGGTTGAGTATAAATAGTCGGGAAAGAAATTTCCCAAAACGGGACTTATTTTTCCTTTTCTTTTCCTTTTCTTCTTTTTCTCTTCTTCCTCTCTCTTCCTCTCCGACACGATACCCCACCGACATACCCACTGCCTCGACCCAACTCTGTCGTCCTGTGTCGATTTTACGTCCCAAAAGTACTCAGGACACCCATCCCGAGTCTGATCCATTCTTTTACTGATTATTTCATCGTAAACCCCTTTTAATAAGTTTTACCCTTATTACGGTAAGTCAACAGTAACATTTACTAGTCAAACAGTCAATTTTGAAAGTCAACAGTAACAGGTCAAAGTCCGAATTACTATTTACCATTTACCTTTTACTTTTACTATTTATCATTTACTGATGTACTTTTTACCTTTTTACATTTCACTTTTTACCTTCTTCTACCTCTTACCGCCAGCAGCTTAGCCACAGAGGCCAGAAACACCTCAAATTCATCCCAAATTAACCCAACATGACTACCACCACATCAAGGTTCTATTTCCGCCACCTCTGCCGCCAAAATCAGCCTCAGCCGCTGCAAACGGCGGCCGGACCTCCTGCACCTCCAATTTTTCCCAATTTCCACCAATCGAATACCAAATTACACCTAATCGACTCAAATCAATATCCTGAACTCAATTCTAGCCTCCATTTACACCAAAAACATCAAAATCACAACCTACACCAAAATTCACAAAAACCCTAAAAATTTCAAATCCTAATTTCCTCTTATCTTGGCTGATTCGAATAAATTTCCCTCATGAAATGGACGTGCAGACCGAAGCCTCTCTTTTCCCCTTGGAATCGAGCCGATCGGTGGTCGGAGGAAGGAGTTCCGGTTCGACTGCGTCGAACGGTCTCTACCTTTGTTGGTCCAAACGGCGGTGATTCGTCTCGAACCACCACCGCAGACGTGATGAGGGGTAGAACACGAGTTCAGCCCGACCGGTGGTGCGCCGATCGGTGGCAGGACGGCGGAGAACCAAGGGCGGTGACTCGGTTAGTGCAGCTCAGGCCGAGTCGGGGAGAGAGAAAGAAAAAAAAAAGAAAAAAAAGGAAAGAAAGAAAAAGGGAAAAAAAAAAAAACTTGCATTTTTGGGAAAATTTAAACCTGCTATTTATACTCGTCCAAAAACGGCAACTTTCCCATTTTTGGGTCATAACTTTTTCACTCGAACTCCAAATTAAACGTGTCACATGTCCACGAGCTCGTTTCAACGTCTTCTATCTCGTCGAGGAATAAAATTCTCCGTCGAGTCAAGTTATTTAAAAGTCAACTTTTACAACTTTCGAATCGTAAAAACAATTTCTCGGAATGTAAAAATAAAAGATAAAACTGTCAAAAAATAACTCGAGATTCGAGTCGTATCAATTCTCCCCTCCTTATAAAAATTTCGACCCCGAAATTTGTGTACATGACAAGAAAAAGAATGCAGGTACTGACCTCTCACTGCTTCTCCAGAAATAAGATTATCGAAACCTCAATTAACCATCGACGTCCTAGTCAACATCTCGTCCCACGAGAATTGATATGAGGATAAACCCGAAACAATGATTATCCAAGAAAACACAAACCCGCATCTACAGAAATAATGACATCTCAAGTCATCTTTGGACCAGTAAGTGGTCCTCGTCACAATACGATCCCATAAGAAAATTTCATAGTGACCAAACATCCAACTTATAAGAATGCACATTACTCTCGATGCAACATTCTTTACACAAGTCTTGACTCGAAACACCTCCTGAGTCAATAGGGAAACCTTTTTCTCGTAAGGTTATACTATAAATCACAAATAAAATGTTTCGAACAAGTTACCTGGCATTGCCCCGAAAAACCAATACGAAAATAATTATTTGTGACTCATATTCCCGTTCTCGATATTCATTTCACTAATGTCATTTGCTTTATTAGCGTCCTCCGATTGAGTCACAGCATTCAATTCTTCCCTCATGCTGTATTTAATGACTTCAATGAGGAAATCTTCAACCACAAATATTTTAAAAGAAATATTCAACCGGCAATCATGTAACATCCTCAAGGCAAAAATTTCCTTGTAAAGACCAAATAATGTAGGGTTGTAGTAAATCCCAACAAGCTTTACACCAGGATAAAAATTGAAATATGAGGAAAAAAATAAATCGATTCAAACTCGAATAGTAACTCAACTTGTTTAACAAAACAAATTTCCAAGAGAAACGTATTTTATCAACCCGACTTGTGTAAATAAATTATATAAAGACATGACAAGAATGACAGAAATAGACTCAAATATATTCAAATCAGTTCCTCAATAGGAACTAAACATCAAGGAATAAATAAGAGCATTTAACAATGGTCCCTAGATGAAAAGAATACAACTAGCAAGAAACCACTCAGGGATATCAGTACTTGTCTAACTTGCAATATAACATGACCCTAACAAAGAATGTGTACATATACAATTCAAATCAAATTTATAAAGGTCAGGGTCAACTGAATCCCACAAAAAGGTTGAACGCGAAAACGATAAAATCACACATCAATAGTTTTAATTCTCGAGATAAAAATATAGAGATAAGACAATTAATAAAGATCATGCATGACTCAAATTGTGGCAACCATGACGAGTTTAATTTGAAATCATAATTTCATGTAACACAAAATATACAAAAAGTAACTAAGAATTTCAATATTGAAGGAGTGCACCGTTGGCTATGTAACACAATTCAAAAGGATAGTATAAAATCATGATTACAATCATGAGTAAGAGAATAGTTAAAATACTTTATCAAACGGTTAAGTAGAAAACTAGAACAGTTTAGACTGATAATCTGATATAAGGAATATTAATGAAATATCAACTTTTGATAAGCAGGCCTGAACATGAAAATAAGATACGAGAAGTGGAAACTTTATCGACACATGAGTGAAAAGTGTTCATCATAAATCCCGAAGGCAGAGGTTAAATCATAAAATCCTTTTTAACTTTGTCTGAAACCTTTAAAATTCAACAAGTACTATACATACTAGTACGTACCACAACTCTATTTTGTACCAAATAAATAAGTAGATATATAGCTGAATCTGGACATTTTTAAAGGAAACCAGTACTAAAACATCCCAAGGATTAAAGTAACTTGAAGATTAGATGGGCTCTAGCAATTCACTATGCTTTCGTTAATCAAATGATGGATTAGAAACTTTTCAGATTCATAGTAACCACATTAAAGAGAAACATACTAAAATCTCGGATAATTTAAAATTCAAGAAGTGAGGCAAAAGTTGAACACAAACTGACTGGAAATGTCTGGTTTCAGAGAATATAGTAATAGCAAGGTAAGCTTAGAAAATTCACCAAAATTTCTTTGTAAGCCCAAATGACATGAATTCACTTATAACATAGGAGTATAGTTTCACACATAAAAAGAACAAAAATTAATTCAAACATTTGAGCATTTAAAACAAATCAAAACTCAAGGAGGTTCACTGAAAATTTTGGGAACATAACCAACCGCCGACCAAAAATCACTACGCGTTTATCTTTTAATGAAATTAACTGAAAACTTCTAGATCAATAGTTAAGAAGTGAAGGATCAACATATCAAAATTTCAGGAAATTCGAACATTAAATTGATAGGTAAATGATATTCTAAAATGACTATGTAAAAGGAGGAAGTTTATTCAGAATCTCATAATTACGGTTTTGAAAACGGACAACAAAAGAGATTAATTTAATAAAAAGTTTATGAACTCCCATTGACATACTGAAACATTTTCATGAATTTTGAAATACAATAAAAGTATGACCCCGATTTCAGAAACGCTTTAAATGGGATATCCAAATCTGAAAACTCGTCGTTGCAATTAAACTTAATAAGGAGAAATTTGAAAAGGGAAAAGAACTTGGTTTGTAATATACATTGAAATAATACCCAAAAAGAATATTCGAATATTAATTTCAATATTAGATTTAAGTACCCGAAAGAAAAACACTTGGTGTCATGAATAAGTATATCTGATAATGCATATTATCCCCATAAGTAAGAATTTAAGACCCAAAGTAACATTATATCAATAAAATTTTCAGTTTGACAAACGAAAAATGTTTGTCAAGTAGCAATTGAGAAGAATAGTAGAGGATGAATCCAAAAAGACAACATAAATTACAGACCCAACTAGATTCAAAAATATATAGAAAAATTTTATTTCCCTTCCTCAAATTTTAGAAATCAGCAGTCAAGCATCTCAAACCAATCTTACAAAACTCATTAAACACAAACACCCAATCAACCAAAGTAAAACCAACCACGAGATCGAAACTTTAAGCAGATGCAGTAACTCCAAAGCACATGACTCGTACACTAACGTCTTAAGGTCAAGCACACTTTGGATAAATGAACAAAAAGTCAATTGGTCGGGAACAAGGAACAAAAGGAAAAGAAAGGATGGGGGAGGATGATGAATAGCTGTCGGCTTTTGTTCGAGAGAGAAGCTTCCTGGAAGTCACTGCTGGATCTCACTCCAACAACCATAGATAGGTAGACCACGTTGATAGAAATCTGTAGCCACTCACGGATTCAGAATCGAAATTACGGATAAAAACTCATGATCCGCGGGAGTTTCGTCGTAAATCCAAGGAAAAGAAACACAAACGAACGAAAGAAGTGGCTGATCAAATACAAACACAAATATTTATATAATGCCCAATCGAAGAAAGCCACTTGTCAAATTCTGTGCATCTACCAGAATCTTCTTATTCAAATTATCAAACTAACCATAAAATGATTAGATAGATTCCCGATATCGGTATTTCAGATATCATCTCTAACTGCTCACGCGGTAAAACCACAACACCAAGTCCAAAACAGCTCACACTTTCGCTGCGTCACTCACAGAACACAACGTGGACAAGAGACCAAAGTCTTAATTTGTAGCCCTATAAGAAAGGACACCGTCCCCTCTCGAGAGATATAGGGCCGAAAACATCCGGGTTCTCAACTCGTAACGCTAAAACGGCAGATAAGCGTCAATAAATAAGTGAATAGGTATAACCCACATACATATTACATGCGCAAGAACAACGTCCTAAGATGTCGATGTACTCGAGGCATAGTCTAAAAGATACAATTGGATACTTGGAATGTATTTTACATACTTAATAATGACAGTAGCTCCAAAGAACATACGATGGCTATCCGCTGCAGTCGGACCATCAGTTAGTGGTACTAAGCATTACCAAGAATATAAAATAACAGAATAGAATAGTACTTTACAGAGTACATAACAAGATACCAAGGAATCTGGCTCACACACTTAAAGAGCACACTAGCATCGAAGAGTGTAATGGAAATCCGCCGCGGTCGAACCATCACTCAAAGAATACTAGGTGTCATCAAGTAGAAAGGACAACATGACACAAGAAAATGGAAGGACCTAATGCTCTGATACCAAACTGACAGGACCCGAATCGGATTTCACCTCGAACCCGGATAAGGCCCTGCGGAGACTATCTTAAGATTAACTCTATCGATAAATCGATAGGCCAATCTTAAGATAGACAACCCTAAACCTGCAACAAAATACAAAACACTTCCACAATAACCATCCTGACTCCAGAAGCCACCTGCTCCCCCAATATCAAACAACTTCCACTCAAATTCATAAACACAATGCAAATAATTCACATGTCATCATAGCAATCTAAATAAGGAACTGGGGATAAAAATCAAAGAGTAAAAGGATCAATAGATCTTACCAAGTGGAAGTAAAGACGACGACTATGCCTCGACTCCGAGTACCCTTGACCTCAAATAAACTAGTCTGCAAACTGGGCGATTTAAAACAAAAGGCCCAGGGGAAAGTAAATTAAAAATGTTAGAGTAAGTGGATAAAAGAAAATAATTTTACTAAATAACTTTAAATAAAAGTATCATATTATTACTTTCCAAATGTTTTAGAAATAAAAACAACAATGCATGCGTTTTAATAAAACGTCCCGCGTTTTAAGATCATAGTATTTAAAAATCAGCCCCGCCGATATAAACAAATAAACAAATAATTATTTTTTTTATATATATATTCAAAAAATATACTTTTGAAAATCAATTCATAATATTTCACGACCAATCCTATTGGTCATATAAAAACCTCAGCCCCGCTGGTTCGGAAATTTATTAAATAATAGAAGGTTTCATCGAGAAAATATTCCCGAAAACTAAATAATATAAAATCATGACCAATCCCATTGGTCATATAATAAAACAGGAGAACGTCATTACCACCATTTAATAGTAGCCTCCAAGACTAAGGGTCGAGCCTCCAAGACTCTGTAGCGTCCCACGCTAAGCGTGTACACGTCAACCACCGAGCATGAATCTGACCTATATGGTCAAGTCTTCACCTCGCATGAGATTAGGTGACTATGCTAGCTAGCATCTATATAAATACGGACCCTGATATGGTGAAAATCCGAAAACAAAACCGAAAATACGTACCCCTTATATATTATAAATCCGTACGATCCCCGACCACACATATGAGGCTTATATATATATATACAGGACCCTTCCAATGAGGGATCCCTTATTATGACTTATATGAGGGATTGAGAATTACACCAACTTTTCGATCATCATTTTCAATCTTAACCATTCAATCTCTTCATACATATGAGTAGATCATTTCTGGAAAATTTCATCCCAATTGGTGATCGTTAAGGCTTCGAACTAGCTTAAATCAATAGACGGCTCAAATCTGGCAGATTTGAACCATTCATGCACATCGCAGTTTTGAGGACCTCAACGATCACCAATTGGGATGAAATTTTCCAGAAATGATCTACTCATATGTATGAAGAGATTGAATGGTTAAGATTGAAAATGATGATCGAAAAGTTGGTGTAATTCTCAATCCCTCATATAAGTCATAATATGGGATCCCTCATTGGAAGGGCCCTCTATATATATATATATATATATATATATATATAATAAAATAGAATCATAGCCTCGAAGAAACATATATATATATATCCGACATGTCTTACATGTCGTGAAATCATAAATAATGAAATCATAAACTCCCCGGAAATCTCATTTCTGGTCATTCAAATAAAAACGATTGAGTATGATTTATCAAATCATACTATTTCCAGAAATCTCATTTCCGGTTAAAATACGTACTACTAAATATTAAATCAGCAATTATAACAAAAGAATATGAATTATCGGCTTCGATAAATCATATCATGCTTATGAACTCATTTAATTAAATAAATTACATTTCAATAAACGTAAATGCATGCATTTATTTTAAAATAAAATCCACTCACAGTACGGCCGAGCGTGTCGCTATTCCGCGCTCTCGTCCCGTCGAGTAACTTCTCGACCTGTAACAGAGACGTGTTTAAAACACATTTTAAAACTCGGAATTGGATTATAAAATTAAATCTACAGACGTCCTCACTCGCCCGAATAATCCAATTTCAAATTCTTGTTATCGGTATTAGAATTACGTCTCAAATACCGAAATAATTTACGTTCTAAAAGTACACATGACACCCATCCTGAGTCCGATCCATTCTTTTACTGATTATTTCGTCGTAAACCCCTTTTAATAAGCTTTTACCCTTATTACGGTAAGTCAACAGTAACATTTACTGGTCAAACAGTTAATTTTGAAAGTCAACAGTAAATGGTCAAAGTTCGAATTACTATTTACCATTTACCTTTTACTATTTATCATTCACTGATTTACTTTTTACCGTTTTACTTTTCAGTTTTACCTTCTTCTACCTCTCGCCACCGGCAACAGCAGCGCCGCCGCCACCACCACAGACAGCTTAGCCACAGTGGCCAGAAACACCTCAAATTCATCCCAAATTAACCCAACATGACCACCACCACCTCAAGGTTCTATTTCCGCCACCTCTGCTGCCAAAATCAGCCTCAGCCGCCTCAAACGGCGGCCAACACAGCGGCCGGACCTCCTGCACCACCAATTTTTCCCAATTTCCACTAATCGAATACCAAATTACACCTAATCGACTCAAATCAATGTCCTGAACTCAATTCTAGCCTCTAATTACACCAAAAACTTCAAAATCACAACATCTACCAAAATTCACAAAAAACCCTAAAAATTTCAAATCCTAATTTCCTTGGCTGATTCGGATCAATTCCCTTATGAAATCGACGTGTAGACCGAAGCCTCTATTTTCCCCTTGGAATCGGGCAGATCGGTAGTCGGAGGAAGGAGTTTCGGTTCGACTGTGTCGAACGGTCTCCACCTTCGTTCGTCCAAACGGCGGCGGTTCGTCTCGATCCACCATCGCAGACGTGACGAGGGGTAGAAGACGAGTCCAGCCCGACTGGTGGCGCACCGATCGGTGGCCGGACGGCGGAGAACCAAGGGCGGCGACTCGGTCCGTGTAGCTCGGGCCGAGTCGGGGAGAGAGAAAGAAAAGGAAAGAAAAAAAAAGGGAAAAAAAAACTTGCCTTTTTGGGAAAATTTAAACTGACTATTTATACTCGTCCAAAAACGGCAACTTTCCGATTTTTAGGTCATAACTTTTTCACACGAACTCTAAATTAAACCTGTCACATGTCCACGAGCTCGTTTCAACGTCTTCTATCTCGTCGAGAAATAAAATTATCCGTCGAGTCAACTTATTTAAAAGTCAACTTTTACAACTTTCGAATCGTAAAAACAATTTATCAGAACGTAAAAATAAAAGATAAAACTGTCAAAAAGTAACTCGAGATTCGGGTCGTATCAGCTCGTCTCTTCCTCCTCTACCTCCATACACAAGTTTTGCAGCGCGTCGTGGCCCAAGGCGAGAGTAGTGCTCCATTTTCAGTCGAGCCTTGGACCGATCGGAGCTCCACTTTTCGGCCTCGAGCTAGTGCAATCCATACGAGCTTGAGAAATGTATGATAAACCCTCCAAAGGGTTGTACCCAATTTGGAACATGTAAGGAGAAATTCAAATTGGAATTTCTAGGGTTTTGGCATTTTCTATAATGGGTGATTGAAATGGTGAAATTGCTGTAATTGGAGATTGGGATTGGATTTAGGTAGTTGTTTGGAGTCGAATTAGTGTAATTTCAAGTTTAGATTGTTGGATTTTGGAGAATTTCAGATTTGGAGATTTTTGGCCGCCGTGTCAGCAGCCGTTCGCAGTAGCTGCAATTGTTTTGTGCGGCAGAGGCAGTGGGGGTGACCCCCTGTGGTGGTGGCGATGGTGTTGGACATATTGGAGGTGGTTTTGGCTCTGTGGTGGAGTTGCAGCGGCGGCGGCAGCAGGGCTGCTGTTGTGGCAGTGGCGGAGGTGAAAGTTAAAAGGTTAAATGGTAAATGGTAATTGGTGAACAGTGACTCAGTAATTAGTAAATAGTAAAAGTATGATAGTAAAGGTGAAAAGATAAATTGTAAATTCGAAAGTTGCTGTCAAACTTATGAGTTACTGTTTGACTAAATTATTTACTATTAGACTTACGGTAAAAAAAGAATACATGTGAATAAGTAGAATTTACGACGGATTGATCAATAAATGAATAAATAGTCTTGAACTGGGTGTACTGAGTAATTTCAGCCGTAAACTGGTTTGAGTTGACGTGTAAATTTTAACTGGGAGATTTGTACGAGTGAGGACCCCTGTAAATTAAGTTTTTCTAATTCAATTTCCGAGTTTGGGGGTTTTCTAAATTTATCTCTTTACAGGCCGAGGGGAGACTCGACTTGAGGAGAGCTCGGATAAGCAGCAAGCTTAGCGGTACAGTGAGTTGACTTTTATTTTAAATTGATGCACGCATGAATATTTAAATAATGTGGGGTTTTAATTCAGTATTTTTATTTCGAGAAGAATATGGATTATCGATGGTGGATCATCTATTTTATTTGATGATGATTTCTTTTCTGATCGATATTTTTTTAAATGGTTTACAAATTAAGTCAATTAATTTGGCTTATATATATATATTGATATTAAACCGGAAATGAGATTTCCGAGAATTGTATGATTTAACTTTTTATGAATATTACGACATGTGGGATATGTCGATTTCAATTATTTTTTCTACGAGGCTATTATTGTGTTTATATATATTTATAAGCCTCAGAAGTGCAGTCGGGGACCGTACTGATTTACAATTTATTAGGGGAACTGTACTTTGATTTCGTTTTCAGATTTTTCACCATACAAGGGTCCATATATGTTTATTGCTAGCTAGTTTAGTCACCTGAGCCAATGCGAGGTGACGACTTGACCATATAGGTCAGATTCACTTCAGTGGTCGACATGTACAGGTTTAGCGTGGGACGCTATAGAGTCTTGGAGACTGACCCTTAGCCTTGGAGGCTCATTATTATATGGTGGTTGACATTCCCCTATTTTTATTTGATTTCACTAAATGGTCAATGGGATTGACCCAGTTACATATATATACTTGGTATTCGGGAATGTTTTCTCCTATAAGATTTATAGTTATTTTATAAATTCCCGAACTAGCGGGGCTGGGGTTTTTATATTAAGAGTATATGGAATTAAATGTTTCATTAATGCATGCATCATGGTTTTTTCATGAAAAAATGAGGAAAGTAATATAAATTACTTTTCATTAAAATGTTTTATATATATATATATATATATATATATATATACATATTTATTTTTGTCCACTCACGCTAATGTTTTAAATTACTTTCCCTGAGCTCTTCGTTTTAAACTGCCCAGCTTGCAGAGTCGTTCGGTACTAGTAGGAGGCAAGACTTAGAGATCATCTTCCGCTGTCGGATATCGTAGGTTACCTGTTTAACCTGCTTGTATCATATTTCTCCTTGTATAGTGGCTCTAATGTCCATAAAGTGTTGTAGTAAACTCCTACTATTCACTTACAGGTTGTGACCCGACGACACTAGTTGTTATATTGTATTATTCCTACTCATCTTCCTGAATTTGAGTTTCTTGTCGACATCGGAGCAGTGTGCGTTCCAGGCGAAACCGGGGCCTCTCTCTTGTTGTCTTCCTCTCTCTTGTTGTAGGACTCGGCCTTACAATGACGTTTCCGGTCACTCTCCAGTTCAACCAATGTTCTTTTCAAATACATATTGACTCCCCATTCTATGATCTACGTGTTGGTGGTGTTGGTAGCAGGTTTGGGTGGAGTTTGGGTGGAGGTGCGTGAGGCCCATGTGCAGCCGCTTATGGGAGCGTCTGGCGACGCGTACATCTTTCATTAGAGCACTTGTGTGCTCTATAATATTGTGCTCGTCGTTATGAGTGTGAGGACATGTAATTTGTAAGATTTGACTACCATTTGAGAATGTTATTCATTTGCTAATCCATTGCTACACAATTTTCAACTTACGAGGGATTGAGCTTTATAATTGGAGTTGGGTGTTCTATCCTAGGGTCAATATGGTACTCTCGAGGCCTCGAGACTCTTGAAAGGAGGTTATCTCTTGTGGGAAATCCTCCGGGTTAAGGGATTAGGTGTTGGGTTCAAGTTGTAAACTTTTCTTGGGTTAATAAATAAGTTTTTGACTATGTCGTCAGGTGATTGACGGTGCGTGAGTATCTTACCCTTGTGAGTTTGAAGACGCAGCGGGAGTAAGAGGTGAGCAAACCTCACAACGTTCGCATCAACATGTTATCTTATGGCTATTGGATCGTTTAATGTGAAATTAATTTATTTAACTCAATATTTGTCTTAAATCATATAGATTTGTTCGGCTACTGGGTAAGTAAAATGATTTTATTATAAAAAAAATTTAAAGAGTTTTACGATCAATAACTACAGTTGGTAGTAGTAGACTATTCATGAGCGACTATATATATATATATATATATATACTTAGAATTAATATATCAATTGTTATTATGGATTGAGATACAGATGTTAATTATGAACTTGTTGGAATTGTGGTTGGTACAATTGCATCGTGTAAATGCTTACATATGTTAATGTGATTGTGTAACCTGAGATGTGATTATGTCGAGTCGAGTGAGACTTAAAATTAATTTGTGTTCTTTGGAAGGTCACTATTGTAACGGAGGCATTTATATTGGGAACCAAGCCTTTGGCCGGGTCATTAGTTACGATATGTTAGAGCTCTAGTCTGTATGTCGTTACACGGCATGAGGGGTAACCAAATGCGGTTATCTGGGTCTCATGTATGCATGTTTTGAAAAGAGTAATTTTTGAATTACTTCTTTATTGGTTGACGAGTTAATTTAACCTTATTATCTTGTGGAATTTGATACTATTATGGCGTTAACGTGCGAAATCATATATTGTGGTGTTTAAGTTGTTAATATTTGTTTACTCATATGAGCTTAAAAGCTTACATGGTTTGTCATTTGCAATCCGGTGCACTAATTCATGGTGTAGGGGTTAGACTTGTAGATACGAATCAACAGACTTCAGACAACGACTGATTGGGGACGGCTAATAGGCGTAGACCTTATCTTAGCTTGTATCCTTTCAATTGTGGTGAGTACTGTAGTGGGAGTTGTTGCATTCCAATTATGTTACATGCTTGTACACATTTTGGCAATGTACTATTTGGGCTGACTGAGTCGTACTTTCGAACTAAGCCTTTGATACTTAGTTATATGTAAAATATCTTTAAGTATTCAGGTTTGCTTTGTGAGATCACATTTTCGAATTGAATATTTGTTATTTTAAATTCAGGCTGTGACATCGATAGGCCAACTTGCTTATCACAATTTTACATGTTCACCGTTCAATTACCATGTTTGTATATGCAGATCATTCTTATAACTTTTTAGCCAAAATGTTGAGCAAGGACTGAAATTTCGATTTTTTCGCCGAAATATCGGCAAAATTTTCGTTTTTTTGGGTCAGCGATATTTCCTCTTCATTCTTTCCTTTTCTTGTGCGATATTTTCGAAATCTGAGGAGAAACATTCCTCTCTCCAACACGTGTCGTCCTGCTAAAAACCCATAAATTTGGGGGTGAAGTGAGATTCAAACCCCTCACCTCTTAGCTTGCATGATAAGATTAATGAGTTAGCCAATTGAGCTAAACTCATTTCTTGTTCAATCTCTTCATCTTATTACTTATATAATATGTTTACTGAAATCCGAAAAAAATGAAAATGACAAATTATGTCCTATCAAAAATCAAAGAGATGATGAGGATAGTCAGGGTACTGAAGATTTTGTACCGCATAGATCTTCTATGTGGTTCTAAATTATTCATGTAATGTCATGTCCAATATATTATATGTGTGTAAGGCGTGATGGCCTAACCTCCCTTTGGGTTCCCAGCCATAAAAAAAAATTAGATGTTAGTATATATTTTTATTAGAATTTTCAACGTTTTAGCGTTTATATATTTCACATTATATCACTACAACTCATTATAGACCAATGTCCATATAAGATTTTCTTATGAAATATGATAGATAATAGATTAAATAAACATCTCAGAAAGTTTCATTTAGAATTTCTATGTATTTATTAAAATTTCCGTTAATTTTATCAATATTTTTTTGCTATCGATATTTCCTCGAAATTTCCATCGAAATTTCCATTTTTTGGACCTTCGAAATTTCCGTGATCGTCGAAATTTTAGTCCTTGATGTTGAGTTAAGGTATCTAACTACATTAAATCAATGGACGTATTAAATCTGTCAAACCTGAACTGTTCTAACGATTATCAAATGGGATGAAAATATCCAAATATGATTTACTCATATAAATAAGAAAGTTAAATGGTGGAGGTATTAATATGTGATCTAAAAATAGGATAAATGATCGATCCTTCAGAATGTAGGTATATGTGTATAGATACATAGAATTCTTATTAAGAGCGGAGCTCCGGTTTGAAATTAAAGTGCGGAGTTCTCTATTTGACCTATTTTTCGGTCACATATTTACATATCCATAGTTCAATATGTAGGTATATACATATACACCACTGTAAAATTTCATCCAATTCAGTGATCATTTGAACATCCGTAATCGTGATATACATAAATGATTCATTTTGAACAGATTCAGATGTTCACTGATTTTTTTATCGTTTTGATACCTTAATAGTCACCAAATTTGATGAAACTTTGCATAGATGATCTATACATATATACTTACATACTGAACGGTGGAGATATAAGAATGTGAGTGAAAAGTTGATTAAATAAGGAACTCCGCACTTTAACTTCAAAGCGGAACTCCGCTTTTAATAGAAACTATATGTATATTTATATAAAAGTTCTTATCCTCATGCATGCATACTACTTTCCGGCCATAACAGAACTACAAATCAAGCCCCCATAATATGAAAACTAGTCATTGTTACATCATTAAGTGTTATTCCAAACCCAACTTGTTAAAGAACTTTGTCAAAAATGTGATCCGTGAAAATATAAATAGCCTAATATAAGTTATATTTTTACTGGCCAACATGTTCCGATGCATATTAGAATGCAATATCACGGTTGCAAAATTAGGATACAATTGTACTAATGAGTTAGTCAGAATGATAATGTTCCCTTGCTTTTTGATTCCCCAAAGCCCAAAGGGTTTTACTTTTTGATTCCCCAAAGGGTTTTAACTGCTTCAATTGTACTAATGAGTTACTCGGACTCAATATAGTTTTTTCGTAGCGAGAAATGAAATAATGTAAGATCAGAGTGCTCGTTTATTTGCATGTATCCTTAATTTTCACTGCTTCAATCGTATTATTTCCCATTTGGTAGCATTATACAGTATGGCGATCGGAATTCGATGGAAGAAATCAACGGGTACTCATCATCACACAGTTGAGGGCTGATGATGCAGAGAGTGACAAGACGGTTTTTACCGTTAGTGTTCCCCACCCCAGGCCTGGCTTTGGGTAACGTATGCAACTCAGTCTGTTACGGAAACCCCAGGACGTTACCCATATGTTAAAATCAACAACAAAAAAATATATGAAACAAACAAGGTTGATGCTGTCAGCTGCTGATGCCTCCACTATTGAACTACGAGAGAGTTTCTATTTTTAAGGTACAATGTCCTTGTTCAATAGTACATTATTAAGTTTAGGTCACTACTGTCCTTATTTCAAATGGCTATGTTCCCCCAAATAACTCTAATTTTATTTTTATTAAAAAGGCTGAATAAACACGAATAGTTGGCGAGGTCTGTACTGTGATCATTGTGATGGATGTAATGGCGAGCTTGAGGTAGGTCTCGATACTTTAAGCCAATTTAGCTTCCGCAAGAGGCCTCAGGGTGAGGCTCGTGCTAGCTAGCTAGATAGGCCAAGTTTGAGATTTTGCTAGATAGCGAACTAAGTTTTGTGGTTCGGGTGCCTTGACGTAGTCCATCTACTACTTGGCAATTTAGCCATTAGGTTTAGAGGTGGCTCTAATACTGTGGTCTAGTATATACTTTTTAGTTTGTTTTTGGTCTAAAATCTTGTCTAGTATGTTACTAGTATGAGCTCTTCGGTGACCATTCTTACAAATATAAACTACATCTAATGATTGTTTCGCAAATTGTGCGTTAAGAACAAAATAGCTTGGGAAATGAAAAATATGTTTTTTTTTAATAACGATATATAAGCTTATAATATATGGAGTCATTAATCGAAAAATCTGATTTCACGTGTATATACTTATTTTTAAACACTAAATCTTAAATCACAAAGACCGTTAAAAAATGGGAAATATATATATATATATACACACACATGCAAGATCTAGAGAGAATGTCCTCAAACTTGCATTATAGTGCGAATTTTCATTTTTGACCCACTTTTCGATTGAATTTTCTCATCTCCTCCGTCTAGTACCTAGATAATATTGTGTAAATCATCTCTGCAAAATTTCAGCTAATTTGGTAATCGTTAAGACTCTCAAATTAGAAAAATAAATGGACGAACTGAATTCTGTCAAACTTGAACCGTTCATGTTTATAACAGAAAAACGTAATTTTGAGGGTCTTAACGATTACCAAATTGGCTGAAATTTTACAAACATGTTCTACACAATATTATCTAAATACCAGACGGTGGGGATGAGAAAATTCGATCGAAAAGTGGGTCAAAATGAAAATCCGCACTATAAGACATTTTAAGGACGTCCTCTCTAGATCCGGCCTATATATATATATATATATATATATATTTTCTTGTACGCAATATTATATATGTATACACATGCATGCAACTTCTTTAACCTCTTTGCATGGGCCAAAGAACAAATTTGAAAGAAAAAACAAGTAAAAAATATAGAAGATAAATTTTTACCATCATTAAGAAAAGTTTCTATATCATGTGTGCATCATCCTAGCTTTTTATGTAATTACCTATAATACAAAACCAAAGCGCTCCATTTCCCCCAAAATCTCTTTCAGATTAGAAAACCAGGTACTAAAATAATTTGAGACTAGTTACAATAACAATGACCACAATGAGAATATGTGTAGAATTTTGAGAAAGACTGTTGAGAAGTTACGCTTAATTAGTGATGTTTTGGTACATTTACTTTGAAGTATGAACATATATCAGGAACTTTGTAAAAAAATGAGGGCTCTCGCTCTCTCTTCTTTTCGTCTAACCCTAGGATTTAGTCGATTGTTTCTCTTGAACCACGACAGTGGCCTCCATGGTCCTTGGTTAGCGCGCCCTTTAGAGCCGTGCATCTCTTCTATTTAGCCTCATGGTTGTTATACCCTCATCTTGTTGGTTCGACGATGGGGTTCACTACCCATGGCTCTTGGTTGTGATGATGATGGGCGTCGGAGAAGTGGCCTTGTGGATCCAAATCAGATATGGGATTCGAGCTCCTTTAATCGGTGGCGTTTGAGATGTGCAGAGATCAAATTATCCTCCAGGGTTCGACGTAAAAATGAGATGGTGACTTTGGTTTCGCATCTTCTTTACTTTCTGGTGGCCATTTAAGTTAGGTTTTTTGGACGTGCGGTGGAGATCTAATTTACTAAGGGATTCAGCCCTTAGCCTATCATCGGTGCGGAGGTGTGGTCGAACACTGTACAGGTGCGGAGTTGGACGAGATTCCAGATTCTTGGGTGCACAAAGGGATTATTTGGGTGCCCAACTCAGTTTGGCTTGCCTTTCGTTAAGATTGTTTTTGTTTTCTTGACTTTGGGTTCTGGCCAGATGTGGATTTGTATTTGGTACACAGGTCGTGTTCAATTCATGAATCTAGATATGAGATTGCGGTTTTCAATGATCTGGTATCAGTTCTGGTTCTTACAAGTTCGTTTGCTAATTTTCGAGTTTTTGACATCCTCAGTTACTCTCGAAATTCTAATGGACGGATCACCTCTTATAGGTGATCACAGTAGCAGATACGATCATAATTACAGTTACGATTACTTTTACACTGCTTTTATAATATATGCAATACAGCGATGTCGTACGACATTAAGTTACATGATTACCTTTCAATCCAGATGCGTCTGTGCATCTTGTTGTCTTTCATTATTTTATTTTAGATGTGTTTATACATCTTGTTATGTATTAGCGTGTTTCTTCGATGTGTTTGCATCACGCTATGTATTTTTTAGATTTCATCTAATATAATTATGTCGTCTTTTCCCTGAAAAAAAACATATATATTATGTACCTATACTTATACTAAAGTATGTAGTGAAACGATAGAAAATCAATAGCACAATATCCAAGTCCCGAATATAAAGAGAAACTAGCTACTTCAATTCTCTATTAGTTACGGTTCGCCGAATTGTAATGTTGACATTAGCAAGATTGAAAAGATTGAAAACTTCTCTTTTGAGAAGAGCAAGATTGAAAGCTTGAAATATAACTACATGTATTTAAAATAAAATTAAAAAAAAAAAAAAGTAGTGATAACAGAAACATTCACAAGCTTGTCTCACCCGGAGAGTGTTGGAATAAGTAAGATTAAAAAGATGAAGAGTATCACAATGAAACAAGAAAAGAAAAACTGCATCAGATTGAACACTTTCCAGAACAACGTACACACTGTCATAAATCTACTGCCTTAGGAATTCAAATATATATTTACATTCAAATAATGTAATTAAAGAGAAACTCAGTTACTTAACATTTTCAGAACTGAACTTAGTACTGGTTCTTTACCGATCACTTGCTGAGCTTCCCACCGTACCTGTTCCACAAATTGTCTCCCTCGTTCGTCGGAATGTAAAAGGAGCTAGAGTTCATACTCAGATGATTAGAACTTGAAGCTAATAGGCCTCCATCCATCAGCTGCAGTCCCATGTTCTCATCCTTGGCCTCGTAGTTGTAACTGCCGTTAGTTTCTATACCCCTAATTTGGCTAAGAGCTCCCATTATTGAAGCATCTCGAGTTTCCACCCATGCTCTCTCCTTAGCCCAGAATTCATGTACTTGTTGATTAAACCGTTCCGCCTCTCGCTTCCTCAACTCCTCTTCTTTAGCCAACCTCTCCTCTTCTCTTTCTTCAATAGTCTTCAACATCTTCTGCATCCTACCCTCTTGGACCTTCATCACCTTCATCATCTGGGAATTCACAAACTCCTGAACCTGTGCCTTCCAGGTCTTCTTCACACGCCTTGAACACCTTTGGTTCTCCATTTTAAAATGATCATTAGCTGAATTTGAAAGATCATCTCCATTGTTCTCCGAGGTGGAGGTTTCCAAGTCAGTTGAATTGTTAGAGAAATTAAGGCTCTCAGTACCAAGCTTAACTTCTTGATTTTCTTGAATAATAGCAGCAGTACTGGTGTGATTATAAAGAAGAGTAGGGTTTAATGTACCAGTTAAATGGGTTTGATCTGAAGCTGAGCACAACGGATTTGTAATGCTTTGGTCACCATAGATTGCTTCAAGCTGTCGAAAGAACCT
Source organism: Potentilla sterilis (assembly GCA_963682095.1). Taxonomy (NCBI): domain Eukaryota; kingdom Viridiplantae; phylum Streptophyta; class Magnoliopsida; order Rosales; family Rosaceae; genus Potentilla; species Potentilla sterilis. Next base: position 23,690,210 of record OY821766.1, read on the forward strand.
ATAGTGCTTCCCATCTTGTCTCCCAGCTTTGCCTTCTTTGGTTTTCTTGTAGTACTTATATAAATTCTCAAACTTCTCTTTGCATTTCTTCCCACTCCTTTGATATCCATGTTCCTCACTCATTATCCTACATAAACAAATATACACAAGATCTAATCATCATGTAGAACTATAATTAAAGTATCAAGAACCCACTAACATTCCTTTAAATGGCAGCACCAGAGTACCAGATACTGATATTATTATACTGTGTTAACATTTCCAAATTAAGCATTTCGATCATATCGATCGAATGCTTTTGGACTAGATAAATCAAAATAATTCCTACTTTACAACGATATATATAACGTTCTATGGATTGATTTAAGGCCTTTTTACAGGTAATGAGTGCAATAATATGGTCGCCTGCCCTAATTTAAAAGATTGTGCTGCAAATTAATTTAGTATACCAAAACCATATAAGATAAGAAAAAGAATACCTGGGTCTCTCAGTTAACAGATGATATGTCACTCTCAAGCACTAATTAAACTCATAAGATGAAAAAACACTAATAACTCATCCAAAAAGCCTGCCATATATCTCATCTCTGTCTAAGAAATCAGGTAAAAAGAAAAAAAGAAAAACCCTAAAGGGCAGATTTTGTAGCAAAGAATCGAAGAAACTAAACGCAGACAAATTAAACCCAGAAAGAAGAGTAAGCAAGAATAGTATTATACCTAGAAACTTCATCCCACAATGGACCTTTCTGATTAGTCTCCTTGAACCTGGAATCGAGACTAGATCTAATCTCAAGAAGAGTAAGAGTTTCTTGTCTCGGCCATCTGCTGTTATTGCCTGCTCTATCATTCCCGTTAATATTCCACCCATGCTTATTTATCAACTCTAACCCATACAACGAACGAACTGATGAACCAGCAGTAGAACCATTTAGATTAGCAGCAGCAACACTACTATTGCTAATAATTGTACTAAAAATAGGAGAAGGAGCAGAAGCAGTAGAACCAAACTCAAACAATCCATGAGCATTAACCTCCTGACCTACAGCGATACTACTATTGGGGTGATAGTTACTGTAAGGTCGTACTGAAAACGGGTCTGGGAATTGTACGAACTGCTGTGTTCTTGCGGCCATCAGTTGCCGGAGGTCTGGATAATCATCCATTATCTCTGCACTTCAACTCGATCTACTAGCTAGAGAGAGAGAGAGAGAGAGAGCGAGCTGAGAGACAGATAGAGACTGTGTGTGTGTTTTGAAAGGGGAGGTAACTTTAATAAGCAGTAGAACTGTGGAAGTACTTTACTCGAGTGTTAGAAGAAAGGGGCCAAGAGAGATTTCAATTGTCTGCAGAATGTGAGAGCTTTAGCCATTGGAGACAGGATCCGAGTCTACCGCAAATTTCGTCAGTCTTGCATCACTACTCACTCTCTCTCTCTCTCTCAGCCTCTCAGTCTCTCACTCTCACTCTCACTCTCACTCTCACTGTCTGTCGACGACTGTGGCTCCTCTGTGTGCCTGAGAGAAAGGGGAAAAATATGGTATACATAGTAATTACTGACAGCTATGTGTGAAGAAAGGGACTACGCATTTAAAATTCTCAAACAGTAGCATCCGTGTGGTTCACCTTTTTGACTGAATCATGATCAGTGATTCCATCCCAACCCCATGCATATACCTATCGATTTGTCCATCTTATCAACCGCCTTCTACCTCTTCACTTTTGGTGGCGGCTAAATGTGCCCTCAGTTACCAGTTACCACATTCGAAATGAAACGAATGGGACTATATATTGGAGTTCGGAGTTTGTATCAGAAATGTTCAACTATGTTTATTACGTTCGTACGTACTAGGTATACATGGCATTTTACAATAGTTCACGTGTTTACTAAACGGGAAATGAAATGACTCTCGTTTCCTTTTAAGTGATCTCATTTATGTGCTCTTAAGTTGATCATGTGATTATGAGTAATGTGCTTTTTATTAAGGTGAGCAACACTCTGAACATTGTGGAGCAATTCGGTGAGGCGAAACCTAAGATACATGGACACATGACGTAAATCTATGAAGTAGGCATTAAGTGGGCAGGTAAGAGGTAGTCGGCAAATTTACTTTCAACACAGTGAGGCGAAACCTAGGTTTCATGGAGGCGGTGGTGGACTTAACGCATGAACCGATACCTCGCCACCCCCCCCCCCCCCCCCCCCCCCCCCCCCTCAAACTCAGATTTTCTACAAGTTTATGAGTTGTTGCAAATGTGACGGTAGAGCTTTAATCAAATAATCTTTTTTTACTTTTTCTTTTTTGGTTACAGATGGGACCTAAAAGGCCCAAACAAAAATACAAAAAACTTACACGGAAAATCAATCTCTTTTATTTTACTTTGGACCATCATAATTTTTAATATATTATCTATACACAGACAGACAAATAGATAGATAAAAGAGATCAATCTAGCTACTCAACAAGCAAATAGTAAGAGAAAGATCAAACTTTACCTAGCTTATGAATGATTGAAGCGATTTCGAAGGACTACTGGAGCAAAAGTAGATTTTTGATGGATTATTATGAGTATTGCACTTTTGTCTTTGCCTAAAAAAGAAAGGCGGGTCCTTGCAATTCTCCCACAGCTAGCTGCATGTGTGTGCATCACAGCTTACCGTCATTTCCAGCCAGTTTTTTGTACGGACAAGAAAAGAGATCGAGAGGCCTACTTCGATTCTTTTCAGGGTCACTCTCACCACTCCAAATTAATCGATCTGTGAGACGACGCTAGCTGTAGACCCAAGTACACATAACTTGGTTTCTTCTTCTTCTTCTGATACGTATCAGATCTTGGATCCCCAAAGAATAGGGCAAATGCTTGCAATTGAGTCTTATGTGACTACATGCAAGAGCTACTAAGAGTTTACATATAGATATGATACACAAAATCCCACGGATGCTAATGATGGTGCATGTTTCTAGTCTGTAGCAGTATGCATGAAGTCCCGGAGTATATACAGTCTTATTTCTTCTATTAACAGTCAGAGAGGGTTATTAATTCTTTTGTTTTTGAGTGGCTTGAATACCTAATTTTGTTGTTGTACTCCTACTTTTTCTTTTTCTTTTTCTTTTTGAACTTTTTATAAGACACGTACTAGCATTGTTTTTTATTTGGTGCATTGATAGCCTAAGTAAGATTATCTTGATAATTTTCAATTTAGTATGACCTAAGATTACAATTAATAATATCATATTAGTTTTTCAGAAGTGAAATTTACGCTCTTTATTTTATAATATACTATTTATGTTTGTTTTTAAGATAACTTAAATTTTGTCTATACTCATTTATTTTTCTTTTCAAGAGAATTTTAACTGAGTGCGAATTATAGATTAGGGAGTGAATTTCACTTCCTTTGTTTTCGAGCATAACTGTACGAGACATTTTGTAATTATTCTCTAACGCAAGCAAAGCATGCATAGTATAGGCCATGAAACCGACAATACCAAAAAACTACGAGTCCAAAGTTTTCTTTTGTCAATTCACATTAAAAATTACAGAAAAAGAAAAAGCAAAGGGCTGGTAGCCCAAAACCTATATATTATTATATTGAAGATGAGAATCATGAGATACATGAGTGTAATGAAGGAAAAATCCAAACAGATCGTATCAAACAAAACAGTAGCATAGAATTCCAGACACTTATAAAAAGAGATTTCAGTTCTAGCTACCAAATCATGTAATATACTCGGTGATCATAGTTCACTACAACACTGAATATCTTAGGCGACGAAAAATCATGTAATATACTCGGTGATCATAGTTCAGTACAACACTGAATATCTTAGGCGACGAAAATTTTTCATCACCTAAGAATGATTTTCGTCGTCTAAGCTGTTAGGTGACGAAAATTTTGTCGCCTAAGTTTCGTTGTCTAAAGTTTGTGGTCTAAGTAAGTAGGCGACGAAAATAAAATAATTTCGTCGCCTAAGATAATTCTTAGACGACGAACAAATTTCGTCGTCTAAGCAAAATGGTGACGAAAAAAAAACTCTTAGAGGACGAATTTTGTCGTCGGCTAAATTCTAGCTGTTTCTGCCTAAACCCGGGGGTCTAGTAGATACAGGACAATAAAGATAGAATATGAACACAAGGGTTTATAGTGGTTCACCGTGCCATCGGAGGGCACGGCTACGTCCACTTGGAATTCACTATAGCCGGCTAATAAGCCATCGGTGGTACAAGGGTGGAATACCTTGGAACCAAGATCCTTAATACTAAGGGGGAAGCCTCCTATTTATAGAGAAGGAAGGCTTCCTCCTACACCATGTTTCCAATGTGGGACACAAACCCACATTACTACACATTACACTACCCACGAAGCTACTTCGGGAGCCCGGTGCCACGCCCTCCGGGTGCGGCACCGGTGATCTCTGACATTGGGAATATAGCCGGGGTTGCAGTCTACCCGCCGGATGCCGGAACTCGGACCCATGACACCGGTTGCACGGTCCACGAGGTCGCCGAACATGCTTGGCGGTGTACCATATATGCCACCAACAAGTCCCCCAAGTTCCCGAGTAAGGGTGCAATCTTACTTGGGGACTTAATCATCTTGCGCCTCCAAGCATAGGCGGTGACCGAGTCACCCCTACTACCTCCAGTCCCCCAGTCCCCAGTGAGATTGGACTCTTCTCGAGGTTATCGCCTTTTGCCTCTGGATGATATGTACCTTATAAAACAAATAAGAATAAAAAAGTGATTAGAATTTAAGCCACTTACAAGAATCCAGCACCGGGTTTGTTATTCGTTACCGCTCGGTGATACGAATACTGCCCGGGGTTACCAATGATATGCCCACAGATATCAATGGAACACATAAATCATGATCACGTATAAAATGAAGGCATGTGTAGCTTGAGGATGTCATGCAAAGTCTTTCGTTAGTGTTGGCTTAGCCGTTGGAATGCCCAGAGCCGGTTGAATGGTACATAACCGGTGGAATGCCTCAGCCGTTGTTACTGGCTTACCGTTTCCCGGAGGAAAAGATCCCGGAGGATAGAACTCGGCCAGCCACACATGAAAGACTATATGCAATGCACCACAAAGCTAAATATTACCGATGTAGCAGGTAATCATGCACATTCATTATCATGCGGGAAAAACAATTCACATGCTCGCCAAATATATAGCACAGTACTCGCATAGAAGTGGAGTAAATATATTTGTAAGGATTAAAGAACTTAGCTTCGCTGGAGACTGCTACAGGTTGATTTGCTGTTTGAAGCAGTGGGTGCCCAGAGAAGATTTCTGGGTGTCCAAGCTGCTGAAACTGACCAGGATTGCTGACCAGATGGGAAGGCCCAGGGCTGCTGCTTGAGACCCGGATTGCTGGATGGACCCAGACCGGTGGATGGACCCGGACCGGCCCAAGGTGAGGATCGGTTGACCTTGACCGGATGGGCTGATTTGAACTTCAAAATTTCCCGCCATTTCTCCCTTCCTGCTTCTCTCTCCTCGCTTCTCGGTTGCTGCTTCCTCGGCCGGACTCGCTCGGCCGGTGGACTCTCGGCCGGCACCACCGCTCGACCGGCACCTTCCTCGGCCGGCATCTCCACCCGGCCGGCATCCTCCTTGGCCGGTGGCTCCACCCGGCATCACATACAGCTCGGGGACTCCTCCTCTCGTCCGGGGACGCTCGTCCGGGACCCTCTCGGCCGGACCCTCCTCGTCCGGCCCATCTCTCCCGGGGACCCCATCCGGCTAACTCGTCCAGGTAACACTCGTCCGGTGGCTCTCGTCCGGGGACGAACTGCACCGCACCGCACCGGGCCGGACTCTGCTGGAAGCTGCCGCACCGGGACGAGCTGCACCGGGGCCGACGAACCGCACCGGAGCTGCTGACCTGAGACGTGCCGCCCCGGGGTCGACGATCCGCACCGGGGTTCTTGCACCGCAGGACGAAACCGGGACCCGCTGCACGAAGCCGGGACCTGCTGTACCGGAAGACTTGCTCGGGAAACGGGGCTGCATGCCGGGCTGCATGCCGGGAGACGCCGCACCGGAGGGGTGCTCGGGGATGCTGGCCGGCGGACTTGCCGCACCGGAGACGCTGGCCGGGAGAAATAATTGGCGCCAAGTCTGAAACCGCACCGGAGCTCGCGCGTGGATCACTGCAGGGTTGACTCCTGCTGACCGGGCTGGGGGATCGGGCTGACTTGCCAACCGGGCCTGATGACTGCCCCGGACTGCCTAAACCCGGGCCTGCTATCCACTTGGAACTGCTAACCGGGCCTGCTGACTTGAACTGGGCTGCAGCAGCAGGGCTGGGCTGCAGCAGGGCTCGCCACTCTTCTTCACTTTTTCTTCTTCTTCTTCCCGATGGAATAAATAAGAGCATGACTAACCGATCTCTACCCAGCTGGTAGAGCAACACAACTTTTTGAACTGATTCCCACAGACGGCGCCAATTGTTTCTGCCTAAACCCGGGGGTCTAGTAGATACAGGACAATAAAGATAGAATATGAACACAAGGGTTTATAGTGGTTCACCGTGCCATCGGAGGGCACGGCTACGTCCACTTGGAATTCACTATAGCCGGCTAATAAGCCATCGGTGGTACAAGGGTGGAATACCTTGGAACCAAGATCCTTAATACTAAGGGGGAAGCCTCCTATTTATAGAGAAGGAAGGCTTCCTCCTACACCATGTTTCCAATGTGGGACACAAACCCACATTACTACACATTACACTACCCACGAAGCTACTTCGGGAGCCCGGTGCCACGCCCTCCGGGTGCGGCACCGGTGATCTCTGACATTGGGAATATAGCCGGGGTTGCAGTCTACCCGCCGGATGCCGGAACTCGGACCCATGACACCGGTTGCACGGTCCACGAGGTCGCCGAACATGCTTGGCGGTGTACCATATATGCCACCAACACTAGCTTAGACGACAAACAAAATGTTTCGTGGCCTAAGATAATTACTTAGACCACGAAACTCAACATTTTCGTGGTCTAAGTATTTATCTTAGGCGACGACAAATTCAATTTCGTGGCATAAGATGGTTACTTAGTCGACGAAATGAAATGTTTTCGTCGTCTAAGCTGGAGACTAAGGCGACGAAATTATTTGTTTCGTGGTCTAAGCTAGTTTCTTAGACCACGAAACAATATATTTTTGTGGCCTAAGCGGTGCTCTTAGGAGACGAAATTATTATTTTTAGTGGCCTAAGTAGATAGCTTAGACCACGAAACCATTTTTTCGTCGACTTACACTACCAGAAAAAAGGCTTTTCCCGACGAAATAAAAAAAAACGGCCGACGAAATAAAATTTTTGAATCCTCTGGACGCCCACCAATTCGTCGGTAAAAATAAAATTCGTCGGCTATTCCCCTAGAATGGCCGACGATTTTTTTTTTCGTCGCTAAAAAAAAAAAATCGTCGGCTATTCCCCTAGAATGGCCGACGATTTGAATTTTCGTCGGCCTTTCTCTGAAACTTTAGCCGACGAAAATTTTTGGAAGTATGGCCGACGAGTACTAGGTTTGATTTCGTCGGCTATGACTAAAAAAAAAAAAAAGAACAGCTTCCATTTTCTATCACTATCGACAAACCATTGCTTCGTCCTTCAAATGCAAATGTGTCGTGAAATAAGATATGACCGAAATAATGAAATACGTCTACGGTTGAAAAATGACAAGATTCCGACAAAATCTGTGTGCCGAATGTTGCGGTTAACTGTTTTTTACTTCTGTTTTCCTATGGGTAGCCTGACGGTCGGTAAATATTTTGAGGAAAATTTTTATACGATTAGTTGCGTCTCATCGATTTGAAACTATTATCTGTTGAAGGTCAGGCCAAAAAACGTCATTTAGACAGGCCAATTACCATTTCTAAGCGTTTAAAGGGTTGACTCACCCGGTTGACCGTCCCGATCGAGCCTTTAACGTTGTCAGATGTAGTTGGATTTTTTTTTCATACATGTATTTAATCTAAACGGTGATATCTGACGGTTGGAATAGATTTTCCAAACTTTTAGATTCAAAATCGGAACATATGCACTAATGTTCCTTAACTTGTTTACTAAGTGTTTAAGTGAATGAATAGTTTCAAATAGTTACTATACGTACACTCTTCAAATGCAAATATGTCGTCAAATAAGATATGACCGAAATAATGAAATACGTCTACGGTTGAAAAATGACAAGATTCCGATAAAATCCGTGTGCTGAAATAATGAAATAAGTCAAAACCCGGTTTACTGTAGATTTGGCGTCCGGCGTCCGAATGATGATTGTGATACCATTCCGGAAAGGGAACGACACCAGGAATAGCCTTTTTCGTGCTTTCGAGTTCGTTTAGGGCCTCAAAACGGCAGTTTAGTATGTTTTCATAGAATAGCCGACGAAACATTGTATTTCGTCGGCTAAACTCTTGATCCGCGCCTTTTTATTGTCCGCCGTTGGATGGCTCAGATCTGAGGGCTGTTGATCTTCCAAAGTATAGCCGATGAAATCTTTTAAATCGTCGGCTATTCTCTAAGTATAGCCGACGAAATTTTTTATTTTCGTCGGCTATTCTCCTTCTAAATCTTTTAAATCGCTTCCTCCCGCCTTTTTTCTCTCCTCCTTCCCCCCCCTCCTCTGGCCTCCTCCTCCTCCTCCTCCGGCCTCCTCCTCCTCCTTCTCCTCCTCCTCCTCCTCCTCCTCCTCCTCCTTCCCCTCCTCCGGCCTCCTCCTCCTTCCCCTCCTCCTCCTTCTCCTCCTCCTCCTCCGGCCTCCTCCTCCTCCTCCTCCTTCCCCTCCTCCTCCTTCTCCTCCTCCTCCGGCCTCCTCCTCCTCCTCCTCCTTCCCCTCCTCCGGCCTCCTCCTCCTTCCCCTCCTCGTCCTTCTCCTCCTCCTCCTCCGGCCTCCTCCTCCTTCCCCTCCTCCTCCTTCTCCTCCTCCTCCTCCGGCCTCCTCCTCCTCCGGCCTCCTCCTCCTCCTCCTCCTCCTCCTCCGGCCTCCTCCTCCTCCTCCTCCTTCCCCTCCTCCTCCTCCGGCCTCCTCCTCCTTCCCCTCCTCCTCCTTCTCCTCCTCCTCCGGCCTCCTCCTCCTCCTCCTCCTTCCCCTCCTCCGGCCTCCTCCTCCTTCCCCTCCTCGTCCTTCTCCTCCTCCTCCTCCTCCTCCTTCCCCTCCTTCTCCTCCTCCTTCCCCTCCTCGTCCTTCTCCTCCTCCTCCTCCTCCTCCTTCCCCTCCTCCTCCTTCTCCTCCTCCTCCTCCTCCTCCGGCCTCCTCCTCCTTCCCCTCCTCCTCCTTCTCCTCCTCCTCCTCCTCCTCCGGCCTCCTCCTCCTCCTCCTCCTTCCCCTCCTCCTCCTTCTCCTCCTCCTCCGGCCTCCTCCTCCTCCTCCTCCTTCCCCTCCTCCGGCCTCCTCCTCCTTCCCCTCCTCGTCCTTCTCCTCCTCCTCCTCCGGCCTCCTCCTCCTCCTCCTCCTTCCCCTCCTCCTCCTTCTCCTCCTCCTCCTCCTCCTCCGGCCTCCTCCTCCTTCCCCTCCTCCTCCTTCTCCTCCTCCTCCTCCTCCTCCGGCCTCCTCCTCCTCCTCCTCCTTCCCCTCCTCCTCCGGCCTCCTCCTCCTCCTCCTCCTCCTTCCCCTCCTCCTCCTTCCCCTCCTCCATCCAAAGCATAATTTATTTTTTTTTCCCTAAAATTTAAGAATAGCCGACGAATTTTACCAATTTTCGTCGGCTATAAGTTGTATAGCCGACAAAAATTCTAGTATTTCGTCGGCTATAACTAATTAATGCCTATTAAAATATTAATATATTTCGAGGAAATAGCCGACGAAAGTTTAATAAATCGTCGGCTATACAAACACAATAGCCGACGAATTTCGTCGGCTATAGTTACTGAATTTCGTCGGCCATACTCGAAAATACCCGACGAAATTCGTCTGCAATTTCTCCCAGGTTTGGCCGACGAAAAATATTTTCGTTGGTAAATTCGTCGGCCATACTCTACTATAGCCGACGAATTTGATTTTTTCGTCGGCCATTGTATTACCGACGGGGTTTTCCCGACGACTTATAGCCGACGAAAATTTCGTCGGTAGAGGGTATAGCCGACGAAAAATTGGCATAGCCGACGAAATTTTTTTCGTCGGCTATTCTCCCATATCTGGTAGTGTTAGTAACTATCTTAGGCCACGAAAACATTCTGTTTCGTCGACTAAGTATGTATTAAATTTAAAAAAAAAAAAAATCGAATACTGAATATTCATATAAATTAAAAAAATTATCCATAAAAATTAAATACCAAATATTAATAAGTTTATTCATACATATGTTCAATAAAAATATTAAACCGAACAATATCGTAGGGAGAGAGAGGAGCCTGCAAGCTACTGTGGTCGGTTCCTAAACAACTGGAACTGTTCCTCCAACCAGCTAAGACGGTTTTCACTATTCTGGTACTTCTCATTTGCCAATCGTGTCTGCTCCTCTGCAAGTGCGATTTGCTCTCGGGCCTCCTCCTCTGCAAGTGCGATACGCTCTCGGGCCTCCTCCTCTACAAGTGCGATACGCTGTCGGGCCTCCTCCTCCAGTCGTCTCATACGCTCCGCATTTGACGACCGACTGCGTCCAGTGGAATTTTCCCCTTGCGATGATTGGAAGCCGACACCGAAAGTGACTCCTCCTAACCCCCGGATCTCACCGCTGTTTCGCGGTCCCAGTGCGTTGACAAGCACTTGGGCTTGAGTCGGCTCGTCAAAATAGTGAACGATCTGATCTTCTGGAACGTCGGGGTGGTCATTCCTCACAGTGGTCATCACCCTCTCGAGCTCGACATTGATTTGGCGCTGCATTTGAAAATGAAGTACGTTAGTGCATTAATAACTTATGTCGCTGTTATCAGATTTGGCCAAAATTTGTGTACATTATCAATACAAAGACCAAGTAAGTAACATGCATATGAATAATGCATTCTAAATAATCCAAACATAATCGGCATATACTCTTCATCAAACCACAACGGTTAAACATAATCCAAACATAATGCATACACTAGGAGTTTTGAGATCGCATGATTGGAATGGTTTTAACTTGAGTAAATACACAAAGTTAGATAACTTAAGGGAAATATTAAAGAGCTTATGCATATGCTTATGAATTTCTTTTGATAACTTGTGTATTGATCATATTGGTGATGGATTTCCAAATTCGTAACATTCTATCATTCTTGGTCTATTTTCTTATAACCGGCCATGTCTAGTTATGGGATAAGGGAAACTTACTATATTTTCTGCCGCTTCCGGGTGCTCAGGAGGGTACACCATCTCATAATTCTTCACCAATGGGAATGGTTCACCCTTTTGCTTCAATTCGAGCGCCCCGTAGATGAAAGGCTTTGAACCGGACTGATGGTGCAACGTCTTCTTCCCTCGGTTGAGGGCGTTGGCGGTCGATCGTCTCTGTAGAAGTATGATTAAATATGAGACAAATAGTTAGCATTGAAATAAAACTAAAATGAAAAATGTTAACATTTGAAAGCACAGACTAATATTAAAAAATTATATACCTGAAACTCATCGCTCTCGAAGTGGTGAACCAGCCAAGACCACTCCTCCTGCCTATCTTTGAACTCTTTCAGAATTTTCCCAGGGTTGTCAATCCTAAGCCTGTTGAGCTTGCTCTTGAAGGCTGTGAAGGTCTTGGCGGCATGCTTGTTGTTGACAGATCCTAACAACATCTTGGCCGTCGGATTGACCGGGCTGCTGACATGGGCGAGTGTGCAGGTTCTTTGGCAGCTCTTGTTTATCTCTTTGGCTATACTCGTTGCTGCTGTTAAGTATTCCTTCATTGCTGCCGTTCTTCTTTTCATTCTCATTACCCTTTTTTGAAGCAACCCCTTTGTTTAATTAGTTTGACCTTAAACTTTTGATACATTCAGAAATTCCTTATAATGTAGTTTATAATATGTAAATTATATGATGAAGCTTGGTAGATTGTTATGTAAATGCAATTTATGCTGTTGTTAGAGTCTCAGATGAGCAAGTTTGTCTTGAAAATAAAATTTGTATTTGCAAATTGTAGTTACTATTTCTTGCATTGTTTAGGCATTTATTATTCGGTTTTGAAGGCAGGATTGCTTCGAAATGTCTTCATCTCAGGCCTCGGATCCCTTAGACTTTAAGTGCTTTGGCTATGGATTTGTCATTTGATTCCTGCCTATTTTGCACTGATTTCAGCCTAGAAGTTGCTTCAGAATTAAGGTTGCCAAACAATTTCGAGTTTGCAGTAGTTATAAGATTGTGCAAAGCCGGACATAACGCGTTGGCACCTTTGAGTGTAGAATTATCAAGTGAAGTTGGATCACCGTGAGACCACAATGTGGTATAGAAATGAGTGAAAAAAAAATGAAAAAAAAAGGTAGAAAGGGAAATGTTGCTGGAATTCCTCTACACTTCAATAGTTGAAAGCTGTGTCCTGAGACGTAAGAGATTTGAAGATAAGAAGTTTCCCAATTTTTGTGCCCGAATTAGGCAACAACAAAAATGAGTTCAGGGTAGAATTAGGCAATAAGTCTATAGAATAAGTCTATAGAGTAATGTTCACCTGGTCACTAGCTGATCAAGAGATTCATGCTCAACCACCCTTAGATTTACATCCAAGGGTTAAGAACAAAGCAACTCAACTTAAAAATAATTTTCATCACCCTTGGATGTAAATCTAAAGGTAGTTGAGCATAAATCTCTTAGTCAACTAGTGATCAGGTGAGCATTTTTGTAAGTCTATAACTGGAATGTGTTCAAACTCGTGGATAGCCGGTCGATATATAATCACTTTACAGGAAACACATACTAATAACAAAAAGTAAGCAATCAAAAAGTCACAATTCATAAGCAAGCTTACGCAAACCTGTACAAGCATGGTATAGCATAACACATTAACACAGCCAAGGTTCTAAAAGGCGCTAGGCGCTAGGCGGGCGGCGACCCATAGCCTAGCGCCTGGACGGACTAGGCGGGGACTAGGCGATTTACATTTTTCATATTTATTTAATAAATATTTAATTTAAAAATAGTTTAATATGAATAATTTGGAAAAATTTAGCATAACATTTCTCTAAAAACAAACAACCCAACCTATAAATTTACAAACATTGCAAATAGTCTCAACTCTCAAGTCTCATTGTCTCAACATAGCAATAGTCTAAAGTCTCAACATAGCAATTAAACATAACAATCAACATAGCAATTCAACATAGCAATAGTCTCAAGTCTCAACATAGCAATTAAACATAACAATCAACATAGCAATTCAACATAGCAATAGTCAAGAAATTAGCAATTCAAACTGAGAGAGTGAGAGTACAGAAGAAAATCAAGAATTAGGTTTGGTTTTTAGGTTTTTTTTTTTCGGGTTCAGACTGATCCGACCCGGTCCAAAGTCCAGCCCAGCGCCTCGGCCCGACCTGCCCGCCTTGCCGCCTTGACCCGCCTTGCGCGCCTTGACCCGCCTTGCGCGCCTTGACCCGCCTTGACCCGCCTGGGTGGCTTGCCGCCTGGTGAACGCCTGCAGCATGAAATCCGGGCGGCCGAGCTCCGCCTACAGCCTAGGCAGCGCCTAGGCGGAGCTAGGCGGGGATTTTTAGAACCTTGAACACAGCATAGCAGCACGACAAACCTGTAACCTTAAGCTAGCTTAAAGATGAATAAAATGAAGAGGAAATGTAGAACAATTTTCTGAGTCCGACTTGAATATGCAACAAAAGAATATTTCTCACAATGCAGTAGTAATTATAGTTAGGAAAACCCAACGATTATTATGAGTTTCAAGAAGAAATGCCAACACCCAAATTTTTATACCAGTTCTATTTTACGGAAGGATATCAAGATTGAAAATACTCAAAAATAAGGCATATATTAGTTGAGGGGAATGTACCCAACCATTTTTGCCTATCATAGATTCATTCACAAGTTATATCAAATAAGTCATTTTACCAGCCAGGGTGAGAGAATGTGAATATATAGTCATTTATACTAGAAAGATGGAAAGTGGAAAATAATTTGTTTACATTGTTTAAACAGTGATCATCATCGAGCTGACAATGTCACTGTTAACTCCACATTCGAGCATGTTGGATTCAAATTATTATCTATTTGGTCGGCGACATGCATCTGTTGTGGGTATAGTAAAGGCTTGGGAGGCAATTGCAGATTATCAACATCTCCTTCAAGCATTTCTATGACTTTGTTCATTGAAGGCCGATCACCTGGTTTCATCTGTATACACCACAATGCAGTTATAACCATCTTCTTATGTATGCTCTTTTCATCCTCGGTAAGATGACTTACCTCCGGATCATTTCCTGCATTGTATTGATCATACACCCATGAGGGATAATAGATTTGGCTCGAGTGCTCCACTAGTGCATTTAGGGGGCGTTTGGTACATGGGATTGGCTGGGATGGGACTGTATTATTTTCTTGAATAAGACTTGTCCCATGTTTGGTGGGAGTTGGGACTAAATTTAATGGACTATGGAAGTCCAAATTGGGGCCGGAGGCAGTCTTAGATAGAGACGCCAAAATTGTTGGGACTATCGAAGCCTAATTTCTTCGCTTCACGTCGTTCTCACTTCTCACCTCGTTCTCCCTCACTTAATGTTATCTCTTCAACTTTCTGATTTGTTTTTGTTCAGATTCAGCAACCGAAAGTTTCTGATTGAGTTTATCTTAGTAGAACAAAAAATCTGGTAAGAAATTGATTCAATTGATTCTCAGTTCAACAATGGGTTTTTGTCTTCAAGAACCGTTTGTGCTTTTCTGGGTCGCAATTGATTCGATTGAGAAGTTTATCTGGTTGCTTGGCTCATGGGCTTTGCTAAATCATGATTGTTATATCTTCAATTCAAACATTTCAATTGCTCTTATTGATTACAGTTTCAATTTTATTGATTTTGTTTTATTTTCTTATGCTTGGTGGAGGAGATAAATGACGAACCCAGATGAAATCCAACTCCAGTTAATCTTTACATTTATGGCATTGGCATCATAGTAAATTGTGTGTTTGGAGCTCTATGGTGATGGCTAGGCTTGATCAGCTGTATGCATACATGGTACTGGGTTTAAGGTAGTAATGGCTGGTTCGTTGCATTCCAAATTAGCCAACGTCTTGTGTTTCAACTTTAAACTATTTGGGGTCTGAATTAATGACAAATCAATTTGATTTGTAGAGCGTACAAACAGATTTGAAGAGAAAAAGCAGAATTTGGAGACGAGGAAGTTTGAAAGAGATTTTTTTTTCTTTTGGCAAAGCAAGTTTAGAAGATATGGAAGAGGGAGAGGGGTTGATAAGACTGCTTGCACCAAACATGAGTCAAGGCTTCTATAGCATAAGCCAGGGTTGAAGAGTGCTGGATTGTCAAAGGAATTAAGACAAGCTATCGTAATCCCATGTACCAAACGTAACCTTAAATTCTTCTTCTTACTTGCCATTTCCATTAACAACATTCCGAAACTATAGACATCAGCCTTGTATGAGACACCTCCAATGTTTTTGTAGAACAACTCAGGAGCAATGTACCCCATCATTCCCCTTGCTGCTGTGAGAGAGACAATGCTATTGTTTGTCGGATACAGCTTTGCCAGACCAAAGTCAGAAACTTTAGGTATAAAGTTTTCATCAAGAAGAATATTATGAGGTTTGATATCGAAATGCAAAATCTGCATATCACAACCTTGATGTAGATAATCGATCCCATAAGCTACTCCAAGAGAAATCTGAAACATTTTCTTGCAAGACAATGTGATACTTTCTTCTTTAGAGTAAATATACTTATCAAGAGACCCATTAGGCATGAATTCATATACTAAAGCACGCTTTGATCCCTCAACACAATAACCAACAAGCTGCACCACATTAACATGGTGAATCCTTCCAATGGTAGCTACCTCACTCACGAATTCATCTCCATTAGATTTGCTTTCATGCAGCATTTTGATTGCTCCAAAACGACCACTACGTAATTTTCCTTTTAACACAGAGCCATAGCCTCCTTTCCCCAATACGTCTTTGAAACCGTTAGTCATCCTCTTAATGTCGGAGAATGGCCCGAAATTGTTATCTCCATGCAGAAAATCTTCAATAGTGATGTACATAGATAAACGCCTTCTCCTCCATGTATAGAACAAAAATGCAATAACAAATGGGAATCCAAATATAAATTTAACCCGAAAAAGTAGCCCTGCAGAGAAATAAAAAGAAATTGGTTTGTGATATAACACACTGTTCAAAGTCAACTATCTCAACATAGCTTGCAATATAATTTCCTTGTAATTATTCAGTGATGATTTATTCTTCTCTCAATAGAGGACTATATAGTGATACATACCTAATACAATAAGGTAAGTGAATAAACTGATATTCACCTTCTACAAGAAATCTATATACAATAGGAAACTAATCCTCTAATTGGATACAATCAATATACAAAATATCTTACAGCTCATGCCAACACTCCCCCTCAAGTTGGTGCAAAGATATCAATCATGCCCAACTTGTCAATTGAGCTGTTAAATACTTTTCCAGATACTGCCTTGGTCAGAACATCTGCTAACTGCTCTTCAGATTGGACAAATGGAAAACAAATTATTTTCCGGTCCAAGTTCTCCTTGATAAAATGTCGATCTACCTCCACATGTTTTGTACGATCATGCTGAACTGGATTATGGGCTATCTCAATTGCAGCTTTGTTATCACATTGTAAGTTCATCGACTTCTTGCTCTTAAAACCCAAGTCTTTCAACAAATTTCTAATCCATAGTAATTCACAAACTCCATGTGCCATGCCTCTGTATTCTGCTTCAGCACTAGACCTTGCAACAACTTTTTGCTTCTTACTTCTCCATGTCACAAGATTACCATTAACAAAAGTAAAATACCCCGAAGTTGACCTTCTATCTACCTTTGAACCTGCCCAATCTGCATCAGTATACCCTTCAATTGTCTCTTCTTCTTTCCTGGCAAACAATAATCCTTTCCCTGGAGTAGCTTTTAAATACCTCAAGATTCGATAAACTGCATTCATGTGGTCTTCACTAGGAGCATGCATAAACTGACTAACTACACCAACTGCATATGCAATGTCTGGTCTAGTGTGAGCCAAGTATATTAATCTACCAACAAGACGTTGATACCTGGGCTTATTTGTGGGAATTTGATCTGTATATTCACCTAGTCTGTGATTCATCTCCATAGGTGTCTCAGCTGGTTGACAATCAAGCATTCCAGTTTCTGCCAATAAATCAAGAATATATTTTCGTTGACACAGTGAGATTCCTGCCTTTGACCTAGCCACTTCAATTCCCAAGAAGTACTTTAGCTGACCAAGATCTTTCATCTCAAATTCAGTGGACAAATAATTATGTAGTGCCTTTCTTTCTACTTGATCATCTCCAGTCACCACCATATCATCTACATATACTATGAGAACAGTTAACTTACCAGCTTTTCGCTTGATAAAAAGTGTATGGTCAGAATTGCTTTGCCGATAGCCAAATGCTTTCATAGCTCTTGTAAACCTGCCAAACCAAGCTCTAGGTGATTGCTTTAGTCCATACAAAGACTTCTTTAACTTACATACTTTACCAACATCTGACGCCTTGCACTTGCTTCCTGGAGGCACATCCATATAAACTTCTTCTTCTAAATCTCCGTGTAGGAAAGCATTCTTCACATCATATTGCAGTAATGGCCAATCATAAGTCGCAGCTAGAGACATAAGTACTCTAATGGTGTTAATTTTCGCCACTGGAGCAAATGTCTCCTGATAATCAACTCCGTACTTCTGAGTATAGCCTTTTGCTACAAGCCTTGCTTTGAACCTTTCTATGTTTCCATCTGCCTTCAGTTTCACTGTATATATCCACCTGCACCCAACAGTCTTCTTTCCATGAGGTAATGGTACAATCTCCCAAGTACCATTCTTTTGAAGTGCTTCCATCTCTTCATTCATCGCAATTCTCCATTTTGGATCATCCAATGCTTCCTGCACAGTTCTAGGAATAGCTACAGTAGATAATTGATTGATAGTTAGTGCATATGACTGGGACAATCTATGGGTGGACACATGGTTAGCTATGGGATACTTGGCTTTCGCTCTAAGATCAGGCTCATATTGTTTCCTTGGTATTCCCTTGTTTGAACGTTGAGGGTATCTAGGTTCAACAGGTATAAGAGGAACATATGAATGATTAGACTCAATAGGATCATACACAACTATTTCTTGACAAGGATTTACCTGTGGGTGAGTCTCCCCGGAAGTACCCTCGAGCCTTGGTGTAGAAGGGGGCAAATTAGTTTCTTCATCAGCTGGATTTTGTGGTATGTTCGACTGTGGCAGATCTAAAGATCCCTTTGAGTTATCATGAGTAGTTGGAGTGCTGCCAACTTCCACATCAGTCCTTTGCTGGGGTATTTGTGATGTGTCGAAAATGACCTGCTGTAACAATCTTTCTTCTACTTCTTCGATTTCAGAGAAGATATCCTGAGAATTCTCTTCCATATTCCTTTTCTCCCCCTGAAGAGAAGTCTCATGATCTTTTCTTGGAAAATACGCCTCATTTTCATGAAAAGATACATCCAAAGAAACATGAAGGCTCTTCGTTTGAGGATCATAACACCGATACCCCTTTTGAAACTCTGCATAGCCGAGAAAAAGACACTTCCTAGCACATGGCTCAAGCTTGTTCCGTAAAGGTTTGGGAATGTGTACATATGCTACACATCCAAAGATTCGAGGTTCCAAATTGGGTAAAATGGGTGCAGATACCAACCTACATAACTTCTGTTGAGGAGTCTCAAAAACAATGACACTCGAGGGAGTTCGGTTGATCAGATAAGCTGCTGACTTTAATGCTTCACCCCAATACTCACGAGGCACATTCATCCCAAAGAGAGAGGCACGAATGACTTCTAATAATTGACGATTCTTTCTTTCTGCTAAACCATTTTGCTGAGGGGTATAACTACAAGAAGTTTGATGACGAATACCGTGAGAATGGCAAAACTCTGCCATGGCATTACTGGTATACTCTCCCCCATTATCTGATTGAAGTACTTGAATCTTTTGCTGGTACTGGGTAGAGACCATCTTATGAAACACTTGGAATGCTTGACATAACTCCCACCTATTCTTCATCAATGTTACCCATGTCATCCGAGTGCACTCATCGATAAAAGTAACAAAGTATTTAGCACCTGACATAGTAGAATATTTCGCTGGTCCCCAAATATCAGAATGAATAGTCATGAATGGAATTGAACTTTTATTAAAACTTGGTGAATAGGAAACACGATGGTTTTTAGCCAATTCACAAACATGACACTTAAAATCAGAATCATTAAGAACTGAAAACAAATGAGGCTTCAACTTCTTGAGATATCCAAAAGACAAATGACCAAGACGGCGATGCCACAACCACACTTCTGCTTTTGCTTCTTCTACTCCCCCAACCTTATGCGCTTGTCCCAATTTCTGATTTCCTTTGTCTGTCAAGTCGAGGTAGTATAAATTGCCCCTTCTAACACCATAGCCAAGAATCTTCCGGGTTAGGATGTCCTGAAATATACAAAATGTAGGCCAGAAAATTACGAGACATGATAAGGCCGCAGTAATTTGGCCGACAGATAACAAACTATAAGCTAAAGATGGAACAATGAGAACAGTTTCTAAGGTAAGAGAATGAGATAGAGTAATAGAACCCTCTCCAGTGACCGGGGAAGGACTACCATCTGCAGTAGAGATAATGGTTTGGGAGGATGGTTTGATGGATTTGAGCATATGTGGATTGTTGGTCATATGATCTGATGCACCTGTATCAATTATCCAAGTAGTATTACTAGTACTGGTAGTAACATTGAGAGACCTACCAAGGTTACCTGTTTGAGTCATATTTGCTTGAGGCAGAGTCTCTTGAGGAGGTTCTGTTGTTGCAACTGCTGCTTTGCTTCCAATATTCTTCCGAGGCTTCTTGTTGAAATCCCACCAGTCTGGATAACCGATAATTTCATAACACCTTAACTTAGAATGGCCAGATTCTCCACAATGGTGACACACCAAACCACCAGGTTGATGACTTGAGGAGTTATTCCGAGTCTGAGAGTTCTGTTGGGAAATTCTGGGTTTTGCTGGTGAGGATCCAGGTCGTGAGACTTGTCTAGGACGATTTGCAGTGGTGGTGGAGCCCTCTAAGTTCAGTCCATTAACAGCCATGACAGTACTTTCTGTAATAACTGGAGAGTTCCCCATAGTCTTCTTCTGTTGCTCCACCATACGAACATACGCATAACTGCTTTCAAGATCTAGTTTAGGCTCCTTTCGCAGAATTTCTCCACGCACTTGGTCAAAAACTGAATCAAGACCACTCAAGAAGATATGTACCCGAAGTCTCTTCATAGAGGTGCTGAGTTGAGTGACTCCTTCCACAGTATCTTCCTGAGTTGTGCTCCTGTGATCAATCTCTTGAAAAATAGCAATCAATTCATTAAAATACGTTGAGAGGGGTCTACCATTCTGCAGAGTAGTGAACGATTTCCGATTCAATTCGAAAATTCGAGTCTCATCAGATCCATCATAAAAGGTTTTAGAAAGTGCTTCCCAAATCTCATGTGCAGTGCCAAGACGAATGAACCTCTTCATAAGTGATGGAATCATTGAATCAATAAGCCAACTTTTGACTTTGTGGTTGTCAGTAACCCACGTACCATAGTTGGGATCTCCGGGTGGTGGTTTGACTGTTGTGCCAGTAAGATAACCTTCTTTGTTCCTAGCACCGATACGCATCTCCATGACTTGAGACCACAGGGAATAATTTGTTTCATCAAGGATTACTCCAGTAGGGAAGGGTGAATTGTCACTCTGATACTGGACATGAATAATAGGTTGAGATGGGACTGTGGATGATGATGCAGATGATGGAGGTGGAAGAACTTGTTGAACGATTGGCTTCCCATCGGCATCCATGGTTGAATCAACTTTTGTGGCTGTTTAATACGAAATACGATTTGGTACGGTGTCAATTTCAAGCAGGTTTGCAGCAGAATGGGTTGGGAATTCGATTCGCTATTCGGAATTCGATATTCGCTATTCGGAATTCTTAGAAGGCAGGAGAGTGTTGTCCTATAATTCAGGATCAAACGGCTCTGATACCATGATAAAACTAATATGGATTATTCAGTGATGATTTATTCTTCTCTCAATAGAGGACTATATAGTGATACATACCTAATACAATAAGGTAAGTGAATAAACTGATATTCACCTTCTACAAGAAATCTATATACAATAGGAAACTAATCCTCTAATTGGATACAATCAATATACAAAATATCTTACAGCTCATGCCAACAAATTTCATGCAAGATAGTTCTTACGTACCCATGCCAACGAGTGGTGCCCATCGCCGATCTACATATAATATGAAACTAAACAAGATTAGTACATTGTAATTGTAACTATAACAATTCTTAGAAAACCACACTTCAGATATCTAAACTCTGCGGTATATTTTTCACAAACCAAACTCCTTTTTTCATTTTTTCCGTTTTACTAAATAATTTTACAGTGGAGATTTGCATAATACTCCCATCAGAGAAATAGTTAATCTTACCCATAGTAATGTATTTATCTCGATAACCTGCACAAGACAAATAAGAAATGAGCATCATTTAGAAAGAAAAAAAAAGCACAAAGCTTCCAACGTTCGCAGCTAGGTATCTAAATATCAAGTTAAATTTTACTGGTGAAACAAACATGAAAAGTAATTAGGAAATTAAGTTCTGAGTTGGACTTAGTTAGTCTTCCTAATTGGACATGGTTTATGTTAAAGTATCAACCATCTTAAGAATAATAATTGAACCCCAATCTCAAATCTTTGACCCCAACCTCAAATTTGTACTCCAATCTCTGGTACGTGTCTGTGTTCCTTCTGTTTTATCAAGAGAAAGAGTGTGGTGACATTTTTTAGTACAAGAGGGGATGTAACCCAATTTGGGCAAAAGGGATAGGGTTTGAGAATAGATGAAGAGATCAGCTACTTGCCTTAACATGCAATTGTGGTAAAGCATGTCTAAACCTCCTCGTAGAAGACTCATCGAGATTGTAAACCCTCATAAGAGCCCCACCCCAATCATTGCACTATCAAAACATCTCCAAGCTCAAGCCCGCAGGCCCAAGTCCAAACCAGACTTGATTCTTATTCATGCAGCTCAGCACAGACTTGAGCCTAGGTCCAATAGCATAGGCCCAAACCCAGAGGGTGCGAGGCTCACCGCCCTCCCTTTCTTACCTTACTGCCTTCCGGCCAATGCCGTACCAGACAATGCTCTGCCATCCCTTCTTCTATTAGAACCCACCCCAAGGCTACCGTCGTTGAGCCCAGATGAATCATATCGAAACCGATCGAATATGAGTCTGAATAGTTGGGGCCTTCATTAACCTCCCTCCACCCAACCGCCACCTCCGCTCTAAACGTTCGACGCTTCCAGGCAGAGCCACCTCCATTGCACAAGGAGGAGGAGACGCTGCTGATAGGAGCACAATGTGCGACGATATTATATGCTTATGCCCTCATTTATGCTTTGTTTAACCCTTATTTGTCTAAGATTGAGTCATAATGTAATTTAGTGTTAATTTGGTAGAGTTTGGCGAAAAATAGTTAAGAATCCGAAAAATGACTAAGTTTGAGAAATCTGGAAAATAGTGTAAAATATGTCTTTTTCGTGATTTTGTGACGAGTACAAGTATGATCTATCCTTGTCCGAATTCTATGAACTTTTATGTGCTTAATATTCATATGTTGAGGAATTCTGTGTTAAAATTTCAGATCAATCGGAGTTCGGAAAGCCACCCAAAAGTTGGCTGCAAAACAGCAGTCCGAACATTCCAATCCAGGGGCTTACAGGATTTTCCTGGGACTTTGTCCCAACTTCGAAAAATCATTCCCGACGACTTACATGGAATTTGGCCGAGATATTTTTTATGGGGAGATGGCCTTATGTGTCTAGTTTACGTGAGACTTGGAATCGCATCAATCGGAGCTCCGAAGGTGGAGATATGCCGGAATTACTGCGACAAGGTCAAAGCTGCCGATTCCAGGGACTGATTGCTTCCTTTTCACAAGTGCTTCATTTCGATGAACCATATGATGTACAAGAGCATTTGTGAAGACATTCTAAGCATATGGAAGGAAGGAGGACGACACTTGGCCATGGCATTGAAGAAAAACATGAAGAAACAAGTTCTCCTAGTCAAGCTAGGAGAAGCTGCCGATTCTGGCAGATTTGCTGCCTTTGAGTGCTGCCGGCATTTGGGGCATTTTCGATGGATCAAGGCCTATCAATTGAAGTCCAATGATCATACAAGAAGTCCATGAAGATGTGAAGCCCAAGCCTTGAAGAAAAATTCAGAAAAAGAAAACCTAGTTGAACTAGAAAAAGGAAGGTTTCAAACCTTATCCCATTAGGTTTTGTTTTTCCTTGTACATGATGGGGCTGCCGGCAAAGACCTAGTTTGTTTCTCCCTATAAATACCCAACTTTTCCTACAAAAAAAACTTGTCACATTCTAAAGCAAAAACCCTAGCCAAAGCTCTACCAATTTTCAGCCAAAGATCCTACATAAAAACACAAACCAAAAGCCACCACCACCACCATAAATTCCTGCCGATTGCCTCCATCATTCATCCAGCCACCACCGAACCACTTTCCATTGGATCCACACGACTTGAAGCCCTCAAAGGTGTCTGCAAAAGTGTGATCTACTGATGGAGGTGTTATCCAAGCATAAAATACCTGCAAAACAACTACATACAAATAATACCCTTCTTGTGTCGAGTGTAGTATTGACAAGTAGGGATCGTTCTATCCGGGGAAATCAAGGGCTTTCAATCATACAAAGTATTGCATAAAAGGGGGGTTGTCGAAATTTTTAATTATTATTTACTTACTAGTTTACGAAAATTAAATCCTAGATTACTATATACAATTGATCATCACCTTTCACACAATCACCAAACACAAATCTCATTATACATGCAACAAAATTAAAACAAGTAATAGGGGCAGCAAACATAAAACGATTTCAAGATTAATTAAGTTCCAATTTAATTAGGGCCAACGCAGCTTATCCTAATTATTCAAGACATCATAAGTATTTAGAATCCGAAACGCGCGCAATCCTAAACATGGTACTAATCGGTTTAATAACACAACGCATGTAAATTAAACACAAAAAGCACATAAGCACATATTGTCGAATTGGAACATGTTAGCAAGTATGGCGTCACCCATCTCACATCGACATGTAAATTTCCATAATTACTCTAACCCTTAGATTAATACATATCAAAACCAACAACGCGTGTGAATCAACATGTATTAAATCGGCATATGAATTCAACATCTAGATAACACTCATGGCCTGCGAATGCATCTAGACATCTCCTTCGGTTCCACACGAATTAAGAAATAAACCTAATTAAATCAAGAATACATGCTAAAGCTACTGCCCATAATACAAATTTAATCACATCACATATAAAATTCGGCAATCATATACAAAATTCCCAAACATTTATAACAAAAATCCGAAGATCCCATATATAATTATCAATACCGAAAATAAATCCAGAAACCAAAACATATTTCATAGACAAAAGTATGTTTAAATACAAAGAATCAAAAGCCAATAAAGTAAAATCCATGTTACAACCTTATGAAGATTCGGCAAGGATTGGTGGAGGTTGGATTTTTGTGAAAGATGGAAGGTGGATTCGGCAAAGCTTCTTGGTGGAATTTCTGAATTTATTTGGGCAGAGGTTCGGCAAGGATTTTGAGGGGAAGAGAAGATGATGATTTTCTGTGCAAAAGCCTTGGTATTTATAGAGGAAGTAACCTAGAGAAGCCAGCCACAAACCAAAACCGAATTGGTTTAGGTTTCCTTGATTTTCTGAATTCGGCAGAATGACCTCCGTGCATTGATTACGTCATAACTCTCTCTAGAAAATAGCTATTGAGGTGATTCCAGTTGGGTTGGAAACTCGACTCCCGTAGCTTTCTATCCATATAAGGCTCGAATTCTGATTCATTGTCAGCTGTCCGGGAGAGTCCGTGGAAGTTGAGAGACGTGCACAGGAATTTTCCCGAAATTAATCAGGATTTGTTGCGATTTTCTTCCTCTATTTTCTGCCGAAAATTCCCAAGATAATGGCTGAATAATTGAGCAATATCTCTTTAGGTTTTCCATGAATTAATTCAGCCAAAAATCTTGCACAAAGGATGGAATTCAGTCCACATTCGTAAGCCAAATCCATGTAGAACTCGGCTTGCTTCTTCTTTTCCATTCCGAAATTAATCTTTTCTTTTCTTTTTTAATTCAGCCAAATTCTTCATGGATCAATGCTTGATGGACTGAATAATGGACTAGGCTCATAACTCATTTGGACAATTTATCCAAGAGCTAGCCGTAGCTTTCCCTAGTTGAGCCAGGAAAGCATCCTTTGTATCTTCTTTTCCTGCTTGCATCAGGGAAACTTCTTTTCTTTTGTTCTTCGACTTCTTCCTTGAAAGGATGACTCTCTAATGCTCCAATATGTTCAGTAGCTCATCACTTACAACCTTGGACACGAAATTGTTGTAGAAAAATAGAAATCCTTCAAAACGGGCAGCATGTTCTTCCTCTCGGCAGATCTGACCTTCTTGCATTCAAACCGGCATAACTCTCTACTTAGGAGAGCTTTTTCTGAGATTCCAGTTGCATATGAAACTAGACACACAGGGCTTTCCAACGGCGTATGGCACGTTCTCTGGTTCCAAGCGATGTGTCCCACAGAAATTCCGGAAGTCAGGACACAGTCCCAGGAAAATCCTGGTAGTTCCTGGATAGGTTTGCTCAAACTGCCAAGTTGCAGCCTTCATTTGGGCGACTTTCCGAACTCCGATTGATCTGAAATTTTGACACAATAAATTTTAGCTTACCAATTATATGCATACCAAATTTCATCAAATTTGGAAAAGGATAGATCAGTGTAGCACGAGCCTCAATATCACGAAAACAACATAAATTTCACTTTTTTGCTCAGATTTCTATACTTAGTCATTTTTCTGATTATTAAGCACACTTTCTCCAAAACTCTACCAACATGACACTAAACTAAATTATGACTCAATCTTACTCTAAATAGACATAACAAAGCATAAATAAGGGATAATACACATTAATAACGTCGCACATTGTGCTCTTATCATCTACCCCCTACTCTTGGTTTGTAATAGTTTTTATGTAGTTATGTGTAGTTTTGTCTATGAAACTCGTGTGTATGTTTGGTTATTGTGTTTTCATGTCTATGTGAAAAACAATTGTGAATTTGGTTTTATAATGATGCATGTTAATTTAATTCTTATGGTATTAATAAGGAATTTCAAAGATAAGTTTCGAATTGCATGCTAAATTGTAATGAAAATATGAAGTAAAGAGATAGGATTAGATAGGCAAGCATGTTCACTCTGATTCTAGTAATTCGTTCTTGGTTTAGTCTTTAAATCCGTGTGCCTCAAAGATTGGTACTTAACATATTCGCGATGTGTTTTGAGTAGTGGTCTTGTATCTGTCAATAATAGGACTAGAGTGGTTTAAATGACTATGCATGTTAACAAGAAGTGGTGACGCCTTGCTTGATTGATATGTTTCCGACTAAAAAGACCTTGTGCCTAATTACTTTGCATGTTTGATTTCGACGATAAGTGTTCTCAAATGTGTTTAGTATAACTTTAGGGTTAGACGATAAGTTAATCTTGCAGTATTTGAGAGTCTTAATCGATTAGTAAACCGATAAGGAGCTAATTAGGTTGGAACTAAGTCGGATCTAGGATATTGTGTGCTCTTGCCGTGTCTTATCTTATAACTTTGCTATGTGTTCTGAGTGCTTTTGTGTTAGTAATTTGTGGAAGAATGTCGACCAACCTTGTATATAGTAATTTAGGATTTTTTATTTCTGTTTTTATGCATGATTTAGAGGCAGCCCTTCTTGCTGCCGAACCTAGGAATTTCTTGTTTTAAAGATTGTGCCGTGTGTAGTTTAGGGCAGCCTAGCTGCCGAATCTTTTCACCCCCATATGTGACGATTTTGTATATATGTTTGTATATATTTGTCTAACAATTTCATATCTCAGGTACCCTTAATCCCCGGCCTAGAACGATCCCTACTTGCTTATACTACTAACGATCTTTTGTAGGGTTATTATTGCATGCGAGCTTCGGCTCACGTTCAGCTGCAAGGAAGATGCAAGTGCAATTTCTTCCCCAACCCTGCTGCTAATAGCTTCTTTTTTTTTTTTTTCAAACGAGGCAGAAGACGCCCAAACAAAAACCAGAAAACAAACTAACCAGTAGAGCTGGTATTAACACACCTAGCTCTAGAGATACCACAAATATCGTCTAAGAGAGTATTAGTGACAAAAACTGGAGGGTCATTGAAGGTGTAGATTCCACGAGCATGAATAGTGCTATATTTAGCAAGAATATCAGCCACCATATTTCTTTCTCTGTGGGTGTGCTTAAGATTCAAGGCATCAAACATCTGCATAAGTCTTTTGCAATTCATAATCAAGGTCCCTAGAGGATGAAGGTCAAAATTGTCACTTTGAATCAAGTTAACCAGAATAGAAGAGTCTGATTCAACCTCTAACTTCATGATATTGAGACTAATGGCTAACTGCAGACCATGATACAGAGCCCATGCTTCAGCTTGCAGGACCTCACCAGTACCAATGTTTACCATAAAGCCACCACACAAAGCACCAGTCTCATCTCTAATTACCCCACTAGCTCCAATATCTCCATTCCTAGTCCTAGAACCATCCACATTCAGCTTATGAATACCAGAAAAAGGCTTAATCCAATTCAACATTTTAACACAATTATTCTTCACCATACCAGTGTTAGTTGAGACTCTGAGCCACTCATCAGCATAGTTGAAAATGGGATCAGAAAGGTTGAAAGGATAGTTGAAAAGGGGATCAAAAATACCTTTGCAACGCCATTTCCATAAGAAAAAGCAGCAAAAGGTAAAGAAAATATTCCAAGCCAAACCCCTCTGATAGATTCCTTTCTGTAAAAGATTAACAAGAATCCATTCCTTCCAGCCTAAGTTAAAAGAAGCCTGCATATTTAAGGGAATAACAAAACACCTCCATAGCTTCTTAGCATTAGGACAATCTCTAAACAAGTGCAGCATGGTTTCTTGGATACCAGGGCAGAAAATACAAGAAGCATCATTAGAAATCCTTCTTCTAAATCTCTGATCATTAGTAAGGAGTTTACCCGACACAAAAGTCCACAAAAAAATTTTAAGCTTCGAAGGAATATTAAGGCTCCAAATCTTTCCCCAAAACTCATTCTGGTTAGGCTCATCACAGAGAATTTTATACGCAGACTTGACAGAGAAATGACCAGAAGATGTACCACTCCAAATAATCTTGTCAGCTAAGCTACTTAGGGAAATTGGAGTACATATGATCTTATCAACAATATCAGGAGGAAGATAAGAAATAAGCATAGACACATTCCACTCATTATTAATCCAGAAATCCATCACACAAGTATTATCATCAATCGTAGAACCCTCCAAAACATGATCCTTGAGAGGACTACAAGAGGACCAATTATCAGACCAAAATTTAGCTGTAGCTCCATTACCAATTCTCCAGGAAACACCCTTTTTTAACAGATTAGTTCCATACAAAATACTTGACCAAGTAGAGGAAACGTTCGTAGGCTTTTTATGGTTTTCACTCAAAAGAGATATAGAATTGAGATACTTGGCATGAAAGATCTTACTCCATAAACCCTCATCTCGTTGAATAACTCTCCAACCAGCCTTTGCAAGCATGGCCTTATTCATATCAGTGGTTCTCTTAATACCAAGACCACCATTACATTTAGGCTTGCAAACAGTATCCCAATTAATAAGATGGATCTTCCTCTTCTGCTCAGAATCTCCCCACAAAAAGTTCCTATTCATCTTATCCAGCTTATCACACACAGAAATGGGGAGTTTAGCAGTGTGCATAGCATAAATAGGCATAGAACAATTAACAGATTGAATGAGAGTGAGTCTTCCTGCCATGTTTAAAACCTTCCCTTTCCAACTAGCAAGTCTAGCTTGAACTCTGTCCACAATACCAGCATAAGTACTCTTAGTTACTCTGGAGTGAATTAAAGGCATACCAAGATAAGTGCCTAAATTGTCAGTGAGAGGAGAACCACAGATGTCACTGATAGCAGAAGCAAGATTATTGTTAGTATTAGGAGAGCAGTAGACCATGGATTTATCAAAATTAACAGTTTGACCTGATAAGCTGCAAAAAATATCCATACACCTCTTTAGATTCTCAGCCTGTTCAGTAGAAGCCTCAGCAAAGAGGATTAGATCATCAGCAAAAAATAGATGGGAGACAAAAGGGCCGCTTTGAGAAGATCGGATAGGCTTCCACTGTTTAGTCTCAACAATAGAATTAATCAAATGAGATAACTTCTCCATACACAGAACAAAAAGATATGGTGAAAGAGGGTCACCCTGTCTAATACCTCTACTACCAACAAAACTCTCAGACAAATCACCATTAACAATGACTTGATAGGAAGCAGTAGATATACAACTCATAATAAGTCTCACCATCATAGTAGGAAGGTGAAGCTCATGCAAGACCTGTTCAATGAAGGACCAACTCAACTTATCATAAGCTTTGGACAAGTCAATCTTCCACACCATAAAACCTTTTTCCCCTTTTGAAATTCTACATTTATGAAAAATCTCCTGAGCAATCATGATGTTGTCAGAAATATGCCTCCCAGGTACAAAACTAACTTGGTTGGGGCTTATCCATTTTCCAAGCAAAAGTCTGATTCTGCTCACAATAATCTTGGAAATTATCTTGTAAACAGTGCAACACAAGCTAATAGGACGAAATAGGTGCATGTGCTTAGGATCCTCCACTTTTGGAACTAAAGTAATTAGGGTATGGTTAAGGCCAGGAGGGATTATACCTGTCTGAAAAGCATTTTTGACAGTAGAGATTATTTCAGCCCAGCACAAGGACCAATGTTGTTGGTAAAAAAGCGCAGAAAAACCATCTACACCAGGAGCTTGTAGTCTCCCAATCTTGAATAAAGCATCATGTACATCTTGATTAGAGACAGGATTAGATAAAGTGTGCATAAGACTAGGATCAATGTCAGGGAATAGCATATGAATCCTAAATCTTAAATCCTAATTACAATTACCAGTGAAGAGATTTTGGAAAAAACTAGCAACAATATGCTTCATGGAATTCTGGTCTTCAGTCCAAGTACCTACATCATCAAAGAGGCCATCAATTTTATTTCTTCTTCTTCGTATCATTGTAGTTAGGTGAAAAAACTTGGTGTTTCTATCGCCTTCACTAAGCCATTTGTCTCTAGATTTCTGTCTCCAAAATAAAGCCTCAGCATCCCTAATCTGATCATACTGAAGAATTAGATCCTTCTCAAGCTTTTGAAGGAAAGGGTTGTCACGTTTTCCAAGGCTCTTTTGAATGCCACAAATACGAGCCAACAAAACTCTCTTTTGCTTAAAAATATTACCATAGACCTTCTTATTCCAAATGCTCAGAGAACTAGCCAACTTAGAAACTTTATAATGCAAGTCACCAGAGCAGTTATTCCAAGTATCATAAACCATTTCCTTAAACTTATCATGCTGCAACCACATGGCTTGAAACCTAAAAGGAGCATTAGTTCTTGTAGACCTTTTAAAACGGTTCAACTTAACAAGAATAGGGCAGTGATCTGATTTCATTCTAGCTAAATGCACAACACAAGCATCAGGAAAGAGAAGCCTCCAATCACTATCACAAAAGCTCCTATCCAATCTTTCCTTAACATTATTATTAGTCCAAGTATAGTCAGCACCTTGATACCCCATATCAATCCAACCATTCTTGCTCACCCAATCCTGCATACCCCCAAATCTGAAGTGTGAGGCACCACCAATCTTATCAGCATAGGAAAGAAGTTCATTGAAATCGCTAACAAACATTCCAGGGAGGTTAACTTCCCCATAGATATAATTAAGGTACTTCCATAAATTACTTCTAGAAGTATTGCAAGGACTAGCCTACACACCCGTGAGAAGCCAATTCTGGCCCCCAACACCCTTAACTTCCATGGAAATGGACTGAAAAGAAGAATCAACATAAACAAGATCAACTTTATTTTTATTCCAGAGACACCAAATTCCCCCAGAGAAACCATTAGCTTCCTTCACCTTAAAATCAGTAAAACCAAGAGAGAGAAGAAACTTCTTAGCTCCTAGAAACTGTATCCGAGGTTCACACACAAAAAGAACACTACCAGATACGGCCGAATAGCCGACGAAAATTTTTTCGTCGGCCATTCCATTTTTTCGTCGGCTATACCCTCTGCCGACGAAAATTTCGTCGACCATAAGTCGTCGGTAATACGCCGTCGGTAATACCAATGGCCGACGAAAAAAAAAATTTCGTCGACCATTCCAACCTTGGCCGACGAATTATGGCCGACGAAAATGATTTCGTCAGCTATTTGTTCGAGTATGGCCGACGAAATTTGGTTTCGTCGGCTATTTGTTCTGAAGTATAGCCGACGAATTGGGCTATTTCGTCAGCTATTTCGTCGGAATATATTAATATTTTAAAGTTATAGCCGACGAAATAATGTCAATTTCGTCGGCTATAACTGCATTTTGGGCAAAAAAAAATACCGGATCGGAGGAGGAGAAGGAGGAGGAGGAGGCCGGAGGAGGAGGAGGAGGAGGAGGAGGAGAAGGAGGAGGAGGGGAAGGAGGGGAAGGAGGAGTAGGAGGAGAAGGAGGAGGCCGGAGGAGGAGGAGGAGGAGGAGGAGGAGGAGGCCGGAGGAGGAGGAGGAGAAGGAGGAGGAGGGGAAGGAGGGGAAGGAGGAGGAGGAGGAGTAGGAGGAGAAGGAGGAGGCCGGAGGAGGAGGAGGAGGAGGAGGAGGAGGAGGAGGAGGCCGGAGGAGGAGGAGGAGGGGGGGGGGGGGAAGGATGAGAGAAAAAAGGCGGGAGGAAGATTTAAAAGATTTAGAAGGAGAATAGCCGACGAAATACAATGTTTCGTCGGCTATACTTAGAGAATAGCCGACGAAATTAATATATTTCGTCGGCTATACTTTGGAAAATCAACAGCCGTTGGATCTGAGCCATCCAACGGCGGACAATAAAAAGGCGCGGATCAAGAGTTTAGCCGACGAAATACAATGTTTCGTCGGCTATACTTAGAGAATAGCCGACGAAATACAATGTTTCGTCGGCTATACTTAGAGAATAGCCGACGAAATTTGAATGTTTCGTCGGCTATACTTAGAGAATAGCCGACGAAATTTGAATATTTCGTCGGCTATTCTATGAAAACATACTAAACTGCGGTTTTGAGGCCCTAAACGAACTCGAAAGCCCGAAAAAGCCCACACGTCGTGGCAAAGCGACGAGTTTGATTCCTGGCGTCGTTCCCTTTCCGGAATGGTATCACAATCGTCATTCGGACGCCGGACGCCAAATCTACAGTAAACCGGGTTTTGACTGATTTCATTATTTCGGCACACGGATTTTATCGGAATCTTGTTATTTTTCAACCGTAGACGTATTTCATTATTTCGGTCATATCTTATTTGACGACATATTTGCATTTGAAGAGTGTACGTATAGTAACTATTTGAAACTATATATTCACTTAAACACTTAGTAAACAAGTTAAGGAACATTAGTACATATGTTCCGATTTTGAATCTAAAAGTTTGGAAAATCTATTCCAACCGTCAGATATCACCGTTAAGATTAAATACATGTATGAAAAAAAATCCAACTACATCTGACAACGTTAAAGGCTCGATCGGGACGGTCAACCGGGTGAGTCAAACCTCTAAACGCTTTAAAACGGAAATTGGCCCGTCTAAATGACGTTTTTTGGCCTGATCTTCAATAGAGAATAGTTTCAGATTGATGAGACGCGACTAATCGTATAAAAATTTTCCACAAAATATTTACCGACCGTAAGGCTACCTATAGGAAAACGGGAGTAAAAAACAGTTAACCGCAACATTCGGCACACAGATTTTGTCGGAATCTTCCCATTTTTCAACCGTAGCCGTATTTCAATATTTTGGTCATGTCTTATTTCACGACACATTTGCATTTGAAGGATGAAGCAATTGTTTGTCGATAGTGATAGAAAATGGAAACTGCTCTTTTTTTGTTTTTTTTTTAATCATAGCCGACGAAATCAAACCTAGTATTCGTCGGCTATTCTTTTGTCGTTTTCTGTCAAAAATAATCGTATAATTATTTTTTAAAAAACTTATGGCCGACGAAATGCTTAATTTTCGTCGGCCATTGTTCGTAAAATAATTATTTTTAAAAAACGTATGGCCGACGAAATAATTAATTTTCGTCGGCCATTGTTCGTAAAATAATTATTTTAAAAAAAACTTATGGCCGACGAAATAATTAATTTTCGTCGGCCATTCTTCTAAAAGTTTATAGCCGACGAAAACTTTAAATCGTCGGCCATTATAGGAGTATAGCCGACGATTTTTCATTTTTACCGACGAAAAAAAAAATCGTCGGCCATTCCCATAGAATGGCCGACGAAATTTTTTTTTTGCCGACGACAAAAATTTTCGTCGGCCATTCTTGGGAATAGCCGACGAAAAAACTGTTTCGTCGGCCGTTTTTTTTTTTTTCGTCGGCAAAACCCTTTTTTCTTGTAGTGGAACTTCAACATTATGCATTTTAACTAAGTCCCGAATAGAGGACCTAAATTTCTCACCCCCTGCACCACGAGCATTCCAGAATAGAATATTATCCATAAAAAAGCAAAGGAGGGAAGGGTACAACCCAAATCAAACATTCACCATTCCTTCCTCTTCTGAGGAAGGCACGGTGTCACCAACAATCAAGATACTGTTATCTTCAAAAACCTGATCAACAAAATCAGAATCACAATCAATAGAATGCTTATTCATACTTATATTGCTCATCTCCTCAGGAGGGCATCTCCCAAAGAATGCAGAGATACCATTACCAAGAATGTTAGCATCAACATGATCAAATGAAAGCTTCTTAGGAATTTGATGCTGGTGCTTGGAAGTGGTAGCTGTAGAGCCCTTATTCTTCTTCTGATATTGTCTTGTTACTTTTAGAGCAGAAGAAGCGCTAGTGCAATTTGACACATCCTGCAAAGGAACTTTAATAGAAACCTTAGAGATTCTTGATGGAGAACCAACCCCTTCATGTCTGTGGTAATTAACCTTTCCATCAGATTTGGTAGGAATAGACTTATCAAAGGTCTTTTTCTTTTCTTGAAAGTTATTCCATAATTTCACAATGGCAGGAGCTGAAGGTTTAACATGAGCAGTAGGACTAACATCAACATCATTAGAAGGCAAATTCACCTCCTCCTGCAAAACAGAGAATCTGGGCCCCTTGCTATTAAATTTCTTGCCACCCCCACTCTCAGAAGATCTCTTCTTATTCCTATAATTCATCAGCATCCAAGGTCCCATATCCTCTTTGATAACAGCATCTTGAACACTACTCATTAGTACATTTATGATCACTAGGATTACCCACAATCTCCATTAGCTGGTCAGAATTGTCTTTCTCAGGTTGAGCAGAAAGAATATTCTCACTAAGCAATGAAGGACATTTGTCCTTAGCATGCCCGAAACAACCACATTCAAAATAAATCATCGAAATCCCCTCATAGACAACATTATAAGCAATAGATTCCACTTCCACAAAGGGTCTTAGAGGTTTATTCAAATCCACTTCCACACACATTCTTCCAAACTTTCCTCTGGCTTGACTGACAGTAATAGGATCAACCCTCACTACATCACCTAAAATCTTCCCAATCCTTTTCATAGAAAAATCCTTGAAATACTTAACTGGCAAACCACAAATCCGAACCCAAATCGCCATTTTCTTGATCACCTCACTATGAGGATCAAAGTCAGGTTTCCATTTCCTGACAATCAAAGTTTGCCCAGCTAGAATCCAAGGGCCTCCACACAAGATATTGTTCATATCCTCTTCTAGATTGAAACGCACAATGAAATAGTCATTTGGAAGATCAATGAGGTGCCAACCTCCCTTAGCCTGCCACTTTCTTCTCAGACCCTTGAGCATGAAATCGAAAGTGTTAATTGAGTTCGGCTTGCCCATAAGCTTTACCACAACAGCACAATGCCAATCAAAATCCAATTTATTATGGACTTTCTCAGAGAACGACACATTTTGACCATGTTTACCCATAGAGTAGGTGCAATCCTCCTCAGATAATTCAAACTCTTCAAACATGATCTTACTAAAACGATCGATTGAGTTTTTAAGCTTACTAGCATAGCTTACATCAGATTGGGTAATCGGAGTACCTCGAATAGATGAATCCAGCTCTTCCATATGAAGAGCATCAAGATCTGAAACGATGTCTCCACCCTGCTTGGAGCATTTACATTGCATCGAGGAATCACTTGCTCCGCCGCTTCCAGGGGGAAGGGCGGAGAAAAGAAAGATTGGCTTCGCCACCAGGACCTTCACAAAGCCGGAGAAAACTCAGGGAGGAACGACGAGAGCCAATCTAAAATACGAGAAGAGGAACAGAGAGAGAGGAAAATTGGAATGGCGCTTGAGGCGCGTACAAGGGAATATGCAGTTTTGAGCGATTATGACACTTTTTTGCTGCTAATAGCTTTTGGTACAGGAGCACAACTTCAAAGACATTATTTGTTATTTAATTATAGGTTATAATCTATGATATTTCATTAGTTGGATATTTTAAGATATCATTTTACATTTAATTTAAGAATTACATTTAGCTTCTCATATAAGCTATTCTCCAAGTATAGTAAATCCTATAAATAGGAAAAATACTTGTGTTCATACCAATATGGACGTGTGTGTCTATACTCTATCTAATTTGCATATCTTAGGCAATGTTATCAACAATTTTAATCGTTCAAAAGTTGAATTAATCAACAAAAATCATCTCTGTAAAAATTCAGAATAAACCAAAATCGTTTGCTCATTCGATTGTATTCGATTGCATCAAAAAAATGAACAACTCTAGTGAAAGTTGAGAGTTTCATGATCAGCCGTCCATTTGTTTGATACAATCGAATACAATCGAATGAGCAAAATATTTTAATTTATTCCGAATTTTTAAATAGATGATCTTTATTGATTAATTCAACTTTTGAACAGTTAAAATCGTTGAAAACATTGCCTAAGATAAGAAAATTAGATAGAGTATGGACATACACGTCCATACTGGTATGGACACAAGTATTTTTCCTATAAATATGAGTATTGTAATCGTTATTAGGAAGCTTATGTTTTATGAATAAAATTCAGTTTATTTGTGGTATGGATTTGTCATGTTATATGAGTTTGCCACTCCTTATTTCAGGTGTCTTTTGATTGACAGTTGGAGGCCCGTATTCGGCATTTTGATCCCCATCAGTTTATATCAGAGCTCTGGGGAGAGCCTGGTGGATTCCATGTCTCAGATCGGATGAAGAAGGGGAGGTTTCAGAATGGAGGGTCGTACGTCAACAATGACATGGTTGAAATTAAAAAGATGCTTAAGCAACTAGAGGTACATATCGATCTCATCGAAGCTCGACGACGGGGACGTAAGAGTTCCAACAGGGAGAGAAACGTTACCACATATCATCAACGCATTGTCCGCATCGAAACTTTCTACCTAGATGGTTAAGTTTTCGACTGGGAGATATGCGCTGGTCCTGTTCATAAGTGTGCTCCGTTGTGTGAGTGTGATGAAGAAGGAAGAGGTATTCGAAATAATTATTTATTTGGAAAGGAAGAATTCAATTTGCAATTGGTATGCCAAAAGAAGATCTACAACGATGGAAGCTTTTGTGGGGAATTTTATCAACTAAAGACTTGAATTTGAGGACGAATTTTTTCAAACCAGGGGAGTCTGATGCAGGAGCATATACAGCAACTTCAAAGACATTATTTGTTATTTAATTATATGTTGTAATCTTTGGAGAACTTTTATATACACTCTCTCAATTTTTTAATACACACCCTTGTATTTTTTTTTATCACCAAACTTACATCTATACTCTTCCCTTCCTCATTAATAATAAATAAAAATCAAATAACAATTAAATGTTTAATATTTCCAGGCTAAATTCTCTCATCGTCTTCATGATAAGATTCAAATATGATTTTAAACGTTAATGATTAATTATTTCATATAAGAACTAAGAACGACATTGACATATTATATACCGATTCTAGTATTGTTCATGATTATATAGATCACGTAGATATTGACAAATATCGAATAATCATGATCTATACAATCTTAAAATACTGAAGAACAATGAAGATAAAAAAAATTCAAGTCATTCCATCTTCACTCATGTGTAAAGAGAAAGTAATTAGAAATTAGCTTATAAATATGTGGTTGATCTTATAATCAATGATACAATTAATTGCAATAATAAAAATTTACAACATATTATAAAAAAAGGGCCGTCTCAATTTCAAAATTAGAAAAAAAAACCCCTTGTTTTCCACTTTATAAAAAATGACATTATGTTAATGTGTAAATGATAAAAAGGTTTTTTTTTCTTTTTAAAAATTATAAAAAAGGGCTGTTTTTATTTTTTTCTTCTGACCATTATGCCCTTCCCTTCTATTTTTACCTGATTTTTGTAACTTGATTTCACTCCTATTTCTTTCTCTTTTCTAAACGAAATCCTCTCTCACATCTGAACCAGATCGGACTTGAAGGACTGAACATGCTCTACCATGTGGCGCCGCCGTGCTCTTTCATGCCAGCCAAGTCGTCGACGGCGAGGAAGAAGGACGAGCTCAGAGTTGTCTCTCTCTCTCTCTCACCTCTGAACCAGATCGGACTTGAGGACTGTACGCGCTGGTCGTCGGAGGTTGCTACAACGGCCTCACCACAGTGACGTACCTCGCACGCTCCGAACTCTCCGTCGCCATCCTCGAGCGCCGCCACGTCACTGGTGCAGCCGCTGTCACAGTGGAGCTCATTCCAGGTTTCAAGTTCTCGTGGTGTAGCTACCTCCAGAGCCTCCTCCGTTCCGCCTTTAGCAAGTAAGCCTAGCTTGAATTTGCTTGGAATTGAATTTGAGATTGAAACAATGGCTCTGATTTTGCTTCAATTTTTGAAATCAAACAAAGAATTAAAGCTAGGTCATCACCGCTCGGAAATCCACCGAAAGAAAGGCGCCAAGGAAGCAGCTGGCGACCAAGGCTGCCTGGAAGTTGGCTCCGGCGACCAGAGGAGTGAAGAAGCCACACCGGTTCAGGCCGGGGACAGTGGCTTTGAGCTTGGCACCGCCACCGTGGACGGGTTTATCAGGTAACACAATGTTTCTCTATCTCATACTTGATTGGCAAGGTCATGACTTTAATGTAATTGAATTTGTGTGCAGAATATTGATAAAATTCCACTAGAATTAGTTATGTTGATGAGTTTGAGTCCAGAGATCTATGTTTAATTTGATCTGCACTGAAATTTAGTTGCTTTGTCACCAGCTTCTTTGGGTGTTCAGACAGTGGTTTGAAAATCATAATGATTGGTAGCTCATTTCTTTATGTGGATTAGTCATTTATTGTTCACCAACTTTGTGCCTGGAGCTCAATAGGTTCTGTGGTCTTCATGTTGATTAATGATTTTCCATGCCTATGGATAGATGTTATCTCCATTTAACTCCATATTACATTTCTGACTGCTGAAAAATATGGACTTTCATGCATCTGTAATGTTTCTACATGTATGACTATTCAGGGTATGGGCAATCATCTGGAAAGGTTAGTTGGAGATTTGAGCATTTATCTTTTCTATTGAATTTAGAACATTTCATTAGATGCTTGTTGTTTGATCACAATGTATCGTGAAAGGCTCATATCTTGTTTTCGTTTCAATTGTTGTTTGATTTTGGTTATTAAGTTGTTGGGTGATGTGTGTGTGCATTGTAGAGACGTTTCCGATCATTCGACGTGTGAGGGTGAAGCATCGTGGGATTCTGCTTACTCTTAAAGGGACGGTGATTCGGTCTTGGGGGATTAAGATGCATGAAGGGAAGAGGAAGTATATGTGCCAGAAATTCAAGCACGAGTGAGTGACCTTTTACTCGATTACATTCTTCATTTTCATGTGTTTAGATAACTGTGCTTGATTGGTATTGTGTTCGTAAATTGGTGCGTACTGTACTATGTTTTAACCTTTTTACTTTGAGGAAAAGCTTATCGTGTGATTTAGTGGAATTATCTGTTTATATGTATGAAACAACATATGCATTATGTCTGTTTATAGTGGAATATCTTCCTCTTTTCCTTGTTGGTTAATAATGCTTGTCTACTGCAGATTCCTTGTTTATCCCGAGCTGGAATCAAGAAACTCCATAAGATTACCCTCATATTGCCCCTCTCAGCTTATTGCCTATTCCACCCTGATGGTCTAAAATTATTGCCGACAATCATTTGCAAAAGTCGTATGACAAAAATGAAATAGCTAACAAGTAAAACCTTAAAACATTAAGAAGTCAGTAATTACTGTATCTGTTTCTTCAAAATAGTAAAATGGTTATCTAAATCTTTGATTGGATAGGGGTGAGACTTTGCCACTTTGGCATAAGTATTTGAAAGCAAGAGGGGACATTGCACCTCACTATCGAAGTGCGACATCTTTTATGTTGCATTGTATTTTGACTGGAATTTATTAGTTTGAGTGGAGGCTTTGGATCTTATTTTCAGCATAATTTTTTTAAAATATCTTTTCAGATTTGGTGGCTAATCTGATGTGTATGACAGACTAAAGCCTGTGAAAGCACAAAGTTCACGCATTTGGATGGTTCTATATCATGCCATGATTACCAGGAAATTAAAATCCAGGAGTACCCATGTTTTGGGTGTTGGGGCCATTCCGCGCTCAATTCCTGTCATTCTAAAAGATGATCTTGTAGAATGACAAGTTGAGAAAAATGTCGAAGTAGAGGCACCTATGAATAGTCTGGGGATCAGTGGGTTTTGTATTTTTGTTTATATGTATGATAACTTGTGGGGAGCTTTATTTTGTTGTGCCATTTACACAGAAGTGAGATCTTTTCAATAGTATCACTATGTACTACTATGGGAAGATGAATGTATAGATCTACCAGTTGCTCCTAATTATGCTGAAATGGTCCTTCTGTTTATAGCTTTATGAGTAATTGAGTATATAATTATATTACTATAGTTGGAGATATAGAGCAACAAACTATCACAAATGTATAAGCAAATTAACAATTCTTGGTTCAGTTGCTTTCGATTTTAAGCTTTTGCTTTTCTGTTCTGAATTTTTTTTTTCATAGTTACTTAGATAATTAGTAAGATATTTACTTACATGGTCAGTAACTATATAGATAGTTAGTAAGATGATAGTTAGTTAGATAGTTAGTAAGATGATAGTTACTGAGATAGTTAGTAAGACAGTTACTAAGATGATAGTTACTGAGATAGTTAGTAAGACAGTTATTAAGATGATAGTTACTTAGATAGTTACTCCGGTAGTAACTAGTTATTTCGATAGTTACTCCAATAGTTACTCCGATAGTTACTCCAATAGTTTCTTTGATAGTTACTCCGATAGTTACTGGGATAGTTAGTAACATAATTAGTAAGATAATTACTTAAATAATAGTTAGTAAGATAGTTAATAATATATAGAAACTGAGATAATTAGTAAGATAATTACTAAGATGATAGTTACTTAAATAGTTAGTAAGATAGTTAATACAATAATTACTATGATGATAGTTACTTAGATAATTAGTAACTATATAGATAGTTAGTAATATAGTTACGAAGATAATAATTACTTAGATAGTTAGTAATTATATAGGTAGTTAATAAGATGATAGTTACTTAGATAGTTAGTAAGATAATTACTGACATGATAGTTAGTAAGATAGTTACATAAAATGTTACTTTAATATTTATGTTACCATGGTGCGGTGCAGCGGAACGTTGCATTGTGTCCTGCATTTTTCATTGTTGACTCAGTTGCTTTCAATTTTTTAACTCTTGCTTTTATGTCCTGCATTTTTTTTATTTTTCATAGTTACTGTGATAGTTACTTAGATAGTTACTCATATAGTTACTTTGATAGTTACTCTTATAGTTACTGGGATAGTTACTTAGATAGTTAGTTACTATATAGATAGTTAGTAAGATAGTTACGAAAATAATAGTTACTTAGATAGTTAGTAAGATAGTTACTTAGATAGTATGATAGTTACTAAGATGATAATTATTTAGATAGTTAGTACGATAGCTAGTAAGCTAGACTAAAATGATATTTAGTAATATAGTTAGTAATATAGTTACTAAGATGATAGTTAATTAGATAATTAGTAAGATAGTTAGTAAGATAGTTACTCCGATAGTCACTTTGATAGTTATTCCAATAGTTATTAAGATAGTTACTCTGATAGTTAATGAGATAGTTACCTCGATAGTTATTCCGATAGTTACTCTGATAGTTACTAAGATACTCTGATAGTTACTCCGATTGTTACTGAGATAGTTACTTAAATAGTTAGTAACATAGTTAGTAATATAGTACGTCTTCGGCCGTTGCATTGGAGTCGATAAGTGGTGAGGTTGGCTTTGGTACAGAGGGAGGCTTAGGTGGCCTGCTTGGGCGAATTTTATCAGTTATGTCCGGAGGTTTGTCAAACTGCAACATTGAAGGAATTTAAGATGAGGCTTAAGATTTTCCATATAAATAATCCTAGACAGAAATGTGTTAAATGAAATAAAAACTGATTAAGAGCAGACTGACCTTGTAACCACAGCTAGATACGCAAGCGTGAAAACACTCCTGCAAGTACAATTGGATCAGCAACTACTCAATCTGAAAAATGCACATTAATCATAGCTATCAGAGTTTAATGTTTCCTACTTTCAAGGTTTATGATAATAGTACCAATTCTTATAGTTATGATTATACAAACAGCAAACATGGTAGCTTAACGCCTTAACCAGCATTTCAAAAAAAAAAAAAAAAACGCCATAACCAGTCCTACTTTTCCCCTTATATACAACTATGGTACTGCAGTACTGCCATTTTGCAACAGCGAAGTTACTTATAACACATTACGTTGAAAATTAACAATAGAAATAGCCCGAGTATAATTTAGATCAAAGTATACATCACTATATACTAGGTCTTCTAATTCTTTAAGAGGCTTATACTCTTTCATGGGATTATCAAATGGATAACTCCCCAAACACAATAGGTGAAACAGGCTAAATGAACATGATCATACGTTCATACTTTTATATAATTCATTTGCTGTTATCATCCTATAATTGTTTCAGTATTCATCCGTATGCATTCTTCCACATATATGCTTGTTCCTACCCAGCAGCATTACTTGTTCATACCCTAAAAGGTGTTTATTTGAAAGAGAAAGGAAGAAGCGGTAAAGGACAAAATACCTCTGAGTATCTTTCAACTCCAGGAGAACGATCAATGCAAGCACTCCATTGTTGATCCTTTAAGACAGGATCCTTGTAACATATCTCATTGCACTCCTCCAAGCCTATACATGCAAGATAGGATCCATTATATCACTTGTAAGTTTGTAGCTTATTCAAACATTTATGTATTAATCAGTCTCCACTTCAATGTACAAGTATAATGTCTCTAAAACCAATTATCTATTCCCATATGTAGATTTACCGCAGGGCAAGCTTGTTCTGTGTGATAAGAGCTAACAAATTACAATGAATGTATCTGTGGAGGGCCTAAAAGAGTAAACCTAAAATGTCAAAAGCACAATACGAAGCGAATTGATAAATTTCTCAAAAGACAAAATGATACTCACATTCTTCCCAAGTCTCTCCATCAGCATCACACCCCTTCTTGCAAAATACTCGCCCTACAATAAACCACACAGCTGTGTAATTTGAAACTACAAAAGGGAACAAATTGTGATAAAAATCGGTTCATAAGAACTTGTATAGTTCTATGTATGAGGTTAGAAATGTGTCACAATCAGTAATATTAATCTACATGCCTGCAAGCAAGACATTTAATATTAATCCACATTCTTCCTAGGCATCAACCGAAACAGCGAATCCACCGATTTGAAATCTCCAGACCTAGCTCCAAGACCAAACACTTCTGTCAGACATTTCGTCGAACACCTGGCGTGCAAGTCCCACCGACCCAATTTGAGCATAAACAAACAATAACGAATTCTGAATATACAGATCAAAATCAAATCCTGACTTCAAAACCAAGCAATGAATCTCTCCGCCTTTACGATCAATCCCCAATCCAATTACCAGGACAACGTGGCGGCCGGCGACGTCGAGCTTCAAGTCGGAAGAAACCTTGAGGCAGCTGTTGGACTCTGTGCCGGAGCCGTAGGATTCCGCGTGGATGAAGTCGACGGCGACGGGGAGGCGGATATGGCGGGCCAAGTCGGCGAGGAAGAGAAAGACGCCGGTGGCGACACTGACGAGGACATGAGGGTCGGAGAGGTGAGAGAGGGCGGCGGAGATATCGGCGGCGAGGTCGGTGACAACAGAGATGGTGACGGTTTTAGAGAGAGACAATGAGACGAAGGTTGTAGAGTGATAAGAATAACTACTGTAGTGACATGTTTTGTAATTTT
The DNA here is from genome assembly GCA_963682095.1 of Potentilla sterilis. Lineage (NCBI taxonomy): Eukaryota > Viridiplantae > Streptophyta > Magnoliopsida > Rosales > Rosaceae > Potentilla > Potentilla sterilis. The sequence continues at coordinate 23,733,996 of OY821766.1, forward strand.
TCCAACCTATCGGCGTAGTAGTTTAGCATGAGCTCTTAATTATAATCAAGTTAAACTTAGTGCCTTTTTTTTATAAATTTAGGTATTTGTATGCCTTTTTTTATGTATAGCCCAAAAATTTATGATGTATTTATTTTGTTAAATATTTTCTTATTTATTTATGACGAGGGACATACGTGGAACTTTGATAACAAAATTGGACAAAAAAATACAAAAAATATGTATTAAGAAATTAATAGAGTGTATATAAAATTTCTCTAATCTTTGATATTTCATTAGTTAAATATTTCAGGGTATCATGTTACATTCAATTTAGGTATTACATAATTTAGTTAGCTTTCCATATAAGCTTAAGTCTACTTATTCTCTAAGGATTGTAAACCCTATAAATATGGGTATTGTAATCGTTATTAGGGAGCTTATGTTTTATAAATAAAATTAAGTTTATTTGTAACATGGATTTGTCCTGTTATATATGAGTTTGCCGCTCCTTATTTCTGGTGTCTTTTGATTGACTGTTGGAGGCCCATGTTTAGTATCATGATCCCCATCAACTTTTCTTGCACTCGAACCAGCGACGTCGCCTCACCCGAAACTTGCATCCACACCGTCGAGGTCTTTATTGTCTGGTTTGGGGACGGGTAGGTAGCCGCCATGTCGCAAACTTTAGAAGGGTTGTATTGCTTGAGACTGCTCAGAAGGGTTCGGAGCCCTTGCTTTTCTTTTTTTTCATAGTTGTATTACTCCTTTTTAAGCAAGTTGTCTTATTCAAACATACCAAAACACATACCCAAAATCTCTATTCACATACCCTATCAAATATTCTACTTTTCGAATTGGGTGTGTGAATAGAGAAAAAAGGCATGGGGTGTGTGAATAGAGATACTAGGTGTGTTTATATCACCACTCTTTCTGAAACTTGAGACACCAAATCTATTAGATTAGAAAAGTTCAAGACACTGTGTAGACAATTTTCTCTTATTCATTTATATAGATTTTGGGCTTGGTTATTCCAAGCCGGGCGTGTAATTAGCGGATTGAGATTCTCTGCTCATTTGTCTGCTCATATTGCTTCATAAATAAATCTTGTCTATCCAATTGTAATCATGTGGATATGCTTTTTCCTGTATTTAACCCATGTAATGTGGAGCCCACACTAATGTAAGGAAATTAATCTGACCATATAATTAAGATTGGATGACCTAGATGCAGTATGAGACAATATGAGCAGAGGATCCGACTACGTAATTAGCTTGGTTCTATCTATAAGATTTTACTTGTTAGATTGTTAGTGACTTAGTAATCGACATAACCAAGGAGTTAGCTTTTCAATATCTTAATACGAAAAATCTAGGACTTAATAAATACCAATCTTAGAAATGATATGTGCGCTTGCAGAAATGTGTATCAAGTTAAAAAGAAAACAGCTACCAATTAGTATAAAGATTACTTACTAATTTTGAACAAATTATGTCCAGGATCAAAGCAACCTGCAATGACAACACACAAAAAACAAATTAACACTTGCTTATCGTTCATTATTTTGATAAGCGTTTAATGTGAGCTATCCACATCCAAGGATCTAAATAATAGTGTCGGTTTCATAATACGAATTCTAGTGAAATATCAGGGAGTAGTGGTTTTAAATGAATCTTTGCATGTAAAAAGAAAATAGAAAATACAATCAAGAAGGAATAGAGAGCTAGTGAGTGAACTGAGTGAACAAGTCTGGTGAGTGAATAAGAGATATATATATATATAATGAGTAATTTATTGAAACTGTGAGTAACATAACCAAGATTATTTTAGCTAAAAGTGTCGATGTTACTTATACTGTAGTTATTATCTGTATGAGGGCGTGACTGGGCTAAAATAATAGATACTGGGCTAAAATAATAGATGTTAAGAGAGATTCGTACTGCGAAAAGCTTCCCATAGAAGTCGAAAGCCACCTACAATGGCAAAGAACAAATTAGAAAATTATGATTAATCAGAAAATATCAGAGAACTAAATTAGAAAATTCTTATTAATCACAAAATGTTAAAGGTCTACATTATTAAATAATTAAGGTGTAAACTAGTGGTTAGAATAAGCATTATCGTTTGGGTCATGTTACGTCTCCTCCTCAAAATTATATTGCTAACCACTTTTTAAATACTTCTCTTAGTTCTGGTGGTCATTCTCGTGATTTATTTTTTTCTTTTTGACAAAATAGATAACTTCATTACCATGGCCCAAAGGCATGTGCATCATGTATCGCTTGATATTTGCTAGGTATGTTGGCACAAGTCACCAAAGTATGACATATAACCTTCATTATGAATGAGCACAATAAACATACAAATTACTGACTTATAACTAAGACATCTCATCTAATCCTTATAAGAGGTATTACCAGCAGCCTAAAAACAGGAATTGGTGTACTAATAATACCCAAAATTAAACAAGAGAGTTATCAATCAATAGTAGTGGTAGGAGCAGATATATCAAGCTATCCCTTTGCCACTAGAGCACTGGATTTGGTAAATAATCCCTAGATTCCCCGGAAAACTAGAAAGGGATAAGCCCTAACCCATATAGGACCCAAGCAGCCCCAAAAATGACTCAATCTGCCCACACAAGACATCATGACGAGACCCACCACCATGCCGTCGTTCAAACCTCATTGCACTGCCGCTTCCCAGACCACGAATACCACACGCCGCCATATTGCCCTTTAAAACCGAGCATCTCGTGTCCAGCATCGTTCTCTTGCGAACAACAAGGACCAACGTCGTCTAAGATCCTCCTATCCTTGCAAGCACAACCACTCAACGCCAACTACCAGATCGCTGCCAAGACATCCCTGTACAAACCAAAGCCTTGCCACTCCAATTAAGGCTACGAAGGCAATCTTTCACCAGATCTCGTTCGACAGCAAAGCCATGCGGCTTCAACGAGTCCTAGGGACCATTCTAGGCCACCGGACGAGAGAGATCTCGTGTGCGAGGAAGCTGCCGCTCTAGAGATTTGTTTCTCTCTAGGAAGTCGCTCTCTCGTTGTCAGCTAGGTTAGGTTCCCTAAGACGAGTTTTGGTTCATGGCGGTCATTCTCGTGATGTTCGTTCGTTAGCGAAACAAAGTCGTTTTTGTTTTGATACTGCTTCTATCTCATATGTTAAACCTTTTGATTTTATTCACTGCGATATTTGGGGTCCTTGCAAACATTTTTACTTCATACCGTGTCATTGCTCAACAAAATGAAAATACTTGTGTCCATACTAGTATGAACGGTGTGCGTTCATATTCTCTAATTTACATATTTCGGGCAATGTAATGAACGATTTTAACCGTTCAAAAATTGAATTAATCAATAAAGATCATCTCTGTAAAAATTCGGAATAAACCAAAATCGTTTGCTCATTCGATTGTATCAAACAAATGAACAGTTCTAGTAAAAAGTTGGAGTCTCATGATCAACCGTCCATTTGTTTGATACAATGGATTAGGGTATGGACACAAGTATTTTTCTCAACAAAATGGGGAATTAGAACACAATCATCACCATATTTTCCAACTTGCATGTGCTTTTAAATTTCAAACTAATTTTTCTCTAAAATTTTGGGGAGAATGCATACTCGATCAAGTCACTGGTTGTCTATCGGTTACCAACTCCACTCCTCTCCTTTTATTTCCGACCATCTTCCTTTCATCACCTTCGTGTTTTCAGTTGTTTTGCCTATGCTACAAACATCAATGTCCACATTAGTTTGTCACTAGAGGTGTTGACAGTAGCCACAGAGGGGCTACAACAGGCCCACAGATCCGCAACCAGTGCACCCGGGGCCGACCTAGGGCCCGGAACCGGATCGCCAGCACTCGGGGCCGGGGTCCAGCAGTCTACCTTGCGACCAGAGGCCCGGGGACCGGGGGCGCCAACCTGCCAAAGAGGTCACCAGAGCTGCCCTTTGGTGTGCAAACAGAAGGAAACTAGTCCTACATCGAAGGGTGAGGCCAGACCTCACGCCCGGCCACCTATATAAGGGCCTCAACTACCCTCATTAATAGGTAACTGATCTTTCCTACTGCTCATCATACGTGCTTAAGTTATCTATTCATCACAACTGTACTAACTTAGGCATCAGAGATGAGAAGACCGGCCCGCCCGGTATTCCCCTTAGTAAGCAGGTTTACAGGAGATCACACTTGGATTCATCTGTCTCTGCCAGGCCTGCGAGTTTTAGGTACGAACAATTGGTGCCGTCTGTGGGAAGAGATACGATAAAACCACGTAAGCATTACCAATGGCAGAAAGCTCTGAGACAGGCCAGGAAAGAAATACCACCAAGGAGCAGCGTGTTAGGCCAGAACAAACACTCATCTCCACCACGGTCAACGCGCGAGAGCAGCGCAGCGACCAGAACAACCAGGAAGGTGGGAGCTGTGGGAGGCCGACCGGCACGCCGGGGCCATGCCTTGATAGCTCGCGCGGGAAAGACCCAATGAAGGGCGACCGACCAGCGCACTGGGGCTTTTCGTTGACATTCTCGGACGATTCGAGCGGCAGGGAGGAGAGCCCGCTCAGTGACAGTGACCGGGACACCACGTGCAGCCCCGGCCGGCTCGATATGCGGGGGAGATACGGGCAATGGCAGCGGAAGTCGGTCGTCTGCGCGAGGAGAGTGACCGGGATAGGGCAAGATCCAATACCCGGTATGAGGAAATAGAGGCGGTGAATGCTGCCCTGGTAGCCGCCCTAGAGAGAGGGCAGCAGCGCGGCGACGCTATGACTAGGGCACATGCACCTACGCCGGGCCAATCTCAGCGGTTTGAAGTGGGACAGTCATCAGGCGGAAGGCCCCACTCCTCCGAGCGAGCAGAGATCCCGGCCGGCACGGCCCCACCAAAGAGCGCGCTGACCTCCCGGCAACCACACGCTTCATTCGAGGATGAAGCCACGACCCCGACTGCACAGGCATTGCATATACTCACCGACACCGTGTCGGATCTGAAGGCCCAAGTGGAGGCCAACGAGAAAAGGGCGGCGCGGCCGGTGGAAGGCACGCGATTCAACGAGCGCATGGGCCCTTTCTCTCACCGGAATCTGGAATCGTGGAGATCTAGTAACCAGAAATCCCTAAAACTCACATACTCAGAGTCCAGCTGCCCGTACCAGCATTTGGACAGTTTCCGGTCCCAGACATGCACCAAGGGCTATTCCGACGCAGTGTGCTGCAACATTTTCCAGGAAACCCTGTCTGGAGAGGCGCTCAGCTGGTTCTATGAACTTCCGGCAAACTCTATCGAGGCGTTCGAGCAGCTGGCCGATCGGTTCGTAGGCCGCTTCATCCTCCGGGTTGAAGGAACCCAGACATCGACCATCCTCTTCAACTGCATGCAGGCACCCGGCGAGGAGCTGAGGACCTTTGTCAATCGCTGGCAGACGGCGACGGCCGGGGTTCGGAACCTCGACAAGGGTATCGCCGAGATGGCGTTCAAACAAGGGCTCCGGCCAGGAAAATTTTCCTACGCCGTACGGGTGGAACTCCCGCAGGGGTATGACGAGCTGATGGCAATGGCCATCAGGCATGCTCAGGCAGACCGTGAAACGTATGGGCAGCACCTGCTGAAAAGAAAGCGGGACGAGCAGCAGGAGGAGCACCCCTGGGAGGATCACCCCCCTCCCGGCCAAGAAGACAAGGCCAGCCACCGGACCGAGAACCGAGGTGCCCGACCGAGCCGGCCCAGCAGATATTGGGGGCAACGGCAGCAGAGGCCCTATCACGACAAACCCCAGAACGAGCACAAACCGACGCAGTACCGGCAAGAACGCCCCTTGGCAATCATGCCAGCAGAACGGCAAGAGGTTTTCACTACCCAAACCTCTTCATACGAAGACATCTTGCACGAGAACGGGAACATCATTCCCCCACCGCCCAGGAGAAAGTACCCAAAGGGGAAGCTTACCCCGGCGCAAACGGGCAAGCACTGCTCCTATCACGATGAAGCTACTCATCGGACAAACAAGTGCTTCGCTCTCAAGATAGCGGTGGAGGGTTTGATTAGCAACGGCCAGCTCCAGCGGTATATAGGGGAAAGGAGAGCAGATCCCGACCGGGAGCCGGGCCAGGCCTGGTAGGCACACCCAAACCTCCAAGCGGTTAGTTTGACATATCATCGGTTCGGCTGCTATAACATCATGGGATGTATGTCAACTATTTTGAAAAAAAAAATAAAAAATTTCACCGGTTCAGCCAGTGCAAGTGTATTTATATCCAAGGAATAATACAAACAAAAACCGTTCTGCCGGGTTTACAAAAAAAAGGGAGAGTAAAGCAAAAATCTCAAGGAGCCGCGCTCCCCCCTTCAGCGAGCATTCCACCAGCTTCTCCAGGTGAAGCCGCCGCACCTCCTTCAGGCCTGCCTACCCCTTCCGGTTGCTCCTCGCCTACCGACTGCTCATGGATATCCGACTGCTCATGGATATTCTCATCAGCTCCGGCCTTCGGCATTCGAGAGGTATCCAGGTACCCCTTCTCCTCCCACTCCACGTAGGCGTCCGCGATACCCGATTCCCTGACCTTCTCCAGGAACTCGAGGAACTGATCGCTCTCATGGTACTTGAGGACAACCCGCTGGTAAAGCTCCGGGTCCTCTTCTCCAGACGCAGCGGCAGCGGCGGCGCGCGTGATAAGAGCATTTTATGCGACGTTCTTAATATGTTTTTACCTCCATTTATGCTTTTCTTAACCCTTATTTATGTAAGATCGAGTCATTAGATCGAGTCTTGAGTCTTTGGCAGAAATAAGATGAAATCGTGCGCATTGATATTGAATTAGAAAAGTTTCGGAAATTCCTAGTCAAACTAGGAATCCTAATTGAACCAGGAAAGTAAAAATGCTTTGTCGTTTCTAAAAATGACGAAGATTGAAATTAGGAAACCTATTCGGATTAGAAAACCTAGCTTGTCTAGGAAACTAAAATGAATTAGGAAATCAGATTGATGAAGGAAACCTATTTTGAATAGGGAAGATTATTCTTGCCGAAACTTACCATATTTATTTTCTTGAATTTTCAGAAAATATTTCCACAATTGAAATCTTGAAACAAGAGGAAAAGAAGACCTAAAGAGGCAAGGAAATCTCGGATGCAAATAGGAAAGAAGAGAAGAAACTTAAAGAACCCTGTTCAGAATCGGGCAGATTCCTGTCTGTCAACTTCCGGAATTTCTGCCGGACGAACCATAACGAATTTGGGGAAACCCTTTTATGGGGAGAAAGCCCTTTGAGTCTAGTTTCTACAGGATTTGGAATCGCATTAAAAGCTTTCCTGAGAAAAAAGTTATGCTAGAATCAATGCCGAAAGGTCAGTCTGCCGATTTCAGAAAAGAAGAAAAGAGGAAGGAAGGTTTGGCCGGTTTGTCCTAGCTACAAAAGGGAAGGTTTAATTGCTGAATCATACAAGGAAAGGGACATTATTCTTACATCAAATTGGTAAGAAACCTTTGTGCAATAAGGAAAAGAATTCAGCCAAAATAGAAAAGGAAGGAACTCTCAATACTTGCCGGTTTTGCACCAATCCTTAATGGCTAGGGTTTTCCTTTGCTCCCCATATATTGAGGCCGGCTGCCTCTCTTCATGATCATCACATTCTACACGAAAAGACTAGCCAAAGTTCTGCCAAAGTTCTCTCAAGTGAAGGAAGAAAATCCTCAAGCCGAAACACATCCATCCTCCCACCACAAAATCGCAAGAACCCTAACCTACCTTCAGCCGTGCACTCCACCACCTCTTGCCGAATCTTCCAAGGTTTTTCAAGTAGTGATTCATCCCTATGGCTTGTATTATTTTCTGCCTTGTTACAATCTTTATTGTAATAATACTTGGTTTAATTTTGGTTTTGTATGAATGTTTTAATTTCGGTTTCCATTGAAGTTATGATGTTTGTATGAACAATTTTATGTATGATTTCCGAATTATTTGAATAGGGCTGTGGTATTTTCGGTTATGTTTCTTTGATTTGCTTGATTAATTTTCATGAATTCTATGCATAAAAGTCTTGTACGTGCGGGCTGCCTTTGTCATGGCAGTTCCAAGGGTCTTGACTTCACTTGCCAAAGTAATTTAGATTGCATCATACGCTGAGTTGTTGTGTCTAAATCACTTAAGAGGGTTACCATAATTCTGAAAATTTGCATGTTTAAACAAGATGTGTGACGACTTGCTTGTTTATGTGTTTCCAATTTGGCTTTTGTGCTTATATGTTTTTCGTGTTTAACTTCTACGCTGAGTGTTTTTAAACCGATTAACATTATGTTTAGGGTGATACGCTGAGTTAACTCTAAATACTTGTGAAGTCTTAACGATTAGATGGACCGCTGAGGGCTCTAATTAAAATTGGAATTAAGTAAATCATGGGAATTGCCGATTGTATGCTTGCTGCCGATTTGTTCTTTGATTCGTGTCATGCATGATTTTGAGTTCTTTGTGCTATGCTTTGTGTGGAATTGTTGATCACTTGTATATATTTAATTTAGGTTTTTATTTTCAGCAAGTAGTTAATTCCAATTTCGAATCCCCCATTGTTATGTTTTTGTTAACACTTTAATTCTCGATTACCCTTCAAGTTCCCCGGATTGATCGAACCCTATTTATCCATACTAACGATGACATTTTGCAGGGTTTTAAATTAGTGTGAGTTTCGGCTCCCACCAATTTTTGGCGCCGTTGCCGGGGAATTTGAGAAATATTGTTTATTGAAGTGTTAATATTTGTATATTTGTATATTTGTTAAATTTCGGTTTGTATAAATTTTTCTTTACTTTGATTCGTAGTTGTAGACGGTTTGTAATAGTAATTAGGGTTTTGTTTTTCAGTTTTTAATAATTGCCGATTGTAATTATTTGAGGATGTATGTTGTAATAACTTAGATAATTTCTAGGAAGTTGATAGTTTTATGTATGCTTAAGTTTATTGTAGTTTCTAAAGTGTAACATGTAGGTGAAGCCTCTTTTGTTGATCTTAACCTAAACCCTTCATACTAGCGCTTGCGTTTTTATGAGGTTGAGGGCGGTTTTGATCAACACTTGTAGACCGCTAGGGACCCGAGTTTATTTTACAAAGTATGGGGCAAGTTATTTTCATAGATATGGTTCTCAGGTTTGTTTAACTGGATCTCAAGGCCCACAGACTGATGTTCATTCTCGGTGAGTGAGTCGATAGGGGACTTGTCCTCTGTGGTGTCCAACAAAGAGTCCTGCCTGGTTCCTGTAGGGGGTTCGCCCTCCGTGAATCTTAACGACACCGCCTTTGAAAAGTAAAATACGCTCGACCTAGACAACAGCTTGTGCCGAAGCATCACCTCACTTTAGACGCTAGAAGATAACTTGAACATACGTGAATCTATTTTTCTTCAAAACTAAAATTCGTCTTTAATATTTGAGGTATATCGGAATAAGCATGATACTACCTTGGGCTGTATCAGTCCATTGCACTGTTATCTCATCTGCTCCACGTACCTCAAATTTTAAAGTTGTGTGAATAAAAGCAATTAGATTAAGCTAAGCTCGACATCCTTTGACTCTAAATTTTTGCCTAATTACTTTCGTGTGCATATGTGTGATATTGTGTGGAAATTCCGTATTTTTGAAATCGTAAAGATGTATCAATTTTATGTAAATGTTGTATTTTGAAATCGTTGCTAACTCTAACATACTTATAGAGTTTGATTGTCAGTTGCGGATCATAAGGAAGAGGTGAAGAATTACATTTTAAACAGTTGATTGGAGCTCTCATTGACTTGGGAAGGACGACAAGTGTTACAAGAAACGAGTTCCACCCCTCTAAACTTTTGTTCATGATTTACAATTAAATTCTACTTAGCTAATTGTTGTATATTTATAGACTAACTTCTAACTTTAGCTAATTCACTAACTTACTACTAACTTATTCTTTGAACTCTCATCTCCACTCTTCTAAATTTCTTTATCTTGATGCGATGCAGTTGAAGAGTGGAGTAATCATGCATCGATTTATGATAACCATTGTAAGGAGGCACGAATTTGGAGTGCGCACTCCAAAAGGCGTCGCCCACAACTTGATTAAGAAGTGAAGAGTCTAGGCTGAGTAGACTATAAACATTAAGCGCTATATGGGAGGCAACCCATTTCAACCGAAAAAAAGTGAAGGAGCCATCAACGAGAGTTTGCATTTTCTAAATCCCTACACTTTTATGGTTGAATTGTATATGTGTGAAACTTGTGGAATCTATTGTATGCTTAGAAATTACAACATTATTTCTGGTTTACATTGAGGACAATGTAATTTTCTAAGTGTGGGGTGGAGATACATGTTTCACATGCTTTTAGTTTGTTTTTGTTTTTGTTTCTAGTTTGTTGTTTCGGTTATTAAAAAAAAAAAAAACAAAAAAAAAATTGAAAATGCAGAAAATCCCAAAAAGAATCGTGTGTTTTGTTTTGTTTTGAGTCTTAGGATGCCCCTAAAAAGTCTAGGATGATTATGTCTTGGAATGCATAGATGATGGTTTTACATTCACTTAAAGATTGAATTGTGAGTTCCATGAATTATGTGATCGGTATGAACACTTGAGATATGTTTTGATTGAAAAAGCATGCATGTTTTGGTTAGTTTTGTTCCATAACAACCTATGTGAGCTTTTGTGCCTAAATACTTTCTTCATGTGTGATAAAAGATGAATTCGGCAGAAAAATCTGAAGCATGAAACCTCATCATTCTTTGTATATTCAATGATTATGTGCTATAGCTATTTGATGGACTTTAGAATGCTAGAACTTGCTCTTGCTGATCTTCGAAACTGTATAATCATAACATGCCTTGATTCTGAAAAGGATTGGAAACGTTTTGACTAGGATTACCACCAATGCCAAATAAGCATGTGCCCAATTTGTGCCCGTCGTGGGACTCTTTAGTTTTAACCCCTTTGAGCCTACATTGAGCTTTTCTTTTTCATCACCCTTAAACATTTCCCTTTTGCCTAGTATAGTTACATCTTTTCCCTTATCATTGAAACTTGGCAAAAGCTTGAAACCGAGAAGAAATTTTAACATGGTGTGATGTTATGAAACAAGTGTGGGGTGAACTTATCTGCAATATAATACCGAATTATATGTATGCCGTGCCTAAAACAAAAGAAAAAGAGAAAATAAAAATCGGACAGAAAAGAAAAGAAAAGAAAAAAAAAAGTCCGAAACAAAAGAAAATTTTAGGCACGGTTTTGAATGAAATTGCTAAGTTCTATGTTATGAATTTGGAGTTTGTATCTATTTGAAGACCTATCATTGTTATATTTGGTCTTTGTTCGTTTTCACAATGCTTTGGGAAAGAAAAGAATGAAGTTTGGGTCCAACAAAATGATATTTGACCCTTGGAGTAAAGGCATAAGGAGAATTGAGCTTTGCCAAGTTTTGGTGATATCTTTAAGCTCCACTTATCCAAGAATTCTCACCTATGCAGCCGAGCCCCATTATTCTCCCTTTAAAACGTCTTCCATGATTCTTAAGATAGGTGAATTTGATTTGTGGAGATTTTCTCAAGAGTTAAGCATATGGTTTTGGTCCATTCGTGCACATAATTGTTACATGAGGTTTTTCCAAGAAAATTATTCACAAAGTGCTTTCTTTTCTTTTCATGAAATATGCAAGCTATTTGAATGCCTTACAATCTTTTCTCTTGCATATACTTTGAGTGAATTGCCATGATCAAATGAAATGAAGAGAGTATGCCTAGTGAGGAGGATCGGATTAACCTTACATGTTGATGCTTATATGTTTGCTTCTCACTTATTCATGCCGTGATACATGTTTATGGAATTTGGAATTTGTGTGCTTACTCTCGAATGTTTAACTTGAAAGCTATGCATTCTTAAGATTCTGAGACAATTGTTTTAGGGGCAGTAGTAGTTTTGTTTTTAATTTAATTTTGCTAAGGGACTAGCAAAAGCTAAGTGTGGGGTAATTTGATAGGAGCATTTTATGCGACGTTCTTAATATGTTTTTACCTCCATTTATGCTTTTCTTAACCCTTATTTATGTAAGATCGAGTCATTAGATCGAGTCTTGAGTCTTTGGCAGAAATAAGATGAAATCGTGCGCATTGATATTGAATTAGAAAAGTTTCGGAAATTCCTAGTCAAACTAGGAATCCTAATTGAACCAGGAAAGTAAAAATGCTTTGTCGTTTCTAAAAATGACGAAGATTGAAATTAGGAAACCTATTCGGATTAGAAAACCTAGCTTGTCTAGGAAACTAAAATGAATTAGGAAATCGGATTGATGAAGGAAACCTATTTTGAATAGGGAAGATTATTCTTGCCGAAACTTACCATATTTATTTTCTTGAATTTTCAGAAAATATTTCCACAATTGAAATCTTGAAACAAGAGGAAAAGAAGACCTAAAGAGGCAAGGAAATCTCGGATGCAAATAGGAAAGAAGAGAAGAAACTTAAAGAACCCTGTTCAGAATCGGGCAGATTCCTGTCTGTCAACTTCCGGAATTTCTGCCGGACGAACCATAACGAATTTGGGGAAACCCTTTTATGGGGAGAAAGCCCTTTGAGTCTAGTTTCTACAGGATTTGGAATCGCATTAAAAGCTTTCCTGAGAAAAAAGTTATGCTAGAATCAATGCCGAAAGGTCAGTCTGCCGATTTCAGAAAAGAAGAAAAGAGGAAGGAAGGTTTGGCCGGTTTGTCCTAGCTACAAAAGGGAAGGTTTAATTGCTGAATCATACAAGGAAAGGGACATTATTCTTACATCAAATTGGTAAGAAACCTTTGTGCAATAAGGAAAAGAATTCAGCCAAAATAGAAAAGGAAGGAACTCTCAATACTTGCCGGTTTTGCACCAATCCTTAATGGCTAGGGTTTTCCTTTGCTCCCCATATATTGAGGCCGGCTGCCTCTCTTCATGATCATCACATTCTACACGAAAAGACTAGCCAAAGTTCTGCCAAAGTTCTCTCAAGTGAAGGAAGAAAATCCTCAAGCCGAAACACATCCATCCTCCCACCACAAAATCGCAAGAACCCTAACCTACCTTCAGCCGTGCACTCCACCACCTCTTGCCGAATCTTCCAAGGTTTTTCAAGTAGTGATTCATCCCTATGGCTTGTATTATTTTCTGCCTTGTTACAATCTTTATTGTAATAATACTTGGTTTAATTTTGGTTTTGTATGAATGTTTTAATTTCGGTTTCCATTGAAGTTATGATGTTTGTATGAACAATTTTATGTATGATTTCCGAATTATTTGAATAGGGCTGTGGTATTTTCGGTTATGTTTCTTTGATTTGCTTGATTAATTTTCATGAATTCTATGCATAAAAGTCTTGTACGTGCGGGCTGCCTTTGTCATGGCAGTTCCAAGGGTCTTGACTTCACTTGCCAAAGTAATTTAGATTGCATCATACGCTGAGTTGTTGTGTCTAAATCACTTAAGAGGGTTACCATAATTCTGAAAATTTGCATGTTTAAACAAGATGTGTGACGACTTGCTTGTTTATGTGTTTCCAATTTGGCTTTTGTGCTTATATGTTTTTCGTGTTTAACTTCTACGCTGAGTGTTTTTAAACCGATTAGCATTATGTTTAGGGTGATACGCTGAGTTAACTCTAAATACTTGTGAAGTCTTAACGATTAGATGGACCGCTGAGGGCTCTAATTAAAATTGGAATTAAGTAAATCATGGGAATTGCCGATTGTATGCTTGCTGCCGATTTGTTCTTTGATTCGTGTCATGCATGATTTTGAGTTCTTTGTGCTATGCTTTGTGTGGAATTGTTGATCACTTGTATATATTTAATTTAGGTTTTTATTTTCAGCAAGTAGTTAATTCCAATTTCGAATCCCCCATTGTTATGTTTTTGTTAACACTTTAATTCTCGATTACCCTTCAAGTTCCCCGGATTGATCGAACCCTATTTATCCATACTAACGATGACATTTTGCAGGGTTTTAAATTAGTGTGAGTTTCGGCTCCCACCAGCGCGCAGCGGCAGCTCCCACTTGGAGCTCATCCACTTTCGCCTCCAGCTCGGCCCTCTCCTCTTCGGCCAGCTCCTTCTACTCCTCAAGGCTCTGGACCCGCTCTTCCAGTGTGGCCACCTGCTTCTTGGCCCTCTCCTCCAGTCTGACCTTCTCCCGTTCCAGCCTGGACTTCTCTACCTCCAGACGCTCTCGGACTTCTGTCAGAGCGGTCACCTGCCTCTTCAACCCCGGCAGCTCCTCGCTCGGATCCGGCTGGTACAGATTGTACAATAACTACACAACAACAGGGAGCCAATTAGACAAGCAGCAAAGGTAACGAGTTACGAACAGTGCCATGGCACCGAGCAATTCTTACCCGGAGGACCGACTCCTTGCACTTTTGGCGGTTCTCTCCCGCCAAGGCTCCGGTGACCCCAGGCCTGTCCAGGCCAAGGCCAGCCACATCTGTCGCCACCTTCCGAGCGAAGGGATTCTCCAGACTCCCCCTCTGTTCCTCCGCAGGCACGGGGCTACTCTGCTGACAGACAGAGTTTGGAGCAGCGACAGCCTTGTCCCCAGCGGAACTCGACGCACCACTGGTCACCTTGAGCTGCTTCGCCAAGTTATCACCTGACGACCGGCCGGTCAGCGTCACCAGCGTGGAGGGAGGAACGTCCATGACCCTCCGCCTCTTCTCACCCTGGCCGTCCGGTGAAGAAGATTGTGCGCCTAACCGGGTGACCCTGGTGACTAGCGGGACTGATCCCGGCCGGTACGGAATCCGGTTCAACCCACCAGGAACCTTTGGTGGCCCCCCGGTGGTCTTGCCCTTTCCAGGCCCCGCCTTTGGCGCAGCAGGGTGACTCTTCACACGCCTCAGAATATAGGCGTCGCCCTCAACGTCCATGGCCCTCGGTTCGGCATGAACGGTAAGCCGACCGGACTCCTCGTCCACTGAGGTCCACGAAACGGCCTCCCCTTTCTCCTTCAGACTTGATAGAAGGTCTTCACCGTCCATAGATAAGGTATTGTCGGGTTTAATGACCGCCCGGGAAGATGCACTTGCAGGACAAGCAAAACGTTAGTGTTTAAAACTCGACCAGAAGAAACGCCACCGCTAAACCTTGCTACACACCAGGATCTCGCCCGAGACCGCAGTACTCCAGCACCTCCGGCCGAATGAAGTTGTAAGAGCTTCGCTCGAGATCGTCCCAGCATCCGAGTATAGTCGTAATCCTTTCCCGCTCCAACTCGGATAGTTCGAACGATTGGTCGCCAAGGGGCTGGAAGGCACCAGGAACCCGGTACATTTTACTCCTCTTCTGCCACTTCCCCCCCCCCCCCCCCCCCCCCCGCCATCACCACCTTTTTCCTCCAGCTATTGTCTATCCAGGAAGGCATGTGGGTGATGATAGGCTGGAACTGTCGGGCGCTAAAGGTCAGACAACCCCGGGAGCCCCTCTTCTTCGAGAAGGATATTCTGTACAAGGCCCGAAACTCGTTCACTGTCGGCATACTCATCCCGGACAACTCGTACAGGCAACCGAGGCTCAGCAGCTTTCTCCACTGGTTCCCGGGAAGCTGCGCGGGAGACACTTGTAGGGCACTGAGCGTGTACTGCACGAAATCTGGCAGCGGGAGGGAAAACCCGTGGCGAAATTGGTCCAAGTGCACGGCAACCCAACCCGCCTCCGGGATTCAGCGGCCGTAACGCCACCTCATCGGGGATACTCCACGTCTCCCGGAAAGCGGCAATCTCTTCGAGATTCATACTACCCTCCGGTTCATCACACACCACGGCTCCTTTCCCACTCCCGATGGTGTAGCTCACGGGCGGAGTGCAAGAAAAGCGCACCCCGTGCGGGATTTCCTCAGATCCCGAGGACCCGGAAGACGAGACCTCGCTCCGGGAGCGGTCAGTGGCTTCGGCATCCGGAGATTTCGAACCGAGCCAATCCTCCAGTCTCTCCTCATCGTCCACGACGGGACGCCTGTCAGCCGATTCGGAAGTCCCATCAGAACTTGCAGAAGCCATTTAACCTAAGGGGAAGAAAACAAAACCCCACCGCTGGTCAGCAACAGGCTAGAACAGCGTCATCTGCGGCTCCTCCCCAAGACTACCGCAGCCGCCCCACTCAAAACAACTCACTGTCAGCAACAGAGACTTACCGATTATTATGCACAACCGAGGAAAGTCCGTCCTACGAAAACACCAAGCAATGGCAGGCAAAGAACAAGAACGCTTGAGGCAACGGATGTCGCGGGGCACCTCCACAAAGCTTTCACCGGATTCCTCTCTAACCTTCTCTTCGTCTCTCTGAGCCAAAGAACAAAACAGAACTTATGAAGGAAGAGGAGGCCTTTTTATAGAGGGGTCCGATGCCCTAGGCACTTGTAATCCCCCCAAAACACGCAATCAGGAGAACTCAAACACCTGCGAATCCAGACCCTCCATCTCAGATCGCTCCCTACTGGCACGTGTCCCTGCATTGGTAAACTTCTCACGCCATCATAACTGACGGGACTGATGAGCTTCCTCCTTAAATGCATGTCAGCCACTTGTCCCGCCCACGAGCGACATGGAGGGGAGATGGAGCAGGAACCGAGGCGTCAACCCCCCCCCCCCCCCCCCCCCCCCCCCTCACTTCCCCAAGGGCCACGACAGCTCTCCGGTTATGATTTTTCAACCGGCTCAAAGGTTTCTCTCCGGTTATGATCTTCCAACCGGAGCCATGGCAGTTCACCGGTTAGGTATCATTCAACCGGCTGCATGGCATCTCCACAACAGCTCTCCGGTTATGTTTTTTCAACCGGCTCGAAGGCTTCTCTCCGGTTATGATCTTCCAACCGGCTCCATGGCAGCTCACCGGTTAGGTATAATTCAACCGGCTCCATGGCCTCTCACCGGTTAGGTAACATTCAACGGCTTGAGAGCATTTCACCGGTTAGGTATAATCCAACCGGCTCCATGGCAGCTCACCGGTTAAGGTATAATCCAACCGGCTCCATGGCAGCTCACCGGTTAAGGTATAATTCAACCGGCTCCATGGCCTCTCACCGGTTAGGTAACATTCAACCGGCTTGAGAGCATTTCACCGGTTAGGTAACATTCAACCGGCTCCATGGCCCCTCACCGGTTAGGTATCATTCAACCGGCTCCATAGCATGACTCCGGTTATGAGAACATTCAACCGGCATGGGCTTTATACACCGGGCGAGTTTACATCTAACACATGTACTCTTGTCCAGCAGGATAAAAACCTTACATCGCACTGAACTGCGATCAAAATGGGGATTCAAGGCGAGACTTGTCATCTCAACGCCTCCCCACCGGGGAGATTGTTTCTCTGATCCAGAACTCTCCCCGCAGGCACGTCGCTCCACTCTTATTCCAACACAAGCTGGGCCGAGCCACCGGGCCCCTCCCGACCTGCCATTGGCAGCAATTTCACCTTGGGGGACTCGTTCTGATATGGCAGAACGCCCGGTCAAGTTCCCAGGTACTCTCCGACTCGATACGGTATGGGGGTCCACCGGTCGGTTCACCAATTTCGCCCTGGGGGACTCGTTCCGATATGGCAGAACGCCCGGTCGAGTTCCTAGGCACTCTCCAACTCGATACGGTATGGGGGTCCACCGGTCGGTTCACCAATTTCGCCTTGGGGGACTCGTTCCGATATGGCAGAACGCCCGGTCGAGATCCCATGCACTCTCCGGGTTTCACCCCGCTCCATATCTATTGCATGGCGGATTTCAACGCCCCAGTATCATCCCATGCACTCTCCGGGTTTCACCCCGTTCCATGCTCATGGCACGATAGCACTTGAGCACAATACCATTTGTATTGCAAGCATACTCATAACTGTCGCACATCATCATTAACATGTACTCACCACGCCTACTCTGACCGAACGCCCGGTCACGCCCAATCTTCAATACGGACTTGGGGGATTGGGCACCGTTGGGTTGGTAACCCTGCGGGTTTGCGGGACAGAAGCAAGACATATTAAGCCCCCATTCAAGATTGCACTTGACCGGGAACTTGGGGGACTTGTTGACAGTAGCCACAGAGGGGCTACAACAGGCCCACAGACCCGCAACCAGTGCACCAGGGGCCGACCTAAGGCCCGGAACCGGATCGCCAGCACCCGGAGCCGGGGTCCAGCAGTCTACCTTACGACCAGGGGCCCGGGGACGGGGGGGGGAGGGGGGTAGCCTGCCAAAGAGGTCACCAGAGCTGCCATTTGGTGTGCAAACAGAAGGAAACCAGTCCCACATCGAAGGGTGAGGCCAGACCTCACGCCCGGCCACCTATATAAGGGCCTCAACTACCCTCATTAATAGGTAACTGATCTTTCCTACTGCTTATCATACGTGCTTAAGTTATCTATTCATCCCAACTGTACTAACTTAGGCATCGGAGAGGAGAAGACAGGCCAGCCCGGTATTCCCCTTAGTAAGCAAGTTTACAGGAGATCACACTTGGATTCATCTGTCTCTGCCAGGCCTACGGGTTTTAGGTACGAACAGGTCTAGAGCAATCAAGTGCCTCTTCATCGGCCATCCTATTGGTCAAATTTATATCCTCTAGGCTTAGTTTTGTATTGAGGTGAAAAAACTCAAATATGAAAAAACTGAGTTTTAAATAAACAACATCTCACCTGTTTTTTAAAATCGTAATTTTTATACTAAATGTTATAAATAAACACCTAATAAAAAACTTATTAAACATATAATTAATCCATAATGATAATTATAACTGATTATTTGCCTCAAAACTCAATATCAAACTAAACCCTGGTGAGTGTAGTCAAATTTTTTTTACTAGTCTCCATATTGTTTTTCATGATAAAGATTACTTTATATATATATATATATATATAGTCCGTCTATGCTACGGACGTCCGCACCGTGCGGATTCGGTGTTTCCGGCCACCTCCGGCGCGTTCCTCCTCCCACAACCCACTAGGCTTTGGTCGCCCCCTCCCGGCGCTCTTTTCTGTACCGGCCGGCGATGGAGGTCCGGCCGGCACAGAAAGAAGCGCTGGGAGGGGGCGACCAAAGCCCAGTGGGTCGCGGGAGGAGGAACGCGCCGGAGGTGGCCGGAAACGCCGCATCCGCACGGTGCAGACGTCCGCACCTGAAAACCTCTTTATATATATATATATATATATATATATATTTCTTCTAATCTCGAGCCAACTCTCATCAATCTAACTCAAGTGGTAAAAACACAATTACTTAAGAAGTAAGTTGTTAGATTTTGGGTTTGACAGGATAGGTGTGAAACTTTAAATTTTTTTATTTTTGAAAGGAAAAAAAAAATAAAAAACCTAGCAACGCAATCCAGTCAACCTAGCAAGTCGATCCAGTCAATCCCAAACTCAGTCTTGGTCTAATTTCACCTCTTCGTCGATCCCTGCGTCTATTCTCATCAGAATGATACTCCGGCCCTCAGTTCGTCCAGCACCATGCATTCCATGACAACAATCCAATTCATTTTCGGACCACCAGTCCATCATTCAAAAAGCAGTTATCTCACCCCGATCCCGACGTCGCTGCAATTCCAGTCGCAGCTACTCTTGCTCCGATAGCACCGCGCGTCTACCTCTACCTCTGCCTCGCCCCTACCTATCTCAGAATCATCTCTCTCAGAAATCTCACCGGCCGCCCTCATCTCGCCTATTCTCTCTCCGATTCCGGCGTCAACTGTCGCCAGTTGTGCGCAGCCCTATTCCTGTCGCACTAGCTGCCCCACCACCAACAGTAGAAGAAGCTTTCGTTTTCTTTTCACATTAGGTATCAAACTCTACCTCCTCTTCGTTCTCTACGTGCATGCTTGTGTAGGTGTAAGTGGTTTTCTAATCCAATTAGGCGTTGAAGAATTACTGTTTTTGGGGTTTATGCCTTGGGCTAATTCTGATTCCGTTACGTATTTCGAGCTCGAAGGCTGAAAATGGTACTTTCCCATTTTTCTTGAATCCCAATAATACTACGGAAAGTTTAGAAATTGTAGGCAGACTTTCTGGTAGCTAGCTTTGAGGGTGTAAGGCAAAGGCAAAACAATAATACACACACACACACACATATATATTATGAAGTAAGTAATGTATAGCTGCAGGAAACATACATTTATATGATATAAATTTCTACGGAACCTGCGACTGTGTGAGGAAAACATTTGTAATTGGTACTCCATGGACCTCCACAAGTAAAAGGAATATCAAACGAATATTGAAGCTCAAAGCCATACGCCAAGGAATTCAGTGTTACTTGTATATCTCTGTGGTTGAAGTAGTTCCCATCGATAGTAATGAATGTCTTCCACTCTAAGCTGCAACCCTCTTCCACATCTCCTGACCTTATGTCACCAACCATGACATAACCATACGTTCTGGGTTGGGACAAAGAAGAAGTACCAGGATTGCTAGTACTAGTATCAGTGCATGCAGCAGTGTCTACATAATTATAAATATTCACCGGCTTTAAGCACTTGAGGAAGGATATTGGGTCTGCGATCGTAGTATAAGGTGATGAATCAGGAAAAGGATCATATGCTGTTGGAGAATTAACAGGAACAGAGGAACAATTGTTCTTCTGAAAGCCGGGATCCACAACTCGGATTGTTTGGCTACTGTAGTTGATTGCCTGTACATGGTATTTTAGAGAAGGTAAGTTTAGTACTGTAATGTTGTTCTCACATATCAGAGTAAACCCGGACTTTCCACAAGTCTTTGGGTCGTGGTTCAGTCGAAAAGGGTGGCTTATGTTAGGGATATTTCCAAGGAAGATGGGGTACAGTACTTGTGACTACATGTCTTTGAGCTACAAGCAAGAAAGACGACCATTAACACCCATGAGGACTGAGCCAATGACCTTCCACTAGTCCCCATAGAGGGAGATAGGGAAAGAGGTAGAGATATAGAGACAGAGAGATTGTTTCTTTTTAGGCTGACATTTAAGTCCTGCAGTTGGAAGCAATTTATATACATGTTTTGGGCGGCCAGTCAATGTTGGGCGGCCAGTCAATGTTGGACGGCCAGGCTATCAACAAATATGTACTGGTTTTGGTGGACTTGGACTTCGTTGTTCATTAAAATTTTCCTTGTGGATTTGTGTTTGACAGTATCCTCGTCTTTTCTTATGCAGTCAGTCGGTCAGTCAGTATTTGAAGGCCATGGTCGACTTGGACTTGGTTAGTCATTTGGATTTTGGTTGTGGAAAATAATCAAAATTTCGTCTATCCATCCCATCCCTTCTTTATTTCTTTTTGTTTTTCTTTCTTTCTTCTGGAACATGGCCTATAACAAATTATTATGCATACTTGCCATTGATTCTGCATATGGTTTAGAATAAAACAGTTCCTCTAAATTCAATACAAAGTAACAAGCTTAGTTGCTGGAAATTTCTTCTTAATTGGAGAAAAGATGCAGCCATTAATCCTCATCTCAGCCTATTTCATATTACTGTCAATGGCTTTCTTCAAAGGGTGCCAAAATGCATGCACAGAATCAAACTGTGGTGACCATGATGATCGTCGCCTTGCTATCCATGTCCCGTTTCAGCGCCTTCCTCGTTGTCGTGGATTAGAGCTTGGATGTAGTCAGCAGAGCAACAAGACTGTTATCGAGCAGCAGCATATGGTAAAATTCTATGTGAAACACATTGATTATAAGCGCCAGAAAATTCAAGTTCATAAATCAGATGATTGCTTTCTCCTAAAGCAATTAGACACCCCAAACATGGAGCCAATTATCTCTTCTTTCACCTTCTCACTGTCTGCTGGTACCGATAATTATGTCAGCTTATTTCATTGTTCCGCCCCAAACACAGCTACTGATCTACCAGGACTACATGTCCCTTGCCTCAGTGGCCGGGGCTATAAATATATATATGCCGTTCCTAGCAATTACCTACCTCCACAGTACTCTACACCAAATTGTACAGAATGTGAAGAGAAGGGTAAGAAGTGTCATCTGAAGTTCAACGGCATCAAAAGTGAAATTGAATGTGTCGATTTTAGCAAACCAAGTAGGTGTCGACAGCATAAATTATAAGCCACATATGTCAGCTTCTTTGATTCTGTTTATCTTTCAACATGAATGGGAATCTGATTTGTCATTAATTATCATTGAGTGTTGCTATTGGAACCTCCACATTTGCTCACTTGACCTCCTTTTATTTTCAATTATTGAATTACATTTGTATCCTCTTGTATAAAGACTATTGAGGACAATAAGTGTATAAAAAGAGTATTATATTTATTATCTATAGGCTTTCTAATTCAATGATAATGTTATTTATTATTTTCCTTATCAAATTTATTTTCTAATTTCAGTAAGTGTTAAAACTAAGCAAATATATAAATTATAAGATTGTTAATGTGACATAAAGTTACTATAATTATACATGTTTAAGCGCATATACAAAATATAAGGTCAAAAGTCAGTGTTGAAAATTAAGCGCATATATTTTAATAAGTTTGCAACATGAAGAAAAAAAAAAGTCAATTGTTTTGATGTTCAATATATATATATATATATATATATATATATTGAATATTTTTATATATCTTATTAGACCTTAAATATATTTGCAACACACTAGTAACTATTGAAATAGTACAAGGGCATAGCTAGTGTGTGAAATATTTGTATATCTTATGTTTTTATTTATCTCATTATTAGGTCTTACACATGAAATAAAAAAAAAAATTAAGAAATAGAGATCTAATGATTGAATAGGAGGTTGAATGAGTAAGTTATTGAAATATATGTAAATAACATATTTAAGATTATTTCGGTAATTTGAATTGA
This sequence comes from Potentilla sterilis, assembly GCA_963682095.1. Taxonomy (NCBI): domain Eukaryota; kingdom Viridiplantae; phylum Streptophyta; class Magnoliopsida; order Rosales; family Rosaceae; genus Potentilla; species Potentilla sterilis. The sequence goes on from OY821766.1 coordinate 23,756,793, forward strand.
GGTCTAGTGAGTAAATGCTTATATTCAAAAGTATAATAGAGGTGTAGAAAGTATTGGAGGTCTAATGAGCAAATGTGGAGGTCCAACACTCTTATCATTTACAGGCGCAACGAAAAAAGTAGTGGCTACAGGTGAGTTAAAAGATAGAAGTAAATATTTGCTGTGTCTCATGTCTTGAAGAAATTAAGCATGTGTTTAGCTAATAGCTAAGGGATTTCTTTTCATGCAGGTGCAACTCTGACTACGATAGTTCTATTAATTTCGGTGGCTGTAATATATGGTGTATATCGCTCTGATAAAAAGGAAAAGCAGCATCAACTAAAAATTGAAACATTCCTAGCGGATTACAACGCGTTCAAGCCAAGCAGATATTCATATGCAGATATCAAAAGGATTACAAATCAGTTTGAGGATAAATTGGGTGAAGGAGCATGTGGAACTGTTTTCAAAGGGAAGCTTTCATCTGAATTGTTTGTTGCTGTCAAAGTCCTCAACAATTCTATTCATGGAGATGGAGAAGAATTCCTCAATGAGGTGGGAACAATGGGTCATATCCACCATGTCAACGTAGTTGGCATGGTTGGCTTCTGTGCTGATGGATTTAGGCGAGCTCTTGTTTATGAGTTCTTACCCAACGGATCACTACAAGGTTTCGTCTCATCAGCAGACAACAAGAATTCTTTCCTTGGTTGGGAAAAGTTCAAAGATATTGCTCTTGGCATTGCCAAAGGAATCGAATACCTGCACCAAGGATGTGATCAAAGAATCCTTCATTTTGACATCAAACCTCATAATGTCTTGCTAGACCAAAACTTCACCCCCAAAATTTCTGATTTTGGGATGTCCAAGTTGTGTGCCAAGGATCAAAGTATAGTGTCAATGACTAAAGCTAGGGGGACTCTAGGCTACATTGCACCTGAAGTGTTCTCCCGGAATTTTGGAAACGTGTCATATAAGTCAGATGTATATAGTTTTGGAATGTTGTTGCTCGAGATTGTAGGAGGGAGGAAGAACACTGGTGAAACCATGGACAACGCTGGTGAAGTTTACTTCCCTGAATGGATATATAATCTTTTAGAAGAAGGGGAGGACCTTCGAGTCTATATTGGGGAAGAAGGATTAGATTCTCGAATTCCAAAAGAACTAGCAGTTATAGGCCTTTGGTGTATCCAGTGGCACCCAATGAATCGTCCATCTATGAAATCAGTTGTTCAGATGTTGGGAGGAACAGTAAACTTAACCATGCCGCCGAATCTTTCTCCTCTGCCGGTCATATAAGAACAAATGCAGCAAGTCGCCCTGCAGTAAGACGCTTGAACCTTGAGCTAGAAGCAATCCTTGAAATATTAGAGTAAATAACATGTAGATGTGACTGCTGTTTGTATGCATTGAAACTTTGGAAATGTATGGATTAATTGGTTTTACCCAAAAATATGCAACTTTTACATTTTTCCAGATCGGTCGGATACTTGAATTCATATTCACATGATTCTTTATTTCATATAACACCAAGTGTTCAACACGCTTCTAACAAAAAGTGTATCAATGTAATAATATTATAGTTGTTAACTCACTTAACTGCAAGTTAGATCACCACAAGACCACAATGTGTTATAGAAAGGACTCAGGGGAATGAAAAAGAAGGTAGAAAAGGAAAGGTCTACACTTCAATTGTTGATGAGTGCAAAGCAGAATCAGGCAACATTTGTACTATAACTATAAACGAATATAGGAAATGCTTCTATACATACAAACTAGCTATTGTATAGAAGCATATCAAGATTAATAATACTAAATTCAAAAAGGCATATATTAGTTTAGGGAAATGTACTTAACCTTTTTTGCCCATCATAGATTCATTCAGAAGTTATAATATATATCATAGCAAGTTATTTTGCCCATGAGATGTGGCTTGTTGTGAAGGTCACCAGTTCAACTCTGGTCGACATTGAGAAATGAATGGGGGGAGAGAATATGAATAGTCGTTTATACTAGAAAGAAGGAAAAAATAATTTGTTTACATTGTTTAAACAGTGATCATCATCGAGCTGACAATGTCACTGTTAACTCCACATTCGAGCATGTTGGCTTCAAATTATTATCTATTTGGTCGGCGACATGCATCTGTTGTGGGTATAGTAAAGGCTTGGGAGGCAATTGTAGATTTTCAACATCTCCTTCGAGCATTTCTATGACTTTGTTCATTGAAGGACGATCACCTGGTTTCATCTGTATACACCACAATGCAGTTACAACCATCTTCTTGTGTATGCTCTTTTCATCCTCGGTAAGATGGCTTACCTCTGGATCATTTCCTGCATTGTACTGATCATACACCCATGATGGATAATAGATTTGGCTCGAGTGCTCCACTAGTGCATTTAAATTCTTCCTCTTACTTGCCATTTCCATCAACAACATTCCAAAACTATACACATCAGCTTTGTAGGAGACACCTCCTATGTTTTTGTAGAACAACTCAGGAGCAATGTACCCCATCGTTCCCCTTGCTGCTGTGAGAGAGACAATGCTATTATCTGTTGGATATAACTTTGCAAGACCGAAATCAGAAACCTTTGGAGTGAAATTTTGATCAAGAAGAATATTATGAGGCTTGATATCAAAATGCAAAATTTGCATGTCACACCCCTGATGTAGATACTCGATACCTCTTGCCACTCCTAGTGAAATCTCATAGACTTGCTGAATACTTAACGGGATAATTCCTTCTTTAGAATAAATATATTTTTCAAGAGACCCGTTCGGCATGAAATCATATACAAGAGCATGTTTCGATCCTTCAAAACAATAACCAATAAGCCGCACGACATTAACATGGTGAATCCTTCCGATAGTAGCTACCTCACTTATGAATTCTTCTCCATTACCTTTGGTTTTGCCCAAAATCTTAATTGCTCCACAACGGCCGCTACGTAATTTTGCTTTAAATACACAGCCATATCCCCCTTCTCCGAGTTTTTCTTTAAAATTTTTAGACATCTTCTTAATATCTGAATAAGAGTATCTTACTGGAACGAAGTTGTTTTCACCGTTTAGAAATTCTTCAATCGTGTTATACATTGATAAATGTCTTCGCCGCCATATATAGATCATAGGAAGAATCAGAACTGGTGCCAAAAATATAAATCTCCCCAAAAGAATTAGTCCTGTGTTTAAAGAAATTAAAAGAAACATGTTAGAACAGTGGTGGACGCAGAATATTATGTGAGTGGAAGCAGAAAACAAACAGAGTTTTATTTGCGCGAAGCACAATTTTGTTGTTGTTGTGGATTCCAATATAAGTCTCTACTTTCCTTAAAATATGTGTATGTGTTGAAATTTTTCATCAAAAGTGGTACAAATGAATGTGAGGTCAAGTTCTTGAGGTTCGTAGGGAGTCGGAAAGCGGGAGGTTGATTGAAGGACTCACAACAGGAAGAGTGGTAGTATGATTAGTCGATTAGAGTATGAGATTAATATAAAGACAACAACTCAAGAAGACTACTTGTTTGGGCCTAAATTGACATTTACCCGAGATCATGGATCGAGGCCCAAGGGGTTATCCATTAGCAGGTAATCTGATATATTTTAGATTGTATTCCTTTTCGAAATAGATTTGGAGTCCTTTTAGGAATCCGAATTGGAGGTGGTTTAAGGTAATTAAATCCTAGTCTATCTCAGAATCTGTCATGCTTGATACACAAGTATTGAGGTTTTGGATTCTCTATATAAAGAACTCGTATACGACATGGAAAAGGTTCACAACCATCTACAAACAAACAAACTTTTGCGCATCGCAAACCTTGCAAGCCTCTCCGGAGCAATCTCACGCGAACTGTCTTCCACAAGCCGCAAACAACCACTGTTCCAACCTTGCACGCAACCCTACACCCACATCGGTCGCTGTACGCTTGCCGCGGTTGTCGAAAGTGCCTTGCGTTCGTGTCGAAGCATCGCTGAGACATATCGTGTCTAGTCGTCACGTCTTGTGACAAATCGAGTCGTTACTCCGGTAACACAACTTAACCCAATCTGCCAGAGGTTGGACGAAATCCGTTTCCGCGGTCATGATAGTTGAAGCTCTACTTTGCATCCCAGGATCGAAGTAAGATTTACCAATCTGCAATAGGTTGGAGAGAAATCCTAGTATACTTTTATTAGGTCTTGTTCGAGCCTTTTAAGCCAGCCTAGTCAACGCCCGCGTAACAGTTACTTGATCGAGAAGTCAGGTAAAAGGGAGTAGACGAACACGCTCGCCAGAGTCATCCGCTCGCCAGAGGTCGTCCGCACCGAGGTTGTATCTAACCCAAAGATACTGGCACGCTCGCGCACACACCATCATGACTGAAATCTACTTCCGCCACCCCCACGTGTTGACTGTTCGATAGGAGCGAAATCTGATGCGAACATTTTGACACGCCCAGTGGGACCAACCAGTATCAAGATAGCAGAATCTAACATATATAAACTCCCCATGCCTCCGTGTAACAAACCAGAGCATCAGCTCTACAGGCCGCATAACTCAGCTGCGTGTAGGGGTTTGTCCGAACTGGACATGCAAGACAAGTTCGGGAACAGCATGCCCATTCTTGAGGATCTGACAGGGGTCCTCGGCGGTGATGAGGAGGGCCCTGTGAACCCGATAGGTGTTGCTGCCCAGCAGGGTACCACCAACATCTTGGACAACGAGGCGGCTGTTGTCTCGGCGGTTTCACAGATTACTGAGGAGAACGAGGCTTTACCTCCCAGGTTACCATCTCCTAAGAATTTGATGGCCTCATTTGACATCGTGCTAAACAAGTCTGCATCAACAGATGCTACTCTTCAGAGGATCGAGGCTAATCTTAAGGAGTTAAAAACTGAGCAAATCGGCCATATGTCGAGCATAAATTGGCTGGTGAGGGAGCAGCAGAGGTCTACTGAACATTCTGCCACTTATGCTAAGAACCTCAATGCACAAATTAGGGAACAACAAGTTAAGTTCAGTGCGCAAGTGAAGAAGCAGCAGGAGCAGTTGAATCAAACCTCAGCTAGTGTCCAGCAGTTGTCATTGTTGCTACACCAGAAGTGGGACCTTGAGGCTCAGGAAACTAAGCCGCCAACTCCACCCTTGGTAGTGGAGGGGGCAGTGGAAAAGCCTCCTTCCAGAACGTTGAAGCCGCGAAAGAAGGGGTTTGATGTTTCCGGATCCTCAAGGCGGCAGAAGAAAGGTGGTCTGATAGTTAATCCTCCATTTGACAATGAGGAAGAAGAGCCAGAAGGGAATGAAGTCCGTTTTCTTACTCGTGTTGAGGCGGATAAGATGTTTGAGGATAAGCTGAGGGTCATGCATGGCTTACCAGACACCAATGCAACATATGCTAATCCACTTCCCCATGAAGTGAACGCTCTACCGTGGCTGGTTAACTTCAAACATGTCCGCTTCACCCCATTCTCAGGGGAATCTTCAGAAGATGCTGAGACGCATATTACGCGTTTCAACAATGAATGTGGTCCTTATGCCCAAAGTGATATAATCAAGTTGCGGCTATTTGGGACTTCGCTAACTGGATCAGCGTTGGCCTGGTATAAGGATTTGGCGCCAGGATCAGTCCCAGACTGGAAGTCCATGGATATCCTCTTTAAGATCATGTTTGGGGTTGTCGAGGCTAAGGTCACTGTAAGAGTCCTAGCTGAAACTGTGCAACAACCTGATGAGTCCGCCATGGCTTATTTGAAGCAGTTCAAACTGCAGTTACTTAAATGCAAAGATTGGTTTAAGGAGGATACCATTGTAGACATGGCGATTGCAGGACTCAATCCGGATCCAGGCCCACTTCCAATAAGTGTTTGTGGCGAACATGGCTGACTTGACTAACAGGTTAGCCAAACAGCAACATTTTGTTGACCGAGTCCCATTGTCTTGTCATCCAGGGACTTTGAAACCCAAGACGGGCATCCCTCCCATCTCCAAGACAGTGACGACTATACAGGCTGAGTCACCTCCAATCATAACTTGGGTTGAAGATGACGAAGAGGAACAAGTAGCGGTTGTAGAGGTGGTTGGTCGCCAGCCACTATAGTCGAAGAATGCTGGAATGGTCAAGGAGGCCCTTTAAGATTGTATCTTCTCTACCAACAAAGTCTGCCTTTGAGAAGTATACGTACAATGCGCTCCAAGCTCCTGAAATTATAAGCGAACTGTTCAAACAAGGACGGCTTCAACATGAGGGTGGCTTTATTCCCAAACCAGAATATATGGCGGGTAAGAAGTACTGTAGCTTTCACAACATGACAAACCATTACACCAAGGATTGTGTCAAGCTTAAAGATCAAATCCAAACATGGATTAATGACGGCCTCATGAAGATGGAAGTTCCCAAGGAGCCCAGCTGGACAGAAACTAAACCATTCTCAGCTGTAAACATGGTAGCCTTGGTTTCCAATCCATGCCAAGGGTTGGAGTTCTGCAAATAGGGATCAAGGTTTAAAGAATATACATATGATGCACATCCAGCATCAGAGATTTGGGAACTGTTGGTCCAGGAGGGGATGGCTACTCTTGATCACATCCACCCGTCACAACGAGAAATATCACGTGGCGGTTCCTTTTGTGCGTTTCCCCATTCCAACAGTCACTGCACTTCCGGGTGCCTGGAGTTGAAGGATCAAATCCAAGAGTGGTTGGATGATGGAACCTTGAAGTTTGCTATAGAAGCGGTGGCCTCTACCCCTCAGTTTTGGGTTAATGCCATCGAGGGAGATAAAACTATTAAGATGCAGCAAACTACCAAGGAGGCGAATCCACCAGGCGAGGAAGAGATAGTACTGGTGCCCAAATCCCAGTTATGTATTAATTGCAAAGTCGCGTGTCGTGTGCCCATTACACCAGAAGAGCTGATGACGACACTTAGAGAGGCAACACATAAGGCCCTAGAAGCGGCTAAACAAGCTCATCCGGCGCCGGAGCGATCAGGATCTAGTGATCCCAAGCGAGCGAAATACCATCACAAGGAGCAGGGGTCTTATGCTAGCAAGGTAAGGTCTGGGCAAGATCCAGGGCTTTCTGGGACTAAGCTTGTACCTAATTACGGTCCTTCAAAGGTACCGGAATCAGATAATACTGCTAAGCCTTACATTCTGCCAGCATCAAGATCAGAACTTAAGCTTGATAAGTGGTATCGACAGCAAAATGGTAAAGCTGTAGAGGTACCTCCTCCTCCAACCAGGAATATGCAGAAGCGGTACGGCAAGGCAAAGAGAACTTTGGATGCTCTAAATCAAGACAAGGTGACGCCAGAGCCGCTCTCCGTTCCCGTGGGACAGGTGCTGGACACTTTCAAAAGGTATAGATCCAAGACATATGTGGTTTTCCGCCGGGTACGAGATAAGGAGGCTTCACTACCGCAAAGAAAGAGTGTTCATGAAAGGCTTTCGAAGCTGGCTCACGTGGATGGTGCACCTAGAAGTACCCCAAGAAAGAAGTTGGTTTATTCTCTGGACAAAAGTCCAGCTCGGCCTGTCGTGTCACACCAACGGGAAATTGAGGCCAGGAAGGATTCCACTATTTTGAGGTGGAAACCCAAGGAGATAAGCTCTACTGCTTCTACGAGTGCCACATAGGTTCCTAAGGGGCAGGTGATTGCCAAGGAATCTAGTCCAACGAAGACAGAGCTCGCCAAGCCTGTAACTGTTTTGGCTCATTCAAAGTCTTCCGATATTCCTCCTGGTATGTCCTTTCCCCAACATGTGGCACGAAGGCTTGGTACTGAGTCCCCTTCAAAGAATGCGGAGGGTGCGTCCACATCCCAACCATCACAACCAGCGGCGGATGAAGAAATCCCGGAGGCGGATGATGAGATACTAGAAGATGATGATGAGTTTTTAGACGAAGATGAAATAATTTTAGATTGTAATTTGGCTTTCATCTGGTCTTCTGCTTATGCTTTACCAGAACCACTGCCTAAGTATCAATTCATCCAGGAGGAATCGCATGACACACCTGTCTGCCATATACAGGAAGTGCAGGAGGAGGCGGTGACAAGCTTGGAAGGAACAAGCCCCCAATCCACTCAGGAAACTTCAAAAGAGTTGGCTGACCTTCATAGTTCGAACATGGTGTTTCCCAAGCCTAATTTCACCATGTCTCAACACATCAAACCTCTTTATGTATCGGCAGAGGTGGCGGGCTTCCCGGTTAATAAAATTCTCATCGACACAGGAGCGGCGGTGAGTGTTATTACCCTCAGTACTATGGAAAAGCTCCCAGTTCCTCAAGATAAGATCATAACTACCACCAGACCAACGGTCTCGTAATGCTTAAGGTCAAACTTGGGCCCTCTGACTCCTATCAAGGTCTCTTTGTTACAGAGACCACTGTTCCCTATAGTATGATCTTAGGACGCAATTGGATCCTCAAGACGTTTTCTATTCCTTCCTTGCTACATCAAGAGATGCTCGTGTGGGATCCTGCATCTGATACGCCAGTATTGATCAAGGCGGACGAGCGTTCTTTCTCAGTAACGGCCTACTCGCTTGAGGCTGACTACTATTATAGTTCAATTCGACCTCTCAGGGTTGAGGGGATAGATAATAAAGGACATCCAATTGGGGTGACCTCTACTGATCTCGCACGGTGGGGATTGACACAGGCCAAATCAAATACTTCCAGGCCAGTCTCCATCGACTTCCAACAAATTAATATCAATGAGTGACAACCTCACCATTGAGGAAACATAAGCCTTTGCTTCTCTGATGCAGCGCTTAGCTATCTGTAGAGAGGAGAAATTGGCTTTGGATGTGGTCACTCTAGTTGATTGTATCGAGGAAGACGAGACAGTGAATATAGAAGAGGTGGAGGTAATACAACCGGCCCCGACAGCACTGGATGATACTCCACCTAAGGTACGTGATCCTGTAGAGAAGGTTAACTTAGGCACGGCGGACGAGCCTATGGAAGTGAGGATCAGTCAGTACCTAGAACCAGAATTAAGGCAACAACTAATTGAGTTGCTACAAGAATTTAAGGACTGCTTTGCAGAAAAATATCAGGATATGCCTGGTTTATCAAAGGAGTTGGTCTGCCATCGTCTACCTATCAAGGAAGAATCCAGACCAGTCAAGCAGGAGTGAAGGCGGATGAACACTGAAACTGTGATTGCAGTCAAGAAAGAGGTCCAGAGCATGATTGATGCAGGAATTAGCCACTGGCATTAGTCTAGCCAATGGAGTTAAGGAACGAATCTTGAAGGTAGAACGAAGGACACTACCATCCTTTGCTGCTCGTCGAGAGCAACGAGGCAAGTGGTTGGTTGCCACAGTTGAATCCATTGACACAGATTGGCGGCAACCAATCATCCAGTATCTACAAAATCCCTCTACACCATCTGATAGGCGAATCAGATATATCGCTACTAACTATTTACTCAAAGGTGACGAGTTAGTTCGCCGGGGTGAAGATGGGGTTGACCTTAGGTGTGTCTATGGCGCGGAAGCCAAACAACTCATGCGCGAGGTACACTTGGGGGTATGTGGTTCACATCAGAGTGGATCAAAGATGAGGTGGCTTATTCGCCGATATGGATATTTTTGGCCATCTATTCTCAAGGACTGTATCAGTTTTGCCCAAGGTTGCATTGATTGTCAAGTTCATGGACCGGTTCAGCAGATCCCTAACATTCTCATGCAACCCATTATTAAGCATTGGCCCGCCATAGGCTGGGCACTTGACGTTGTTGGAGAGATTCATCCCAATTCGTCCCTCCAGCATAAGTATCTACTAATTGGTACAGATTTCTTCACTAAGTGGGTTGAGGTCATCCTTGTCCGGAATTGTGACGCTGATATGGTCATTCGCTTTATCTTTCAGAATATTATATGCAGATATGGTATTCCTGAATGTATCGTGGCAGATAGGGGGGCAGCGTTTATGGCTGAGAAGACACAGGAATTTCTCGAAGCGTATGGTATTCAATTTTTACATTGTTCCCCATACTATGCTCAATCCAATGGCCATGCCGAGGCCAACAACAAGGTCATTATCTCAATCATCAAGCAGATGCTTGAAGACAACCCGAAGACATGGCATACCAAACTTGACAACACTCTCTGGGCGTATCGTACTTCTAAAAGAACATTTACAGGAACTACACCGTACGCCTTGATGTTTGACCATAATGTTGTTCTGCCCTTGGAGATTAATGTGCAATCCCTTCGTGTTCGCGAGCAGCATCAGTTAATTGATGACGATTATGTCCAGGCTATGTTCCAAGAGCATGAAGACCTTGATGAGCGGCGATTAGAGGCTTTAACCAACAAAGTCTTGGAGAAGAAGAAGGTTGCCAGGGCCTATGACAAGCGGACCAAGGGTAAGTCCTATGGTGAAAGCGATTTGGTCTGGAAAGCCGTGCTTCCTTTTGGCGAATGAGATACCGGTCGTGGTAAGTGGTCTCCCAAATGGGAAGGTCCTTTTGTCATTGATCGGATTGTTGGCAAAGGCACTTATCAACTCAGGGATGTAGAAGGTGAGGTTCATCGAAATCCTATTAATGGACGTCATCTCAAGAAATGCTTTCCAAGTGTGTGGGAATTCAAGGATCCACTCGTCATGGTTGAGGCCGGGGGGCAACCCCTTTCTTAACCTTCACATACTTACTTGGAAGGAGTCAATCTTACTTAGTTTCCTTGACTTTTGTCTACCATTTTCGCCTCAGTCCAAGGAAACTAGGCGGGCAACATAGGTGGCAATATTAGAAGACTTGTATCTCTTGTGTGTGCGTCCGCCAGAATTAGGTACCCCATATCTTCTGGCAGATTATTCATTTTTGTTCACTTTTTATTTATGAATCTGATAGAAGTTCGTTGAGACCTTTGAATTAAGGATCTAAACCTGTGGTCCTTAGCGGTTTTTGCATGTAATATAATTCAAATTAAGAGGAAAATAATACGTATGTTTTTCTGAATTTACATTGCAACATTTTATTTCAATAATGACTTTGCGATCAAAAGATTTACAAGTACAGAAATACAATATATGCCTATGCTTGTGAAGTTCTTGATCGATTTGGAGGGGAGGTTCGGATAAGGACAAGGTTTCTGTTTCACAGATTCCTTGGGTTGCAAAGTCGAACACACACCTCCTCCAATCTCCTGCTTTGTTCGTCATCCTCTTACCCTTCGTACGATTCTTCATCCACCAATTTTTCCATGCCACTCCGAAATCAAGAAGGAGGCTTGGACAGTTAGCAGAAGAACAAAAGGGCAAAAAGCTTCCCATCCGCCAGGTTGGAGCAGTTCAGATGAGATATTTCTCCTTCCAAACCTAGCATGGATGGAAATGCCATCCGGCGGTTACTTTTAATTACCAACTGGACTCCGAGGAGCAACAGAAGGAAAGGGACCGTTATGATGGCGGATGACGCCTAAGTCACTATCCAGTATTATACCAAGGGAAAACGTGGAGCATCCCAGAATAGTTTTAGGATTTTATCCGAGACCACGTCGTTCAAGGGCATAATACCAGATTATGCGACTTAGAATTTGGCTAACGACTTAAGGGTGTTCATAAGAACATCTCAGTGTAATCCGGAGGAAAGGATTGTGGTAGCCATAAGGGCCGGGTGAAAAAATAGAAGAACAGAGCAATTAACATGATGAAAACTAAAGGAATGATTTTCTTTTGGTATAGGGGTTTCTATATATAGTAGACCACGCATGAAATCCAACGGCTGGGATGGATTAGGGTTTTTACCCCGGTCAAATCAATTTTATGGAGGAGTTATCACTTTCAACTGCTGAGGAATTAGGACGGTCATGAGGTTTGAATGTTTGAATTCAAATCTTGGGAACTGACATGGGCAGTTAAAGGTCATTAATCGGTGCGTTGATTGTTAGATCAACAAGGCAGTTCCAAGGATGAAGTTTTGGGCCGGACAAATTTGAAGCTCTATACGGGCTGGATCTTTGATTCTGGATTACTTAAATTAAGATCAAATATTTTATAACATAAAGCCCAATTACTTGGGGGGCAGGGTCTTAATTTCATACAGTTCTAGTGCTAATCTCCTAATCTTGGCCTTCATATGATCAACATAATTGGCGAGCTTTCCTTCTTCAGTTTGATTTCTCTGGATTTCTTCTTGGAGAGTTGACAGAAGCACCCTTTGCTCGCCCGCTAGCTAGAGTTGTTCTTGTTGACGGGCCTTTATGGCAGCTATCCGCTGGTCCAACAGCTCCCTCTCTTTCTCCAGACGAGCGAGCTCGAACCCACTCTCTTCCTTAACAATTGACACCAGGGCGAAGTAGTGGTCTATGGCACTGGCGTGAGCTGCAGTCGAGTCCTGAATTTTGGCTCGATCCATTGGGAGTTTTCCCAGGCCATCTTGCATTGACTTAAAGCACTGGGGGCGGGTCACCAGAATCTCCCTCGCCTTGATTTGGGACTCAGCAGGCAAATGGTCAACCTGACCCTGTAGGACCTGGATGGAGGAGAAGAACTGGGCCGCTACATCAACATCGGCAGGGTCTCCCAAGTGTTTAAGAACTGTCCAGGCTTTCATCACCTCAGGAGGATCTTCCCTAGGAGTTGGGAGTTTGAGGAGTGGATCTTCTTCCAGGTCTGGAAGGGATATGTCCGCCATTGGGGGGTGTGAGGTCGGAGTTGCTAGCGGTGGCACTTCAATCTGAACGCTAGGGCCAGCCAATATTGCAGTTGGTGTCTGCTCGCCAGAGGACTCATCGCTCCTAGTTGTGCTAGGAATTTCACTTGCCTGAAAAGGAAATGACGGTGAGGTTTTGGCTAAATATTAGCAACACTTTAAGAGATAGAAATCATGAATGGGTACCCCTGTGATATGGGAGACATCCACTACAGGTCCCATTGAGAGTTGCCTTGGAGGTTCTGGGACATTCTGCGAGTTGGGATGTGAACCAGAATCCGCGCAGACCCAGACAGGGGTGGAGGGATCTTCATCCGCTTCTGTTTCTACTTCTCCTAAGTCAACTACCTCAGGATGTTGGGGAGTCCGCCTGACACCCGCCATGGGTTCTGAAGCTTGGGAGGTTGTTGTTCCCTCAGTGGTTTGCTCTGTAAGAGGAGTCTAGATGAACAGAGGGACAGCCTGGGTACAGCCCACAGGATTAACCAAAGTTGGCTCTGGGATGCTAGGAGTACCTGTATCAGCAGGAAGAAACCTTAGAGGGCGAACGTCGAGAACAATATTTTCGCGAGTCCATCGAAATTCATTCTGAATTTGCTCAATGACTCACTCAATTTCAGCAAGTTCGGAATCACTGGCGGAGGACTCACCTGAAGATACTTCAATAGGGGAGGTAGCAGAAGTTGAGGCTAGCTTCTTACTATTTCTTCGAATTAATCCCTGCTTGATAAGTTTTATCAACTGCATCAGATTTAACGTATGGGTTTATACAAGTGAATTAGCGGTGCAGTAACAAAGATGAACCGGTATAAACAACTTACTGGTTCATTATCTTCCGGATCTACTTCTTCCTCCTCAACAATTTGGAGAGGTCTGGTTCGCTTCTAAACTTGAGGAGTAGAAGAGGTATGAGGTGCCTTCCTTTTTCCTTTGTTGGGGAGGGACTTCTTGGAGGTTTGTGGCAAAGAAAATTAGTTAGTGGTTTTCCATATGCAAAATGAATACAATAAAACAGTGCATGGCGAGTATATACCTGTGCAGTCTGCTTCTCTATTTCAGGATGTAGCGGAGCTCCATCGAGTACCCCGGCGTCTTCAGTAGTAAGATATCGACGCTGGTTGGTGAATAGGGTCCTGAAGTAGTGGAAGGAGTCCTTCTTGAACAACTCTCCTCGGAGCTTTCCCCACCAGGTTTGGTATTCCTCGGCGGCAATGTTTGAGATTTCCAGTTCTGGACATTGCTCCAAGGGAGGGAAGGTGGCAGGCCGCAGGGCAGAGGTAAGGTAGGCATCTTCATCTGCAGAAGTGTTTTTACTGGGCCGCCAAGCAGAAAACAGGTTCAGACTTTGGACTGGTGGGTAGGCCAGTAGTTGAGTTAGCCCGAATTGGCGAGCGAACAGTTGGGGGGCATATACTTCAAAGCCTTGCTCACCTTTATCTGAGGAGAGAAGAGGGAGATCCGCCATGGATATGCATTGCAGAAATAGTTGTCTTCCCTCTTCACATTGGTTGACGGAGGGCAGAAAGCCACTCCTCAAAGCTTTGGGGTGCATCCGTTTAAGGAGCATATGTGCCTCCGAATAGAAGCCTTGAGCGTCTGTATTGAAGATCACGTCAAAACAGGCGGCATAGCCTTGACCATACTTAGGCGGTTGACCGGCATAGGCAGCCCCTACCACCTTTTTGTCACCTATTGGTTTGGGTTCAGAGGCTAACCCCGAGAAGTACATGCTGGACTAAATTTCCAGGATCCAAAGGGGTCCGGAGACTTTGCAGGATAGGGGGTTCATTGACAAGGATTGGAGGCACCTATAGAGATGTGCTAGGACAAATATTGGGGCAAGGCTGATTTCATTATGGGCATACAGTATTTTCGCCATTCTTCTGTATGTCTTGGTCATCTTGTTGGCGGATGAACAGAACACAAATTTGTTTAGCCAGAAGTCCAAGAAAGCTATTCCCCCTATATCATCTTTTCTCTTTGCAAATTCGTCTAGCCAGGAATGGTAGCTCATGGTATGGGTTGCTGGGAGAATGGTTGATGGTACATCGGATTGAGGATAATCATCCACATCGAAGGGTTTTCTTCCTAGAGCAAATCCTAACCCAGCATGCATATCTAACAGGGTAATGCTAGCTTGACCAAACTTGAAATCAAATGCATTAGCAGAGGGATTCCATAAACATACCAAAGGCATAAGTGCACATTAGTTTCCACCTTTGGGGTTGAGATTGAAGCAGAGGTTGATGGCTTCATCAATCCCGGCGGCTCGCCATCTGTGTATGTCTAGCAGTCGCCTTTCCCAATACCACTCTATCATTATTGCAGCCGGTAATGGCCAGGAGCCGGGGTTGACTGGAATTTCGAAGTGGTTGGACACTTGCCAGTCTCCACATTTGATGCTTTGGCCGCGAAAGGCGACTAGAGGCGGTCGTGAGTGGTCGACATAAGAAATTAGAGAACGCTGGGTAAGTTCTCGCTGCTTTGGACCTAGCCCAGCACGGCCATAATCGTCAGATGGGGTGGGGAAAGTCTGGTAGGGGCTCCTAACTTCGATGGTGGTATTGATAATCCTTTCCTTTCCTTGGAGGGCCTGGGAATACTCAATCTCAGATGCCATGGTCATAAATAATGAGAGGTTTGGAATTTGGATTACGAATTGATTCTCGATCGGGGTTTTATAGAATTTTTGGAAGGGTGCGATTGGCAGCGGTCGAGGGTTTTAGGATGAGGTTCTCTAAGCTCAAATTGGTAAAGTTGTGTTGTTAGAGGGAACAACGTGATGTTTCAGACTTTTAAATTGGGTTTGGATTGGGCTTTCTAACCTTTATCAATTTCGAGTGGGCTTTCAATTTCAAAGGCTGGGGAGCAATGTTTGGGCCTAAATTGACATTTACCCGAGATCATAGATCGAGGCCCAAGGAGTTATCCATTAGCGGGTAATCTGATATATTTTAGATTGTATTCCTTTTCGGAATAGATTTGGAGTCCTTCTAGGAATCCGAATTGGAGGTGGTTTAAGGTAATTAAATCCTAGTCTATCTCAGAATCTGTCATGCTTGATACGCAAGTATTGAGGTTTTGGATTCTCTATATAAAGAACTATACGACATGGAAAAGTTTCACAACTATCTACAAACAAACAAGCTTTTGCGCATCGCAAACCTTGCAAGCCTCTTCGGAGCAATCTCACGCGAACTGTCTTCCACAAGCCGCAAACAACCACCGTTCCAACCTTGCCCACAACCCTACATCCACATCGGTCGCTGTACGCTTGTCGCGTTTGTCGAAAGTGCCTTGCGTTCGTGTCGAAGCATCGCTGAGACATATCGTGTCTAGTCGTCACGTCTTGTGACAAATCGAGTCGTTACTCCGGTAACACAACTTAACCCAATCTGCCAGAGGTTGGACGAAACCCGTTTCTGCGGTGTTGATAGTTGAAGCTCTGCTTTGTATCCCAAGATCGAAGTAAGATTTACCAATCTGCAATAGGTTGGAGAGAAATCCTAGTATACTTTTATTAGGTCTTGTTCGAGCCTTTTACGCCGGCCTAGTCAACGCCCGCGTAACAGTTGCTTGATTGAGAAGTCAGTTAAAAGGGAGTAGACGAACACGCTCACTAGACTCATCCGCTCACCAGAGGTCATCCGCACCGAGGTTGTATCTAACCCAAAGATACTGGCACGCTCGCGCACACACCATCAGGACTGAAATCTACGTCCGCCACCCCCACGTGTTGACTGTTCGACAGGAGCGAAATCTGACGCGAACACTACTGAACAAAGACTTGTATAATTTTGCATATATTATCAGCTAGTCTAATATACACATATACGTCAATAGGTTTTTATGTAAATTTTATTAGACTATAACTCTAGTAGGGGTTACGTCTAAAGCTATTTCTTCATATTCCTTTCATTCTCTATTTAATTATATCATATATTTAACAATCAAAGATTTAAAAAAGAAAAAAATGTCAAACATTGAGTTGGAGCACTGCCCCGTTGGTCCCTTGGTGTGTCCGCGCCTATGGTTAGAAGACAATTGAAGATAAACTTTTATTCCTTATTCCTCTTTTTTTTGGTCAATTGCCCGTTATACTTGGCAACATGTTTATTTAGGGATTGGGGTTAATTACTTATTTGGGTTTTAAGCTCACGATCTCCCATTGGCAACATGTTTATTTAGGGGTTCGACTTAATTAATTATTTGGGTTTCAATTTACAGACGAGAAACTAAAGAGACTACAAAGAAACATATAGTACATTGATTTTTCAGTTCATCAACAAATCTCCATCTTTAATTCTCTAGGATATGTTTTGTTAACAAGTAATTGTAAAGTATTTTTTTTTTTTTTTTTTTGAAGATTGTAAATTTCTTTTAAAGTTTAAAGTTTATATTTTATTTTAGTAAATATTCCTAAAGGCTCATGTAGATGTAGTGGCAAATTTTGCAGCAGGTTTGGCCCTCTTGGCTCATGGATGTCATCGCTGATAACAAATGTGTGATTGAGGTAGGTAGTAGAGAGGAGAGTGGAAATATGAGGTCTACCCCTGGTCATTCTCATAATTTTGTATATTGATTTTCATTGAAAATGAATGCATCTTTCATTCTCACAACAAAATCAAAATAAATAAGAGACAAGATCTTACCGATTGATGCAATTCGAAAGTCTGCAATAAATATAAGATGAGTGAAACAATGTCCCAAAGTAGAGTCATCTATGAGAAGCGCTCTAGAACTAACTCCTTAGTTTAATCATATGAAACTGACTAGCGTTTAGATCAATTTATCGATCACATAGCGGCATCTTCACCATTTAGATCAAATTCATGGACAGACTGAAATTGCTCAACCTGAACTGTTCATATTCACAACTATGATTATCCAAATGATAATAAATTTGGCTGAAACTTTATAAAGGTGATCTACTCATAAGGACCTAAAAACTGAATAGTGAAGATGTCGATATGTGATCCATAACTTAATTTAAAAGCTAGTTAGCTTGGTATTATGAAAGTAACCATTTATAATTAGTTCTAAAGTACTATACATAATGCAGGTAAAAATATCTTACCAACTACGTTGTTGCGGAAGTCTGCAAATACAAAAATAAATTAATAATATTAAAGAGCTAATTAGTTAAGAGTTGCATGTCAAAACATAGCTTCATAAATTACATAATGTTAACGAAAAACTAATAAGTAAATGAAATAAGTGTCGTCATTCATCCTTCATTTTTTTTTATTTGTGTGTGATACAATGTGTTTTTGGAACGCCCCGTACTTAAAATTACCTTGACTTAGCTTATTAATTGCTTTGCATTTAGATATCAATTCGTCTTATCACTCTATTAACCTCTTCTATTAGAAATTTTTTTTTTACACATTTTCATAAAATAGTAGAGCGCGATGATACGAGAGTGTTGGCGCAAGCGGCATACTAACGGAGTTTGAACGAAAAAGTTATAAGGGTAATTGGGTCTTTTTACCTAACTCAATATTAAATTGGAGCTGATCTCTCTCTCCCCAATTCAGTTCTTCCCGTGGAAAGAAAAGAACAAGAGAGAGAAAGTGCACCTCCCCTTGCCTCTACCAAAAATCATGCCACCACCACCAATTCCGGCCACCTCCAGTCTCGATATTTAAGATTTGAAACTTTTCCGACTAGTTTTGCAAATTTCGGCCAAACCGTCAAGAATTTAGAGTAATCTCAAGGTAATCCGGTTGAGGGAGCTTCTGAGGACGATTCCGAGTTACGACACACCTAGTCATTCTTCATTGTGAGTTGGACTTTATTTTAAATAATTGCATGCAATTACTCCGATATTTAATTTCTTGATGCATCTATGCATTTATTTATTTTCATGAGACTTTTATTTTATTTTCTCATTTATGTGTTTATACAATCTTATGATTTATGTTTTAGATGAAGTTGCTTACCTTTGAAAAGAAAAGAAGTTTTCCCAATGTTTTATTGAGCTTCTTATTTTTCTATTTATTCCTCATGAAATTTATTATGTTTCCTCATATAATAATAATTATCGTCTTTATGAGATTCTATGATATATATACTTTGAGTTGAAGGCTTGTTTTCAGAAAAAGAAAGAAACTTTTCAATTATTCTTGGAAATAATATTTAAAGTCATTGTGGTTACGAAAGGAATGAAATCCTTAATTTGAGAAAATAAAATGTAATTTTTTACTACCTTACGAGTACCCAACCTTAGTGATCTTACGATACGATGACTCAGTTATTCCGGTTACGTGCACATATACCTCCTCACTCTGGTTGTGTATCAGCGGACGCACAAGTGCATGATAGTTCCCCCATTCTGCCCGATGCGCACATGTGTACGACCAGTTCTTCCCCCTCCCCGCTCTGCTCATGTTAAGTTTGCTTAACATGGGTGCATGACCAGTTGTCCGTCACGCTCTGTCTATTATGAGTTTCTGACTTAGTTCATTGTAGCTGCATGACCAATTTAGTTTTGGGTACCAGTTGTTTGGTAAAGTTTTGAGTTTATGAGTTAGTTGCACTAATTGAGTTTGCAAGAAAATATCGTGTTCACCCTAAGTTTGTACCTTCCTTTCTTATGGAATTTTAATGAGATATATTTATTTCACTATGATTTTACCTCATGTTTCGATTCTTCAAGTATTCACATGTTTTGTAAACCCACATTGTTTTCTACAATTGTCACTCATTGCATGCAAAAAGGTTTGCAAAAGAGAAATAGTTTCAAAGAAATTGAGTTTCTAAAGGAATGTTTATAACTAGCAAAGATCATGTTGGTTCAGGGTTCCATGCATGTTTCATAGTATGAGCAGAGATTTTTTGAGTGTCTAGGTATGCTCCATTGTTGTGAGGACAAGTGTCCCTGATTTGAGGATGGTTTAAGAGAGGAGATTCGATCTGTGGTGACTGCTATTGGGCATACCTGATTTGTGAGACTAGTTCAGGCGACGGCGAGAATTGAGAGGATCATTGAGGATGAGCGCATATATGGTGACAGACGCCGCCAATTTAGCAGTATGGGTGACCCTAGTTAGGATCCATCCAAGAGAGGTGGATCTACCTTTGGATCCTCTTCTAGTGGTAGCAGATCGACTGGTTTCATTTATGGTGGTAGTTTTGGGAGTCATGGAGGTAGTCAGAGTTAGAGTTCAGCTCAGCGTTCAGTTGGCAGTTCGTTGAGGTTCCCCACTCCCTCAGGTATTCAGAGGATTGATAGGTCCGGTAGAGCTTAGCACCCACAGTGTGATTTTTTTAGGTATTTGGGAGATAAATGATTGTATGAGCTAAAATAGCTAAAAATGAGAATTCTAAACCCGAACAGGGAAACCGGAGCAAGCGAGGAAGAATTTTTACGTATGGACTAGCCCATAAACTGCCACGGATGCTCATAGACTTGTTAAATGAAGACATGGGTGCCCATAAGGCCCAATAAAGGTGCGCACGGCAATGAAGAGTCTAAGTAGAGGATATTTTGCACAATTATAAGAGCGTTCTTAGAAATAATGTGTAAAATATATTCTCCTTGGATTTTAAATATCAAAAGAAAACTCAAGAAAGGAATGAGAAATATTACAAGAGCATTCTTAGAGATATTTACAAGGATTTTCGATATCTTTTCTACATCACTGGATTCACAAATATATACATCAAATCAAGATCAAGATCAACTGGCGATATAAGTAGAAGAAACTTAAAGCAAAAAAAAAAAACCCTAGTTTTTTGCGCAAAATAGAATCTCAGAAAGAGAGAAATCTTCTCTATGTTGTCCCATATATACCCCTTCTTTCTATTATTTTATGTACCTAATGTTTGGTGACAAACTTCTGAACTTAGGAAATCAACAAATGAGCATAGAAAGTTTTAAATTAAAATTCGTGTTACAATCGATCAAACTCGTTACTGTTTTGGTGGATTAGTTGTTTTACGGGATAATGATAAGTTACCGGTACCACTTTGAAAGATTTAACTAATAGTTATTGATGGTGCATGTCTGCGAATCTTCCCATTAATTAGTTAATGGTTGGAGAGTAATAAGGCCTAATTAATAAGCATACCTCCAGTGTCCTTGATTGAGTTCTTGTTAGCTTCATATTTGGTTCAAAAATAAAATGCATTGCATGTTAATAATTGTTAATCATTTAATTAATTTTTTTAATTATAAATCATTCTTAATTTGTAAAATGTGTCTGTTATAATTAGTTATATTTTTATTTATTTTCAAATAAGAATTTTACATCCTCAATCCCCAATTGTAACTGGTTATATGTCATGTCTTAATGCGCACTAGTCAAACATTTTTGAAGTTTTGTTTTTATTTTGTTTTATTAAGTCAATTAAATTTTGTATTTGTATTCTAACTTCCGGTATTATTACCAAGCGGGCCGTCATTGCACTTGCTTCTCCTTTGAGTCGTGTGCATAGTGACATTCATAGTAATTTTTTTTAAAGATTTATGGTTCTTAACTTGCCCCAGCTATTCTAGCTATGCTGCTCACTTGTTTGTCATTTTTGTTGTTGTTATTTCGATCTCATAATGTTGTTCGGGATTTCGTAATAATACTTTAATTATTTCTTTTGGGTTGTACTTTCAAAGGAGTTTTCTTCTTCTTAAAAAAGGTTGTCAGCTAATTTCAAAAAGAAAAAGACTTATAAGAGGTAATTATAGATAAGTAAGACTTACAACAGTACTTATGGAGATAATTATTTATCTGAACTATATGTAAATCAAAGTTTCAACAAAAATATGGCTTTTGAAACTGACATTAAGAGTTAAAATCGTTGCTACTACAAAGTTACATAATTAAACAAGATTTATGACTAAAAGCCAGATTGCAAATTCGTCTTTATGAACTTAAAGTAGAGTATTGAATTAGAATTCTTACAAACGTTATTTCCTGGATGTCCAGATGTGAAAAAACCTGCAATTTTGGAAATAGAAAAAGACATCAGTACTCAAACAATCAATTGGCTGGCTTGCATAAGAGTACTCATGTTGCTTTCAGCGAAAATGTTGTTCGCATAATTAAGAGCAAGATCGATATTTGGGACTTCCTACCTATATTTGTTGGTCGGTCTAACTTGGTGGCTTTCAAGTATTCAATGGAGAAGTCTAAAGAAAAGTGGTTATTTAGATGTATAAGCTAGCTATAGAATGGTACATGTACGTGAGGAGATTTTAATCAATTTTTTTGTTTTTTTTTTTTTGCACAAATTGTACCTATGTATGTTCTAGATTACTATTTTATTCACGATACTCATTGTCCAGAGTTAGCTTTGTATCAATTTTTGGTTGTTTGAGGGGGGTTTGAGCGTAAGTATTTCCATATTTTTAGTAGGTTAATATTACTGGTTTTGACTCGTATTTGTATTAATAGGTTAAAATACACAAGAAGAATGGAAATGAGTTAAAACTGCGATAGAATATTGGTTGAAACCCATTTAAAATGAAAGAAACTCACGGAAATCTAAATAAGAAATTCTACCGCATATTAGTTAATCTCGACAGAATATTGTGAACAACTCACTAAGAAACTGTAAAAGTCCAGTTTCCATATCTTTTTATGATTTGTTAATATCTATTTCCTACAGAAGGTTATGAGTGGTATACCATATCAAAAAGCCCAGTTTCCAGATCTTTTTATGATTTGTTAATATCTGCATGATAATTTGAGTTTGGACTGAATCTACTAACTTACGGTGCATACCATATCAAAAAGCCCGGGGACGACTTGTGAGAGCAAGTCCAACAGATTCCCTATAATAGGGATTTTACTTAAATTTGGGGATTTTGGGCTCTAAATCTCCTCCAACAAATTCTCCATCTCATTCCCTAAAATGGGAATTTGGATGAGAGAGAATATATGCATCCCTATATTTGTAGAGAGAGAAAGAAAAATTTGCAGAATGAAAAATTAATATATATATATATATATATATATATATATATCTTTTTCTTTTGTTTTATCTATCTTTAGAGTTTCACATAATTGAGATATTCTTCGAAGAGTTTCAACTAGTTAGAGATTTTTCTTGACTATATTATTTGTTTTTGGATAATTTATTTCAGATTTTTATTAATATATATATTTTTTTGTATTTTATAATCCGCAAAGTCTTATGTAAATTGTAGGAAATATTTATGGTATACCTCCTACTCAAAAACAAAAAAAACAAAAAAAAATAAAGGTTAAGAAAGACAGAAAGAATGAAGAGAAGTTAGTTTGAGAGACACTTACGGTATATCAGCTCCCATAGGAACTTGAAGAACCCTGTGGTGACCACCAAAAGAAATCACAACACTTTAGGTTGAATAAAAAAGAAAATTACGGTAGATATGGATATACTAGTGTTACAGAAATTATTAAACAAACTCGATGTTCTAGTGTTACAGAAATTCTCAAACAAAATAATGCAGGTGCAACCGTGCAAGAAATCACAATTGAAGCTATATTACATGCATATAGCAACAGAAGATATGGATATGACATTGTGACGCACCCGTGAGGTTCTTTGGAAAACATTTATAGTTGGTGCTCCATTGTCGTCCGCAGAAAAATCCCAAATCATCATAATATGTCATCTCAAATCCATACAAGAGAGCCTTCTGGATGTATTTACAGGAAGCATCCCAATCTTCAGACAAGAGGACGAAACTCATTCGCTCTATGCTGCAACCGTCCTTTAACTCCCCCACTTCCATACTGTTAATCTTGACATAACCATGGCTGTTTGGTCTGGAACTATAGCACAGGGCAGTGTCCAAATACACAGAAGAGTTCACTGGATTCTTACACTGCAAGAAATATATCGGATATGATGCTCTGCATGTTTTACCTGATCCACCTGCATATGCAATTCAAGGTCAACCAAAGAGCTATATATGAGTTTTCAAGACGCATATTTTTTTTTTTTCTTTATATACCTGCACTTATATTCTGGGGTGGAATACAGTTCTTCAACAGCTCCGATTTAAAGCTTGACCTGTACCCATCCACATGATATAGGTATGAATTAAGATATACAAGCATATCATCGGTTACAGAATAACTAGGAATGGAGGAGCCATTGTTGTCCAGAATGCTAGCATCCACCGCCCGGATTGTGAGGTTATTGTAGTTGATTGCCTGAAGGTAGAATTTACCAGATGACTGTATGTAGTTTATTATTGTAACGTTGTTCTCACAAGATAGAGTATATGCAGACTCGCCACAGTGCTTTGGATCACTTTTCAGTCGAAAAGGATATCGTATTTCCTGGATATGGCCGCAAGAAGAAGGAACACAGTCACTCCTCCCCACCTTGGCGCCAACAAGATCAAAGGCCGCTACCATACACAACCACCAACACAAGATCATGAAAGACAAAGTTGTTCCCATTGGATCGATGAATATGCTAGCTAGAGAAAAGGTAGAACCAACTGCTGGAATAAATACAATTATAGTCGACTTATACCTTATAATTATATGACTGGTAAAGAAGGAACTACAGCTGAAGGTTTGGAACTACCTAGCTATATACTCCAAATATCTAATATAGAGAGGAATTTTCCATGAAGCTTGAGTTGTCGTTCTCAATCGCACTTGACCAGTCAGTCTTGGCTGGCGGATTATATATATGTAAGCTAACTATTAGTTGACTCAGTTTGTATCAATTCATTGACTTGGACTGTAAGCTATGTCTGGTTCATAAGATATAGATAGCTAGATGAGCATATGATTCACTTGTAGCAGAGCAAAAATGCAGCAAATATTCATAGCATCGTTTTGCTTATTCTCAGCAATAACTTGCTTCAAAGTGATAGAAGCGTGTTCCAAATCTAAGTGTGGTGATAATGGTCCGGCTATCCATATCCCTTTCCACAGGGGACACCATTGTGGACAACAATACAGTGAGTGCACTGCGGCTACAGACGGTGATGAGCAGCCGATCGTACTAGTGAAATTCTTCGTCCAGCAAATAGATTATATTTTACAGCAAGTCCAAATACAAAACCCAACAAATTGCCTGCTGCTAAATCCTTTAGACATCCCAGACACCAACATGCCAGACTCTGCCTTTGAGACATTGGAATCTTTAAGAAACATTACCTTATTCCGTTGTCCTGCTGAAACAGTTATATCGTTTGAATTTTCTTATGTACAACTCGTCCCCTGCCTTGGTGACGCTGACTACAGAATTTATGCTATTACTTCTGACACTGAAATTGCGTATGTGCCCAGCGTAGAGACTTGCACAAAGATGTATGATGTTTTATCACTTCCATACTCCGGTCAATTTCTTCGTTGGTCTACACCAAATTGTTCAGAATGTGAAGCAGTTGGCCACAAGTGTAGACTGAAGAACAGCCGCATGCAAAGTAAAATTGAATGTGTTCAGTTGAGGAAACCAAGTAAGCAATAGTGCTTTAGTTAACATGAGCTAGCTGCATGAGGTAGCTACCTTTTTTAGATTGATTCAATTACATAAGCATCCATGTTTACTATATTAATATTAATTCTGAGCATTTATAGGCTGCCTTACACAATGAACTTGCCAGTAGCTAAACTATCAGAAAGCTCAGTTGGAGAGTTTTCATGTACTCTAGCTTGTTAAGGTTGGGTAATAGAAATATATATATATAGTTATTGAGTAGTTCCTATAAAAATTTCTATTTTTAGTGTATGTAAGTACTTGTAGAGTTGTTTTTATTGTCCAAGTAATATATATCTGATTGATTTTGAGTAGTATATGACAGTACCAGTGTCTTTTACAGGTTTGAAATCAAAATTAGTGGCAACAGGTGAGCGGGTCAACTCTGATTTAGTTTGTTTCGGATACGTATAAAAGTTCAGTTTTGAGTTAAAAATGTTTAACTAGCTTGCATTCCTTGCAGGTTCAACTCTGGGTACATTCTTTGTCCTGCTACTTGCCATTGCAATCCATCGTTTCTATACATGGAACAGAAACGAAACAGAACATCAATTCAAAGTAATAAGCTTTTTGGAGGATTACAAAGCTCTCAAGCCAAGCAGATATTCTCATGCAGATATTAAGAGGATTACAAATGTGTTCAAGGAAAAGCTGGGTGAAGGAGCCTACGGGACTGTTTTCAAAGGAAGACTATCTTCTGAATTCTTTGTGGCTGTCAAAGTCCTTAATAATTCAAAGGGAGATGGGGAAGAGTTTGTCAATGAAGTGGGAGCAATGGGCCATATCCACCATATCAACGTGGTTCGAATGGTTGGCTTTTGTGCTGATGGATACAGAAGAGCTCTTGTTTATGAGTACTTCCCCAATGGTTCATTACAGGATTTCATTTCCTCAGCAGATAATAACAATGCCTTCCTTGGTTGGGACAAGTTGAAAGATATTTCTCTAGGAATAGCGAAAGGAATTGAATATCTCCACCAAGGATGCGATCAACGAATCCTCCATTTTGATATCAAACCTCATAATGTTTTGCTAGATCACAACTTCACTCCAAAAATTTCTGATTTTGGTTTGGCCAAGTTATGTTCCAAGGACCAGAGTATTGTGTCAATGACGACGGCTAGGGGCACAATGGGCTACATTGCACCTGAAGTATTCTCCAGGAATTTTGGAAATGTGTCTTATAAGTCTGATGTCTATAGCTTCGGAATGTTGTTGCTGGAGATCGTTGGAGGTAGGAAGAATATTGGTCCCAACATTAACGACGCAAGTGACATTTACTACCCAGAGTGGATCTATAATCTCCTAGAAGAAGGACAAGACTTGCGAGTGCGTATTGGCGAAGAAGTATCTGATACTACAGTTGCAAAGGAACTCGCAATTGTGGGACTATGGTGCATACAATGGCACCCGGTGGATCGTCCATGCATGAAAGTAGTGGTTCAAATGTTGGAAGGAAGAGAAAACTTGAGTATGCCTCCTAATCCTTTTGGCTCTGCAGGTCCTTCAAGAACAAATGCAAGTGTCTCTGCTTTACGACGCTTGAACCTTGAGTTAGAAGCAATTGCTGAATTAGAGTAAAACATGTATAACTAATTTGTAACTTTGTATGCATTGAAATTTCAGACTTTGAAAGTCATTTATTTACCAGTAGTGCTTTAAACTAAGGAACTTTTACAGTTGTCTTGATGAAATCTTACGATTGAAAATCAATAGGGGATCCTTAATATATTATGTCCCTTGTATGGTATAGATTCTGTAGAAGTAACAGTTGAAGCCGATTGAAAAAGGGGTTTCAACTTGATGCCCTACTTTGAACTTGAAATATCCGACACATCAATTTTATTTGCGGTACGTGTAACTTCGTCACAAATTCATTGTAATTCATATCAACTCGTACAGGCACATGTCCTGACTGGCAATTACATATATATCAGTACGCTGGAGATTAATTCGCCAAACTGCTTTCCTTGGCCTCTATGTATTTGTAAACTGTGTATGGCCATGGAGGCCAAGACTGGAGACGTAAGGAAGGCGCTCATTGATGGAGATGCATGTCAATTGTAAGAAATAGCCTGGATATTTCCCTTAGTCAAGTCTTTCAATACGTATAGGGACCGCTTAGAAGACCTATCGACAGGCGGAGGAAGACCGCTTCTTGTTCTCGTTGAGGGCTATATATCTAGGTTGGTTGTGGACTTGTGGGATTGGACTGACTAGTACTCTTTGGGGGTGTTTGTTTCATGGGATTGGATGAGATTTGACTGTCTTTTTTAAGAAAATAAAACTTGTCCGATGTTTGGTTCAACCATGGACTTTTTTTAATGGACTGTGCAAGCCCAAAACCCCTATTTTTGTGGTGTTACACAGAGACGCCCCAATTCATGGGACTCTATCGCCACTCGCTCTCTAACTCGGCTGAAGCATAGAGGAAGACCAAAGTAGAATCTCTCCGTCCAGCCACCTCCTGACGCCGGGCCTAAACAGAAAACAAATATTTTGGGTCCAAAATTAATTTGGTCCAGTCTCAAGTAGAACCAAACATGAGATATCTCTTGTTGTCATTATTTTACATTTTAGTCCTAAGTAGTACCTAACATGGATTATATATTAGCTTAGAATAAGTCAAGCTATAAGAGTCCGGCTCTTTTTTAAGAATTAATCCCACCTATTCCCATGAAACAAACACCCATTTTAGTCTTTACAAAGTGATGACCGGGACCTCAATCACAATAACAAATTATGGTAGCTCCACCATAGGACAGAGATTTGGTATCCACGTTGTCGTATGCCTGGATAAATTTGTCTCCAGTAGCTATATGGTACGTTAAAAAATATATATAAACAACAGCTTCAGTATTCAATTCAACATAATTATTTGGAAAATTGGAAATTACGGAATGATCAATACAACTGCAATCATTCTCAGTTTCATAAAAGAAAAAAATTGCAACTAATTCACATTTGTTTCCTATTAAAAAACAAAATGATCAATGCATATAGTAAAAGTCATCACTCGCCTTGCCTGCTTAATTTGAGGCTTAATTATTCTTTAAACATGTTTTTAGAGAGACTAATTTTGTGGCTGATGGGATAGCAAAGCTAGGCCATAATTTCACTAGTCATTTGATCTGGACTGATGAAGTACCTGACGAAGCAAGGGATTGAATGCCTTGCTGTTTGATGTAATTTGTAACGGTTGCCCAAGGGGTTTCAGTCTTTAATGTATTTGTTTCGTTTTTAAAAAAAAATAGGGAATAACCAATGCAACTGTAATCATTCTAAGGTTCATATAAAAAACGAAATTTAAAATCATTCTCAATTTCCATTCAATAAAATCTACTTGAGTGTGTTTGGATGAGATCGAGAAATCCGGAGGAATTTAATTCAAACTGAGGATTTCATAATTCTTAAAATCTAATTCTCGTTTGATATTATCAAATAGGGAATTCTAAATTTATGTGGAAAAAATAAAATTCATCGTTTAAATTCCTCACTTGAATTCCTCACAAAATAGGTGTTATTTACAAATTCATTGGCAGTATTCGATTAACTTTCTAAAATAAGACTATTTTATATTTTATATTTTATTAAATGTTTTTTTTTAATCTTAATTTATTATATTTTTCAAATTCCATATGAATATAATTTGGGCAAATGACAAAAAAATACCATTTACACTCACTAATGATAATTACATCACTCCTTTTTTTGAAATGTTAAAAAAGTCAGTTCTTTTTATATCAAATGATAAAATTGTCTAATTTTTTATATTAATTGACAAAATGGTTAGAATTTAGTTTTTTGTATGACTTTTTTACCCCTGCTTATAACAGCTCCACTCTTTTCTAACAGAACCCCGATCTCACGCTATTTCCTTTCTTGGCTCCCACGCTATTTTCTTTCTTTTCCATTTTGAATTCTGAATTATCGTTCGTCTCTTTCGCCGATCTCAATTATCTCCGCTGCCTCTTCCTGCTCTAGCTCCATCATCGCCGATCTCAATTATCTCCATCACTTTCGTCGACAAATCCTCCTCATCTGCGCTGTCCTCGCCTACGATCGCCGATCTCGATTTTGATTTCATTTTGATTTCATCGATTTTGATTTCATTTGTCGCCTTTTCCTCTAACTATCCCCCCTGACGATCGCCGGTTCTTCGACGCCTTCATCGACTAGGTCAGTTTCCTCATTTTTCTTCTCTCTCTCTCTCTCTCTCTCTCTCTCTCTCTCTCTCTCTCTCTCTCTCTCTCTCTCTCTCTCTCTCTCTCTCTCTCTCTCTCTCTCTCTCTCTCTCTCGTGTCTTGCATGCCTAATGAAACCGCTGCAAACTTTGATGAAGATTCGCAGCACCACTGAATAGAATTGGTATATACATTATATGATTTTTTCAGTGATACAGAATTCGTATAAATATAACAAAATAGACCTACGTTTTCAGTATGATGTTTATAGTCAGCTTCAGTACGATGTTTATAGTCAGCAACAAGTACATCACTAGTTACATAATTCTTTCTTATTTGCTTGTGGTTACACCATTAGTTACATAAGCAGTTACATTTTATAGGTACATTACTAGTTACATGAAATTAGGCGTTTATAGTTACTTTTTATAGGTACATTACTAGTTACATTATTATTCATTGTTAGATTAGGTGCGACAGTTACCCTGACAGTTACATTTCTAGTTACGCTGATAGTTACATTATAGCTATTTGGTTTCTGACTTGGATTATATTCGACATTAGGAAAGTGAAAGAATCTTTGACTTGTTCTTTCATTCGTTATTGTATCTCAATAGTTACATCAGCATTTTTTTTCATTTCAAGTTACATTTCCTTAAGAAATTTCCTTCTACATATATTCATTGTGCAGCGGAACGCTGTCATTGCGGTGCAGCGGCACGCTGCAAAGTTTAAAGGAAATATATGAAATATATAAACTCTAGAAATCTTATACCATGTGGTGAATGGATTTCTCAAGGATAGTTACTGTTAGTTACATTTATAGTTACATTTATAGTTACTCTATACCCAATATAGTTACATGTACTGTTACAACACTAGTTACATTGCTAGTTACATTTATAGATACATTTATAGTTACTTTATACCCAATATAGTTACGTGCACATTTACCACTCCAGTTACACTGCTAGTTACATTTATAGTTACATTTATTGTTACTTTATACACATTATAGTTTCATGCACAGTTGCCACTCCAGTTACACTGCTAGTTACATTTTATAGTTACTTGATACCCAAGATAGTTACATGTACTGTTACGACACTAGTTACATTTATAGTTACTTAATATAATTTCACTGTGCAGCGGCACACTGCCCTTGCGGTGCAGCGGCACGCTGCAAAGTTTAAAGGAAATATATGAAATATATAAACTCTAGAAATCTTGTAATGTTCATTTGGTGAATGGATTTCTCAAGGATAGTTACTGCTAGTTACATTTATAGTTACATTTACAAAAGCAGTTACAAAAGCAATATAACATGCAAAATTACTTTTTATAGGTACACTACTATTTATATTATTATTCCTGGTTGCTTGTAGTTACAGAAGTAGTTACATTTTATATATACATTACTAGTTACACTTTATAGTTATATTTTTATGTTTTGTTTTTGCAGGCACAATGGACTGTAACTACACAGCAAAGCTTGTATGTTGTGGTAAAGGAGCAGCAGTTTCATTCTCGGATAATTGCTCATTTTTAGATTTTTGCAAGCGTGTAAGAGATCGCTATCCAGATTTGAATAGAATAGTCTTCAATCTTCAATTTACCATCCATCCTGATGTTACAGTATATCAATTGGAAAATGACATTGATATGAAAATACTTTGTAGACTTATGTCACGTTACAACTCAGACCTTGTTGATGTCGATGTTTTATATGAGGATTCCAGTGTTTCTGGTTTAGAGAGTGTGGTTAGTAACAATTATATTGATGAGAACAGTGTTTTGCTTGAGGAGAATCAATATTTGGGTTGCTATAAGCAGGATGAGCCGAAGGTATATCGCACTCATGGCTGGGAGTCTTTTATTCATTCAGTGGGTCAGATTTTTGAGGGTGGGGTGGAAGATTTTAGATTGAAGCTGCGTATGTATGCTGTGGAGGTTGGATTTGATCTTCAGTTTTTGCGGAATAATAAAGAAACTGTTGTAGCTTGTTGTTCCAAGAAAGTTTCTGACGGCTGTGGCTGGTTTGTGAAGGCATCCTTGTGCAGGTACATAAAGTTCAGTTACTAAAGTTATAGTTACAATCATAGTTACATTAAGTTTAGCTTTAGTTTTGCTCTGTTACTTTTTGTAGCTACAATACTTGTTAAACTTATAGTGACAATATCGGTTGCATGAAGTTTAGCTTCAGTTTTGATATGTTTACTTTGCATGGTTGCACAAGTTGTTACACTTATAGTTACATTTTGAACTGCATGATTTTCAGCTTTAGGTCTTATGTGTTACTTTTTTTGTTATACATATAGTCACATTTTGTGGTGAAATCAATTTATTGGATTCGATTTTATTGTTACATACATAGTTACATTGGTAGTTACATGAACACTTTGTTTATATTTGTGCAGGTTCAACGGTTTTTTTCAGATTAAGAAATTGGTGGATGAGCATAGCTGTTGTAGTGTTATGCGCCTTCAGAGTAGTAGGATGATGGGTTCCAAGATTATAAAGTATGTGATGCTTGACAAGCTTCGAGAGAATCCAAACAAGACGGCTGCAGATGTATGTCGAGACTTAAAAACTGATTTTGGAATGGATGTTCCTTATCGTACAGCATGGTATGGTAAAGAGCGTGCAAGGGAAGCTGTGATTGGTGATGAAGGAGATTCGTATTCTGAGTTAGTGTGGTTTTGTGAGCGAACGGTGGAATCCAACCCTGGTTCTAGAATCGAACTGAATATTTGCTCTGAAACAAAAAGTTTTCAACGGATGTTTGTTTGTTATTCTTATTGGATGAAAGGTTTTCTATCATGCCGACCCCTTTTGTTCATAGACGCCACATTCATCACCAATAAGTATTAAGGTCAGCTTATTGCTGCAACAGCAAAGGATGGTAATCAAGGTACTTGTGTGACTTTGTTTACTTCCTTCTTTGTTCAATTTCTTGTGTGACTTTGTTCAGCTTTCAGCTACATTATTTATTTCCATTTACCACTTCAGTTACTTTAATAGTTACAGTTTTCTGCTGAAAGTTACATTATTTTATTTCCAGTTACTTGTATAGTTACAAATTGCTTTTAACAGTTATCCTGACAGTTACACCAGTAGTTACAGAATCAGTTACATGCACAGTTACTTTTGATAGCTACGACAATGCACATTATCAATTGCATGACATGACCAGTTACTTGTGCAGTTACATAGTCACTTACATGACCAGTTAGTTGGGGTTACAAAAATCAGTTACATGGGTAGTTACTTGACCAGTTATTTGTGTAGTTACAAAGTCAGTTACATGACCAGTTAGTAACTTGTGTGACTCTACACTAATAGTTACACTAATAGTTACAGTGTAACTATTGGTGTAACAAGTGTTGCATCTAACAAAACTGACATCATTTTTTTTCCTTTCCAGGTATGTATCCAGTAGCTTATGCTATTGTGGATTCTGAATCTGAAATCAATTGGACATTTTTCCTCCAATGCTTATCTCAAGAGTTGGCTAGGTATTCTACAAGGCGGGTCACTTTTGTTTCCGATCGTAATAGTGGCCTTCTTAGTGCATATCCAAAAGTGTTTCCTAATAACCCTTTAGGATTTTGTTTTAGGCACCTTCTTAAGAATCTGACTCAATTGTATCCTAAGGATTGCTACCTAAAGCAGCGGATCCCGCAGTTGTTTATGTCTTGTGCTTATTCTCGCACACCGGATATGTATGAGAGCAATATGGCATTGTTGAGGGTAGAAGGTGGCAAACCAGTTGAAGATTTTTTGAAGGATCTTCCGAAGGAGAGCTGGTGTGTGGCTTTTTTCAATGGGGACAGGTTTGGTGAAATGACATCGAATCTGGCAGAGTGTTTTAACAATTGGGTGTTTCCTTTGAAATGTCTTCCTATTGTTGAGATGAATGAAGGTATTCGTGTGAAGAACATGGAGATGATTTCTTGTCGAAAAGAAGAAGCAAAAGAATGGTTTTCTTTTTTGTGTCCGAAGATGGAAAAGAAGCTTAAGGAAAACTTGGCCGAAGGAAGACATTGGAAAGTTAGTAGATCATATACTAATCTCTATGAAGTTCATTGTCAAAAATATAGAGTTATAGTGAATTTGGCAACCTCATATTGTTCGTGTGGTGAATGGAGTTGTCATGGCTTTCCTTGTTCGCATGATCTTGTTGTTATTCAAAATGCTGGTGCCTCACTGTATTCATATGTCACTCCGTTTTACCAGATGTTTTTTTCATCCTTGTTCATCTTGTTAGTTTATTCCTTTTTTTTTTTTGTATAGTCACACTAGTAGTTACATATTCAGTCACATGAAAAGTACTGTATAGGTACATTACTAGTTACATGAAATTAGGTGTTTATAGTCAGCAACAGCCAACAGGTACACTACTAGTTACATAGTTACTTTTCATAGGTACATTACTAGTTACATTATTATTCATGTTTGCTTGTAGTTGCATCAGTAGTTACATAAACAGTTACATTTTATAGGCACATTACTAGTTAAATGAAATTTGATGTTTATAGCCATCAACATGTACGTTACTAGTTACACAGTTGCTTTTTATAGGTACATTACTAGTTACATTATTATTCTTGTTTTGTTGTAGTTAATTTTGAGCTAATCATTCTCTTCTTTTTTGCTTCAAGGTGGAGAAATACCGTCAAACCTATTCTTACACAATCAATCCTGTTTCTTCTATTTCCAAGCCGTTGGAGCTTCCAAAGTCTAGTATTTTTGTACAACCTCCATTCACAAGGAGACCACCCGGAAGACCAAAAAAACAAAGGTTCAGAAGTAAGGATGAATTACTGAGAAAACAGATCAAGTGCGGCAGGTGTGGAAAATATGACAGGCACAACAGAACGAGTTGTAAAGATCCGATATAGCGACAGTTACATTTCTAGTTACGCTTATAGTTACATTATAGCTATTTGGTTTCTGACTTGGATTATATTCGACATTAGGAAGTGAAATAATCTTTGACTGGTTCTTTCATTCGTTACTTTATCTCAATAGTTACATCAGCATTTTTTTTCATTTCCAGTTACATTTCCTTAAGAAGTTTTCTTCTGCATATATATTCATTGTGCAGCGGAACGCTGCCATTGCGGTGCAGCGGCACGCTGCAAAGTTTGAAGGAAATATATGACATATATTAACTGTAGAAATCTTGTAATGTTCATGTGGTGAATGGATTTCTCAAGTATAGTTACTGCTAGTTACATTTATAGTTACAGTGCTAGTTACATTTATAGTTACTTTATACCCAGGATAGTTACGTGCACAGTTACTGCTCCAGTTACACTGCTAGTTACATTTATAGTTACATTTTTATAGTTACTTGATACCCAAGATAGTTACATGTACTGTTACGACACTAGTTACATTGTTAGTTACATTTATAGTTACTTAATATAATTTCACTGTGCAGCGGAACGCTGCCATTGCGGTGCAGCGGCACGCTGCAAAGTTTAAAGGAAATATATGAAATATATAAACTGTAGAAATCTTGTAATGTTCATGTGGTGAATGGATTTCTCAAGGATATGTACTGCTAGTTACATTTATAGTTACTCTATACCCAATATAGTTACATGTACTGTTACGACACTAGTTACATTGCTAGTTACATTTATAGTTACTTAATATAATTTCATTGTGCAGCGGAACGCTGCTATTGCGGTGCAGCGGCACGCTGCAAAGTTTAAATGAAATATATGACATATATTTCATGTTTGCATGTAGTTACACCAGTAGTTACACCATGTACGTTACTAGTTACACTGTTACTTTTCATAGGTACATTACTAGTTACATTTATTATTCATGTTTGCTTGTAGTTACAGAAGAAATTTACATATATTCATGTTTGGTTGTAGTTACATCAGTAGTTACACCAGTAGTTACAGATACAGTTACATGCACAGTTACTTTTGTTAGCTACATTACTAGTTACATGAAACATCTCTTTTTGTTACTTTAATCAGTTATAAGATGAAACGAAAATGCACATAATCAGTTGCATAACCATTTTGTCTAGTTACATGACCAGTTACTTGAATTGTTACAAGTCAACAATTTTAAATAACTATGAGTATATATAACATAGTTCCCTAAAAGCTTATGAAAATCATTGAACAGTCTACTTAAACGACACTTTTCTTCTCCTATCTTGTATCGATATCCAACTTTTCTGATGATTCAGCAACTTCTTGATCACTTCGGATCGAAACTTTGTAATATCTGGCTTGTCTTCAAATTCTCTCTCATCGGCAAGTCTGTTCATGTAGTACATTACAAATGCGCCGTAATCTAATCTGTTTGCCAAAGAAAAAATCTAGTCAGTTACATATGTAGCTACAAAACAAAACCTGTTACTGTAAAAGTTAAATTACACAGTTACATACATAGTTACACAGTTACCCTGTCAGTTATATTATTAATTTCTAGTTACATCTTCAGTTACATTTTTTCTGTATGACTTCTGTGCATAGACCTCAACTTATAAGTTGAAAAAAACCTTTACTTACGAGGAGGGTTGTTGTTGAGGTGGGCTTTCTCCTTTTATTGTTTTGAACTTATGGATACTGATCTGGCTCTCTTCAATATTTGCTTGGATGTATCTGATCGTCTTCACATCTTTTGCAGTGAGCTTCTTTTTCTTCAATATCAATTCTTCATGGGTGCTTGAATTGTGATACTTCATCCTAGAACCCTCGTTAAGCATTTCCTCTGCTTGATCTTTTACTGCCATAATCCAAATTTCAATCATTTTTGCCTGCAATTTAAGTGTCATAAAACAACCATGAGAAAACTAAAGAAAATACTTTCTTGTTGCATGCAGTACATATTAGACTTGGTCAAAATCTGCTTACCATTTTTTTTGCATCTTTCCAAGTGTTGTCACGATTTGTTCTTCTTGGCTGCAATGAGTCGAGGTGGAAAAATTGGGGCGGATCCGTTTGAAACATTAATAATGTGTGGTGAAATTGATTCTGATGTGTCATCGGGAAAAACAACATTGTTGATTCTCCTAAATGTTCAAACAGCTTCTCGCACATGTAATAGTGAAGGTTCCTCGTATGTAGATTCTCCACCGAATGCTAATTCAAGCAAAACAGTTACACAAAAGTATAGTCAGCAACATGTACATTACTAGTTACAAAAACATTTACTTTTTATAGGTACATTACTAGTTATATTATTTATTATTTATTACTTGTAGTTACACCAGTAGTTACAACAGCAGTTACATTTTTTAGGTACATTACTAGTTACATGTAGTTAGGTGTTTAAAGTCGGTAACAGGTACAACACTAATTACACAGTTTGTTTTATATTGGTACTAGTTACAAGGGAAAATGGCTGGAAAGGTCACTAAAGTATGCCCCATTCTAAACTTTGCTCACTAATGTATGCCAAATATCACTTTGCTCACTATCGAATTACACTTTCACTCACTTTGATCACTTTTCTTTTCAATTTGCTCACTCATGTATGACACTTTTTATCACTTTGCTTACTCAAAGTATGACACTTTTTCTCACTTTGCTCACTCAAAGTGAGCAAAGTGATATTTGGCATACATTAGTGAGCAAAGTTTAGAATGGGACATACTTTAGTGACCTTTCTAGCCATTTTCTCTAGTTACAATATTATTCTTTTTTGCTTGTAGTTACATTTTTCAGTTACATTACTAGTTACACGAGTAGTTACAAAAGCAGTTACATGTAGTTAGGTGTTTCCAGGGCCTTACCCATGACAAGCTTGGCATACACCTTGGTGTAGGGTGACCTGAAGAATCATGTACATAATATTCGTCGTTTAAAACACCTCCATAGCCGTCTATCACGTTCATTCCAATTGCTCCATTCTCTATCAACAACTCTTTCAGATCATGTTTTGAAATTTCCAACCCAGGCATCGTCCCTTTCCAAACGAATTCCCTACAGAGACGAATTATAGTAAATATTAGAAAGGACAGTTTCATTGCGAGTAAAAAAAAAAGGTGTTTAAACCGAGACTTCAAGTTTTTACCCATCTGGAATAGTGTTCCATAATCTTGTCCATTTCCTCTTTGTGCTATCATCCATGAGATTAAAAACTATATAGCTCGTCCAGTCCTAAATTTCTATGTGTCTAGGCTTAGCGATTTCAACCTCACTGTCGCTGATAACTTCTATTATATCTCATTTTTCATTGATTTCATACTTCTTTTCATTAATATCCTTGCCTCCTTTTCCCTTCACTTCTCCCTCTTGTTTCTCTATTTGCTGTTTCATCTTCTTTTGGAGTTCTTCTTTGTTCTTTGCTTTCTTCTCTCTGTCTTTCTTCACCTCTCCCCACCAATATATTTTTTTTGTATCCCTTGTCTTCACCCTTTTTCTGCACTTAATCCGTGCTATATATGAGTATGAGTACAACCCCATCGACTCTGCAGTCTTGCCAGATACTTCATCTCTTATCTTCAAACGGATCTCTTCTTTCTTCTTCGGTACCACTTCTTCAGGATACATATAGCTGATAGGAGATGGTGTTGCAACTATTGGTAATTTTGCGGCTGAGCTTCCATTTTGCTGATTTCAGGTGCTGATGGGGTTTTCCATTGCAGCTGAGCATCCATGTTGCTGATTTCAGGTGCTGGTGGGGTTTTCCAAGATGTCCAAGGAGAGATGATGCCTGGCATGAGGTCAAATGTCGGCATTTCGGTCACTGGTGTTTTCGGTGACCATCTAGCTTCTTTGAGAATTGATTCAGTTGGAGATCGTACTTGTGATTTCATATTTTCCCCTGTGCAAAGTAGGGAACACTGTCAGTTACAACAACAGTTACATGAAACTAGAGTTATTAAATTAACAGTCCAGTTACACCAACAGTTACACTAACAGTACAAGTCAGTTACAACAAAGTCACAGAGATAAAACAAGTTAATTAACTCATAATAGAGTACTATATTAAAAATATTAAGAACAAGCAATCACCTTTTCCCTGTGCCTCTTGTTCAATACTTTTGACAACCTCAGAAATCAGTGTATCTATTTTTTCTGTTGTCGTGTAATCTGCAGAGTATGGAACACCGACAGTTACTAATATAGTTACATATTAAACAAACATAATATGACCAATTACACTGTGAGTTACATAAATAGTGATAGACCAACACCTACAGTTCCATGCCTTCTTCACACAGATGCAAATCACAATTTTTTTTTTCATAGATAATTACATAATTTAGCATGGTAGATTTGATGAATTACATACCATTCTCAGTTTCTTGCTGTGCTGCCTTTTCCATATGATCCCGCTCGATTTCTTCCATAAACTCCAACACCTCTTTTTCTAGATCTTCATCCATCGAGTAACCTGCAAATTAAGGAATATTGACAGTTACTGATAGAGTTACAACTCTAGTTACACTGACAGTTACAACTCTAGTTACACTTAACAGTTACAACTCTAGTTACAAAATTAGAAAGATAATCCCAACAATAACAAAAAAGTTTTATGATTACCCTCCTCCTCTGCCTTTTTCTCTCTATCTTGTTCAACATTTTCCTCTAGACCTTCATCCTTCGAGTAACCTGCAAATCAAGGAATATTGACAGTTACTTATAGAGTTACAATCTAGTTACACTGACAGTTACAAATCTAGTTACAACTCTAGTTACAAAATTAGAAAGATAATCTCAACAATAACAAAAAAGTTTTGAGATTACCCTCTTCCTCTGCCTTTTTCTGTCCATCTTGTTCAACATTTTCCTCTAGATCTTCATCCATCGAGTAACCTGCAAATTAAGTAATATTGACAGTTACTGATAGAGTTACAGCTCTAGTTACACTGACAGTTACAAATATAGTTATAACTCTAGTTACAGAATTAGAAAGATAATCTCAACAATAACAGAAAAGTTTTGAGATTACCCTCCTCCTCTGCCTTTTTCTGTCCATCTTGTTCAACCTTTTCCTCAGTTTCTTTTCGAATACAATCACCTGGACAATTGCCAATTACATATCAAATATACACTCACTTAACATAAATAGTTACATATGCGTCAAAGTACAGTTACATATAATACTTGATTTAAAGTAGATTTTAATACTTTATACTTGATTAAAAAGTTAATTAAAATACCAATCCAGAAATTTGTCTAAATACAACTCTAAATAAAAATAGAAAAAGAACACATAATCTAAACAATCTATTCAATTTGTTTCCGTTTTCTCCTTTGGTACGTCTTAGATGAGAAATCACCCTTTTTCTTAGCTTCCTCATCCTTTTGCTCTTCAATTTCTTCACCTTGTTGTGAGTTTTGAGAGTTTGACAGTGCATCAATAATTTTGTGTAACTTTTTTATTTCTTCATTCTTCTTTTCAATTTCTCTCAACATATCTTCCTTTGTTCTGCTCATCTCTTCTTTGTCCTCTTCCAGCTTCTTGATCTCTTCATTCTGCTTCATCATTTGTTCTTGAACTTCTTTGTTGCACATCCCCAATCTAATCTCATTCAAACTCCTATTTTCCAACCGCAACTTCTCATTTTGCGCAACCAACTCTTCAATCTTTCTCTTATTTTCTATCCAGTCTTTCTCCAAGTGTTGGTTGGCGAGAAGTATTTCTTGAATAATCTTATCCTTTTTTTGCAGCTCTCCATCCTTAACGGTCAAATCCTCAATCACCTTTGATCCGAGATTTTCCTCTTCATTTTCATCATCGCTGTCTTTAGGATCTGATATCGCATTTGTAAACAATCTCTGAAATAAATTGCAGCAAGCAGTTAGTATGCAGGAATTGTAGTTATCAAGGTAGTTACAATGCTAGTTACATTTATAGTTACTTAATACCCAATATAGTTACATGCACGGTTACCACACTAGTTACAATGCTAGTTACATTTATAGGTATTTCATACATATGATAGTTACGTACACAGTTACATACATAGTTACAATGCTAGTTACAATGCTAGTTACATTTATAGGTATTTGATACATAGGATAGTTACATACACAGTTACATTGCTAGTTACAATGCATTAGTTACCACACTAGTTACAATCCTAGGTACATTTATATTTACTTGATAGAGAGTAAAAGAACACATACTGTGTATGCTTTGAGATCATAGTTCATTAACTTTTTTGCCAATGCTTTGAGGTCCCATTTCCTCATCAAGTGTGTTTCCTGTTCTCTTCCCTCAATTGGCGCCACAACTTTTGTCTTCTCGCATAGCCAATACTAGAAAGTAAATTTAAAACATTTGTTAGTAGTCAATATGTGGCAGTTACATTTATAGTTACAAACATAAAGAAGTTTATAGAATTGAAAAAAATTACCAGAATCAAGAAGACACATCCTCCAGAGTTGATGCTTTTGGTTATCACCCGCTTGTTTTTCTGTCGTAAGATGGTCTTTCTTAAAAAAGCTCCAACTTCAACAGCCCATGCAAAGTTTCCATAGTCACCCCAAATAGCTCTCACGAATTTCCATGAAAGAAATCCAGAAACATTAGGGAATAGAAATTCAATGCATATCTCCAAAACAACAAGTCTGGCCAGATTCTTAATCTTTCTCTTTCTACCTTCTTCACTTTCCGGCTTTTGATCATGTAGTTTCTGAATAGCAGATTGAACCATGTCTCTTTGAACCCTGTCTTCTTTTTTCTTCCTCTCACCGAATAACTGAACCAACATATCTTCAGCCTCTTGGTAATTCAGCAATTTCTACCCGATCTCCATTCTTTGGCAATCCAAGAATTTCAGATGTCATGGTATCGGTAATTCTGTACTTCTTTCCACCAAACACAAACACCTCTTCCTTGGGGTCAAATGCTCCCAAAATCAGCCACACTTGCCTGTCGACTTTACCAATCACCTTGCTGCTTACCTTTTGTTCATAAAAGGCTTCAAACAACTTATAAAAAGGCCCTTTCCTTAGTTCTTCAACCACCTCTTCATTGATTCCTTTTTTAAATGCTGCAAAGTTTGATAGACGACATCGGTATTGTATGCTTTCTATCTTCCCCACTCTTTTGTCTTCCATTTCAACTTCTTCCTCATCCTCACTCTCTTCATTTCTTTCTTCCTCAGATCCTTTATTCTTCTTCTTCTTCTTCTTCTTCTTTTGTTGATTCTGAACATCTTCTCCATCACTACTAGATTCCGCAACTTTTCTTTTTGCTCTTGTTTGTTTTTTCTGCACATTGTTGTTAAAGAAGGAAAAATATTAGCATTTGCAAATGCATATACTTGTAAGAACAGTAGCCCAAGTAACTGCCTATGTAACTGTACTATCATAGTTACATGGACAGTTACATGTCATCTACATTTCTAGTTACAATAACAGTTACATTACCTGCTGCTCCGTATCAGCAACTGATTTTTTCTTTAATTGCGTAATTCTCCGTGATTTTCTAGTTCTGGAATCATTCTTCTTTTTGGATCTGTTTTCATAGTCCGTGTCGTCATCGGATTCAATGTTTTTACCTTTTGGTTCTGTCATTGCGTTCCTGAATAGTACAAAAAGCAAATAATAGTTACAACTATAGGTACACTAAGAATTATATGTCCAGCAAAAGAGAATAATCAAAAAGCACAATAGTTGTTAATCACAAACAAACTTAACAACAAGATCAAATAGAGATTACATCTAGTTACACCAGTAGTTACATCAGTAGTTACAAAAACAGTTATTTGACATGTAGTTACACCAGTAGTTACACCAGTAGTTACAAAAACAGTTACTTGACATGTAGTTACACTAGTAGTTACACCAGTAGTTACACTAGTAGTTACAAAAACAGTTACTTGACATGTAGTTACACTAGTAGTTACAAAAACAGTTTCTTGACATGTAGTTACACTAGTAGTTACATCAGTAGTTACACTGGTAGTTACAAAAACAGTTACTTGACATGTAGTTACACTAGTAGTTACACCAGTAGTTACACTAGTAGTTACAAAAACAGTTTCTTGACATATAGTTACACTAGTAGTTACACCAATAGTTACACTGGTAGTTACAAAAACAGTTTCTTGACATGTAGTTACACTAGTAGTTACACCAGTAGTTACACTGGTAGTTACAAAAACAGTTTCTTGACATGTAGTTACACTAGTAGTTACACCAGTAGTTACACTAGTAGTTACAAAAACAGTTTCTTGACATGTAGTTACACTAGTAGTTACAAAAACAGTTACTTGACATGTAGTTACACTAGTAGTTACACCAGTAGTTACACTGGTAGTTACAAAAACAGTTCCTCAACAAAAATGGCACAACTTCACACTGAATAAAAAACTATCATGCATAATATGACATTTGAGTTCCACAACTGCATAAATTCGTAAACAAACCTTCCACATTGTATGAGCCATGCCAAAATCTGAATGTTTCATAAACAAATTGAAGCGGAAATTCAATTTGAAAACAAACGAAATTCACATGTACCAAATCTCACCAAATCAGATAGAAAACAAACCGAAATTCACATTCAAAATTAAATTCGAACCTAATGTAACCGATATTCACCAAATCAAAACCTAAAGTGAATCCATAAATTGAATTCAAACCTTAGAAATCCCTAAAGAATGCAATCAAACTCACTTACTGGAGTTGAGGACG
Source organism: Potentilla sterilis (assembly GCA_963682095.1). NCBI lineage: Eukaryota > Viridiplantae > Streptophyta > Magnoliopsida > Rosales > Rosaceae > Potentilla > Potentilla sterilis. Next base: position 23,799,672 of record OY821766.1, read on the forward strand.
TCGGTGTTGGAGTCGGGCTTGGTTTTGACGCGGCCGAGAAGGATGATGAGTTTGGCGGCGTTGGATTCCGGCTTGGCTTGGACACGGTCTGGGAAGGACAGTGAGTTTGTCCCGTCGCAGGAGTAGAGATCGGAGATTGGAGACCTTGACGTCGGGTTTGGCGACGATGATGCTACTCCTCGAAGACGACACCGACGCTGGAACGATAATTATGGAATGGCAGTTACTGAAATCAAAACTGAGTTCATTAATTAAAAGGGAGGTTGTATGAAATTGGGATTCGGAACAACCAAACCGAGCAGTTATACACAGTGGCACGAGTTGTAAATAATTACAACTTTGAGGGCAACGTTTTAAGAGTTTTAATTAAGTGACCTAATTATCATTATGAAACAGTTACTAACCTTTTTATCATTAGGTATAGTAAATATGACTTTTTTATCATCGGCCCTATAATCAAACAATAGAATTTGCAATTGATGGATTACTAATTGATAAAGTTCAAAATATCATCATTTATAAATTCTCATGAATTTCATAATGTTGTCATCCGTATCCATCATTTTAGTGTTTTGATAAAGCATAATCGATCAGGGTTGGCTTTAACACAGGTCGAGTAACTGAGATATTTTATTGAATGAATACAAGCCTCCTAATATAGATTACATCTGACCACAAAACCGATGTGTATGATCCTATTCATAGCTAGGATCATAGCTAGCTTGACACATGGAAAGTGTTCAAAATAAGAAGACAATTTAGGGAATATCAATAGTTGAATGGGCTGATGATGATCACCTAGCTGATAAACTACATGTTAGCTCCACATCTGAACTTGTTGGAATCATATTGCCTACAGTCATCGGTTCAGGGCATAGAGATGGCTTCATAGGCATTTGAAGGCATTCAACATCTCCTTCGAGCATTGCTATGGCTTTCTTCATAGAAGGTCGATCACTTGGTTTCATTTGAATACACCACAGTGCAGTTATGATCATCTTTTTTATAATTTTCTTGTCCTCTGTTGTAGCATGGCCAATCTCCAAGTCCGTTCCTTCATTATATTGATCATGCACCCATGAGGGGTAGTAAATTTGGCTTGAATGCTCTACCATTGCATTTACATTTTTCCTTCTACTTGCCATTTCCATCAACAACATCCCAAAACTATAGACGTCAGCTTTGTACGCAACACCACCGATGTTTTTATAGAACAACTCAGGAGCAATATATCCCATTGTGCCTCTTGCTGCCATTGAAGAGACTATGCTATTATCTGTTGGGTAGAGTTTTGCTAACCCAAAGTCAGATATCTTTGGGATAAAGTTGTCATCAAGTAGAATATTGTGAGGCTTGATATCAAAATGAAGTATCTGCACTTCACAACCTCGATGCAAATATTCGATACCACGAGCCACTCCAACTGCAATCTCGTACATTTTTTTGCAACTTAAAGTGATCAATCCTTCTTTAGAGTAAATGAATTTATCAAGAGACCCATTCGGCATGAAATCATATACTAAAGCGCGCTTTGAACCCTCAACACAGTAGCCAACAAGCTGCACCACATTAACATGGTGAATCCTTCCAATAGTAGCTACTTCACTCATGAAATCTTCCCCATTAGCATTTGACTTGCCCAGCAACTTAATGGCTCCCAAGTGACCACTGCGTAATTTTCCTTTAAATACAGAACCATAACCCCCTTCCCCCAGCTTATCCTTGAATCCATTAGACATTTTCTTAATGTTTGAGTAAGTGTACCTTATAGGCATGAAATTATCACTGTGTAGAAAATCTTCAATAGTGTTGTTGAACGATAAATGTCTTCTTCGCCACTTGTAGATTAGAAGGGCAATCACAAATGGAGCTCCTAGAATGAACTTTACAATGACAGCCAGAAGTACTGCATAAGAGCAAAAAATTATAAGATTACAAACTCTATATATATATATATATATATATATTTTTTACTGTATATGTTACTAATGATTATCGATCATTTAATCAGATTATCCACAACATTTTTCTTTCTTTCTATAATTTTGGTACATATTAAAAATTAAAATCTTACCAATGGTAATCTGTTGCAGTATAAATTGATCTGCAAGTAATATAACAACAGCGAACAAAATGAGACTTCTGCACTGTGAAAGTAGTATTAAACTGATAAAAGAAAAGTTGAGATAGGCAATATTGTTAAATAAGTGATACTTGAGTTGTAGCAGGACAAAATCTGCAAAAACGTAAATAGAACATGAATAGCAAAAAAGGCTAGCTGGACTTTGGTATAGTATGAAAGTACGTAATTAAGAACAAAATCCAAATCAAGTGAGCAAAATTTGCGAGCTTATGTAAACCAAAATCTGAATGTTCACAATACAAAAGGTCATATGCATAACCATAATCGTTAGACTTTTAGCTTTGAGTAAACTTACCATCATTATGAATTATAGCTCCTTCCATTGATATAAACCTGAAACACAAAAGTACTAGGCAAGGCCTTTTGTTAGTCACCACAATAAGCTTCTCAATGGACAGAACTTAGGCTATGTCTCGTGGTGATAACAGGGACCAATACCATCTATTTATATAGAATCATTAACCCTAAAGAGTCCTCCCATTAAGGACATTCCTTGAGAGTTAAGTCTTCTAATTAGATTCCTGATACAATACTGATTTGTCTTGCTTCTAGACTATAACCAGGATTCCTTACAATAATGATCTAATACACGAAATCATTATTAACTAGATATGATTCTGTATTTGTTTCCATGTAGAAGTAGATATTGTCATTAAGCATAATTATCATTTAATATGTGATAAGTCCATATTGATCTAACAATCTCCCACTTGGACTATCACTTGCCATAAATGATAACTCGCACCTGAGAATGACAACATCTGCTCTACCTACTGTAGTGCGCGCCGAAAAACAAATGAACCAAAATCCCTTCACAACATGGTCAAATTACAGTCACTTATGCAGAGCAAGAACCAAGTTACATTTTAACAAAAATGCAGAGGCTCTATACCACAACACAAGCTTCTGTAATCCGCATATGTCAATCATGCAGTATTGAAATATATGTTAATGTGTATTAACAAGTAAAACATATATCAAGTCTAACTTTATGTTCTTAAAACCAGAACTTAAGCAAATTTCCTGAACACTAATAATCTCAACTTTGCTTGTACTATAGTATCATGCTAAACATGAATGAGATTATCTGATAGCAAGTATATATATGACTGGAACTTTAAAACAATAATTCCAGAACAAAACATAAAGCTGCAACAACACAAATTTCTGAAATACCTCAACCTTTATTTATAAAAACTGTCATACAAAACTAAGTTGCAATTTGAACTGATATCACAACCAAAAACACAAGAACTCAGAAAACAAAATATTTTTAAGTTTGCTCCTACTGGTCCTAACTCCCACTGAACCTAAGCATCTAAGTTTGGAAGAATTCCAATGCTTTCTGCATGCTTCTTGAATACCTTCACTGGTAGTGCTTTGGTGAAAGGGTCTGCAAGCTGTGAATTAGTGTTTATATCCAAAACAGTTACCTCACCATGCTTGACTCTTTCTCTAACACTATAATATTTCAAGTCTATGTGTTTTGAGTTGCTGGATCTTTTATTGTTCTTGCTAAAGAACACAGCAGCCTCATTATCACAGTATATAACAAGTGCATCCGCCACAATGTGACTCAATACTTTAGTCTGCTCTAGGAAATTCCTAATCCAGAGTCCTTCACACATTGTTTCATATACTGCAATATATTCAGCTTGCATGGTGGAGGTTGTGATTAAGGTTTGCTTCATTGTTTTCCAAGCAACTGGTCCACCCGCCAGCATGAACACATAACCACAAGTTGACTTGTTTGAGTCTAGAAAATTCCCTGCAAAATCAGAATCTGAGAAACCAACAAGTTTCAGATTCTCAACTCTTTTGTACACAAGCATGTGACTCTTTGTTTTCTGTAAATACCTAAGAACTTTCTTTCCAGCCACCCAATGTTCTGGTCCCGGATTTGACTGAAACCTTGATAGCATTCCAACAACAAATACCAAGTCTAGTACAGACTTGAGCATACATGAGAATTCCAACAAGTCTAGAATATGGTTTTGTTTTCATGTTTTCTTTCTCAGCTTCACTTTGTGGACACTGACTCTTAGTGAGTTTATCACCCTTAGACATGGAAACCTCTCCATTTGAGCACTTTTCCATACTAAATCTTTTAAGAACTTTAGTAATGTAATTATGCTGAGATAATCCCAACAACTTTTGTGCTCTGTCCCTTTTAATTTCTATTCCTAGTACATAGGATGCTTCACCTAAATCTTTCATGTCAAAATTCTTTGACAGAAAGCTCTTGGTATCTTTAAGCAGCTTGAGATTGCTGTTGGCCAAAAGTATGTCATCCACATACAGTACTAAGAATATAAATTGGTTCCCTACTGTTTTTAAATAAATGCACTCGTCCACTAGATTTTCAGTAAAGCCAAAAGAAGAAATTACTGAATCAAATTTCTTATACCACTGCCTAGAAGCTTGTTTTAGACCATAGATAGATTTTCTTAATCTACAGACTAAATTCTCATTTCCAGCTTCAATAAATCCTTCAGGTTGCTTCATGTAAATTACCTCCTCAAGTTCTCCATTTAAAAATGCTGTTTTGACATCCATTTGATGCAGCTCCATGTCATAATGTGCCACCAATACCATGATAATCCTGAAAGAGTCTTTACATGAGACTGGAGAAAATGTCTCAGTGTAATCAATACCCTCCTTTTGTGAGAATCCTTTTGCCACTAGCCTTACTTTATGCCTCTCAATTTTTCCAGTTGCATCTCTCTTGGTTTTATAAACCCATTTGCAACCTATTGGCTTCTGTCTAGGATCAGGTTCAACTAATTCCCAGACTCCATTGTTCTCCATAGAATCAATCTCAGCTTGCATGGCCTCCTGCCACTTGTCAGAATCTTGGCTTGCTGCTGCTTGATCAAAATTTGTTGGATCATTGTCTTCTGCACAGTCTTCATTAATGTCTGCTTCAGCCAAGTAGACAATGTAATCACTATCTTCCCCCCCAAATTTTGATTTTCTAGCTCGTTTGGATCTTCTAAGTTCAGGATTAAGATCATTTTGTGGCTCTATAATGTGAGATGCTGCAACAGTTGGTTCTGCTGCAGCTGGTTGCTCATCAATTTGCATTTCCTGATCAATTTCTTGATCTGCTGTATTTTGATTTTCTATAATGATGTCATCTGCTATTTCTTCAGTTTCAAAAGGCAAAACATTTTCTCAATCCTCATCAGTCACAATTTCTTCAAAATCTAAGGATAAATCCTCATATTCTGTATTGTGAACCTTTTCATTTAAGAATTTGACTTGATGAGTTTTAAAAATTCTAGGCTTATGTTTAGCAGAATACAGCTTATAGCCCTTAGATTTTTCTGGATAACCTATGAAATAGCAGTTTATGGATTTGGGATCAAGCTTGCTCAAGTTTGGATTATAAATCCGAGCTTCTGCATGACAGCCCCATACATGACAATAGTAAAGACTTGGTTTTCTACCACACCATAATTCAAAAGAAGTTTTCTCAATGGCCTTACTAGGTGTTCTGTTGCAAATGTAATTTGCAGTTTTCAAGGCCTCTCCCCATAAGAATTTTGGCAAGCCAGTTGTACACATCATACATCTAACCATGTTTAGAAGGGTTCTATTCTTTCTCTCTGCAACACCATTCTGTTGTGGATTATAGGGTGTTGTATATTGAGCTTTAATTCCATGCTCTTGTAAATACAAGGCAAATGGACCCTTCTGTTGACCTTTTTCTGTATATTTTCCATAAAATTCCCCACCTCTATCCGATCTTATTGTTTTGATTTTTCTTTCTAGCTGATTCTCTACCTCAGTCTTGAAGATTTTAAAAGCTTCAAGTGCTTGAGATTTTTCTGATAGTAAAGAAACATAACTGTATCTAGAGAAATCATCAATGAATGTAATGAAATACACATGACCACATATAGTTTGATGTTTAAATGGACCACAAATATCAGTATGTATGAGTTCTAGTAAATTTTGGCTTCTTACTGCAGTCTTCTTTCTTTTATTTGTCATTTTTCCCTTAAAACATTCCACACAATCATTAAGATCAGAAAAATCCAATTCATTTAGGATATTGTTTTTAACCAGAATTTTCAGTCTCTCTTTTGAAACATGGCCGAGTCTTCTATGCCATAAATATGCAGACTTTTCATTTTGTTTGGTTCTTTTAACACCAATCAAGGCATTAGTATTGTTGGTGTTTTCTTTTTCAACAAGAGAAATCTCTTGTTGAGACATAGAACAATTAAGCTGTAAATAATCATTCAATATCACACCAGAACCAATCTGTTTTGAATTTCTAGAAATAATAATTCCATTATTATCCATCAAAAGTCTACAACCAGCTTTAATCAGCTGAGAAACTGAAACTAAATTCCTTCTAATGGAAGGTACATAATAAACATTATCCAAAAATAAAAGGTTTTCATATCCTAGATCAAGCTTGAGGGTTCCTATGGCTTTGACTCCCACTCGCATGCCATTGCCTACTCTCAGGTTCACCTTATCACTTCTTGGAACTCTCTTCTTTGTGAATCCCTGCAAGGAATTAGGGACGTGAATAGGAGAACCAGAATCTACCCACCAAGACTGGGGTTCAATATTTATAAGATTAATTTCTAAGGAAAATACTGTATTAGAAATTTTCTTACCCTTTTTATCTAGCCAAGCCTTATAACATGTACAGTCCTTTTTCATGTGACCTACTTTCTTGCAAAAGTAGCACTTGAATGTGAATGGCCTGTTTTCTTTTGGTCATGTGGTTGCAGATGCCTTGGTGATGGTTTTGGTAGGTTTGAGTTTGTTTTGAGTCTTTTTCTTCTTAGGCTTCTCAACTAGGTTGACTGTGAGGGACTGAGACTGATTTTTCTTGATCCTAGATTCCTCATCAACACAGATTGAGATGAGTTCATCTGGGGTCCAGTTTTCTTTTTGAGCATTATAACTTGTTCCGAGGTTGTCAAAACTGCTAGGGAGCGTGTTCAGTGCATGATGCACCAACAATGGATCTTTTACTCCCACTAACATCTCTCTCAGCCTGTTGTTGATGTTAATCAACTCCATTATATGCCCTCTTACACCCCCAGGTCCTGTTCCAGAGTACTGTAGGGTATGATACTCTTTGCTCAGCCTAGCTATTTCAGCTTTTTCACTTTCTTTAAACTTAGCTGCCACAACCTCAATGAAATCAGTAGCTAATTCTGGTTCCTCAACACAACCTCTCACTGATCTAGACATAGAACTTCTAATCACATTCTTGGCCATCATATTAGATCTCATCCACTTCTTATGGTGAGCTTTGACTGAGAGTTTATCATCTTCTGCTGGGGTATCAGGTTGTTCTTCAAGAAAACAGAATCCTATTGTCTCATGCAAACAAATGTAGTTTTCTACAGAATCTCTCCAGGCTCTAAAGTTTGAACCAGTAAGCACTAAGATATTGTTGAAGGTCATGTAAGTGTTACCTAAGGAGCAAAAGAAAAAGATTTTTATGAGTTCTCAATTTTGTAAGGCTTTTAGAGTTTTCAATGTTTTATGAATTAGTTTAAGTTAATCAAACCATAACAAAAACACTCATAAAACAAAATATTCAGAAAACTCAATACATATATACTTGCACTCATGTCAGTCCATATCCATAAAACAATACTAAGTAACACTTTTGAGCAGAAACTTAGCATACTGTAAATCTTTATCAATAAGACACACTTGATAAAAACATGTTATTCAAGGAACCAAATCCACATCTTTAGACATACACTACCAGAAAAAACAGTATTACCGACGAAAAAAAAAAAACGGCCGACGACATACTTTCTTCGTCGGCTATTCCCAAGAATGGCCGACGATTTTTTCTTTCGTCGGTAAAAATAAAAAATCGTCGGCTATTCCCCAAGAATGGCCGACGATTTTTTTGTTCGTCACTAAAAAATATTTTTCGTCGGCTATACCCCTAGAATGGCCGACGATTTGAATTTTCGTCGGCCTTTCTCTTAAAGTATAGCCGACGAAAACTTTAGAAAGTATGGCCGAGGAAATTTTAATTTTCGTCGGCTATAAGTCTTTATATTTTCAGATCTGGACAGAAGCTGCTCATTTAAAAAAAAACGAAAAAAAACGGGAGAAAGAGTGAAAAATCTGTGGGTATTGTTGAAATCCGTCCTCTCTTACATTGTGGAGCTATATATAGGTACGTATATGTGTATATATGTTGATTTTGAGTTTTAATTGAGTTGATTTTGAGTTTTAGTGATTTTGATATAGTAAGTGATTTTTTGTTTTTTTGTTGTTTTAGTGTTAGAATGTATGTATATATGTTGATTTTGAGTTGTAGTTGAGTTGATTTTCAGTTAGAGTTTAATTATGTGTTTTAATTTGATGTTATTTTAATTAGTGTTAAAATATATATAAATATGTTAATTAATGGTTTTTGATAGTGTAATGAACTTAAATAATGGTTGTTAATTAATGGTATATATATATATACACTACCAGAAAAAAGGGCTTTGCCGACGAAAAAAAAAAAAACGGCCGACGAAACACTTTTTTCGTCGGCTATTCCCAAGAATGGCCGACGAAAATTTTTGTCGTCGCAAAAAAAAAAATTTCGTCGACTATTCCCATAGAATGGCCGACGATTTTTTATTTCGTCGCTAAAAATGAAAAATCGTCGGCTATTCTACAAGAATGGCCGACGATTTTTTCTTTCGTCCCTAAAAAATATTTTTCGTCGGCTATACCCCTATAATGGCCGACGATTTAAAGTTTTCGTCGGCTATACAAATTTTGGAAGAATGGCCGACGAAGTTGACAATTTCGTCGGCTATAAGTCTTTATATTTTCAGATCTGGACAGCAGCTGCTCATTTAAAAAAAACGGGAGAAAGAGTGAAAAATTGGTGGGTATTGTTGAAATCCGTCCTCTCTTACATTGTGGAGCTATATATAGGTACGTACATGTGTGTGTATATATATATATATATGTTGATTTTGAGTTTTAGTTGAGTTGATTTTGAGTTTTAATTTAGTGATTTTGATTTAGTAAGTGATTTTTTGTTTTGTTGTTGTTTTCATTTGTAATCAACTCAGTTCTAATGAACGGGCGTGGGGATGAGCCTCCCAGCTAGGCTGGGTTCCAAACCCCTTAAAAAAAATTTGAAATATGTTGACTGTTGGGTTTCTGGTTTTTTATGTTCAATTTTGGTTATATGTGAACAGGACATCGGAATAGGAGAGGTGTAAAACCACTGATTTTTTTGGTTTTTTTTTTCAGAGAATAGCCGACGAAAAATGCATTATTTCGTCGGCCATTACAATAATGGCCGACGAAAAATTAAATTTTTCGTCGGCTATTCTCACAATGGCCGACGAAAAATTCAATATTTCGTCGGCCATAATTTTTTAAAAATAAATATTTTATTTTCGACCGAAAACGATAAAAGAATAGCCGACGAGTACAAGATTTGATTTCGTCGGCTATGATTAAAAAAAAAACAAAAAAAGAGCGGCTTCCATTTTCTATCACTATCGACAAACCATTGCTTCATCCTTCAAATGCAAATGTGTCGTGAAATAAGATATGACCGAAATATTGAAAAACGTCTACGGTTGAAAAATGAGAAGATTCCGACAAAATCTGTGTGCCGAATATTGCGGTTAACTGTTTTTTATTGCCGTTTTCCTATGGGTAGCCTGACGGTCAGTAAATATTTTGAGGAAAATTTTTATACGATTAGTTGCGTCTCATCGATCTGAAACTATTCTTTGTTGAAGATCAGGCCAAAAAACGTCATTTAGACGGGCCAATTTCCGTTTTAAAGCGTTTAGAAGTTTGACTTACCCGGTTGACCGTCCCGATCGAGCCTTTAACGTTGTCAGATGTAGTTGGATTTTTTTTCATACATGTATTTAATCTTAACGGTGATATCTGACGGTTGGAATAGATTTTCCAAACTTTTAGATTCAAAATCGGAACATATGCACTAGGGGTGGACACGGGTCACTTCGGTTCGGGTTTGGACAAAACCCATGACCCAACCCAAATTTAAAATTCGGTTCGGTTCGGTTCGGTTCAGTTTTTTAATTTTTGAGTCAGTGACCCATAAACCGACCCAACCAGTAAAGTTCGGTTCGGTTCGGTTTTTTTTCGGTTTTACCCACTTTTCAAGTTCGAATAAAAAATATAAATTTCATAGTTTATAAGTCAAAAATTTCAAAGTACAAAGTTCAGCTTGAGTCAATACTCCATAATTCAACAATTTCAAGTCCATCAAAATAAAGTCAAAGTCCAAAGTTTAATATTTAAACATAACTAAATAAGGAAGAGAAAAATAGAACAATATGAGAGTCCATGACATGATTGGCAATTTGGCATCATCACAATTCTCAACTCTCCCTCAAGCTCGCATGAATGAGTTTGATCTTGGAGGTAGCATACCACTTGATCGACTCAAGGCACGATCGTCTCTAATGCCATGTTGCAAGCTCTTCACCAACTCATCTACATGCATAGTTGCATACAATTAGACAAATAGAAATAAAATATAATCATGCATAACACAAAACCAAATCGCATTAAGCAATTCAAATATTCAATAAGAAAAAAACAAAACTATTACCTATTTCCGCATCTTCACAAATCTCCATCTCCTCAATAGTAGGCACATGGTGCAAAGCAATATGTTCACCCCTAAGCCAACTTTGAGTACATATCAATGCTTCCACCATTTTAGGACTTAGAGAGCTACGATGTGGATTAATTACTCTCCCACTAGTGCTAAAACAAGACTCGGAAGATATAGTTGAAACCAGAATAGCTAGAATTCGGGTAAGTTTGGGTCAGTTCGGTTTGGTTCGGGATTTGCCAGACTGAAACCGAAACCCAACCCGAACTACTTCGGTTCGGTTCGGTTTTTTTTTTTTCGGTTCGGTTTTTTTCGGTTTTTTCAGTTACGGTTCGGTTTCGGGCTCGGTTTTTTTCGGTTTTCGGGTCCGCGTGTCCACCCCTAATATGCACTAATGTTCCTTAACTTGTTTACTAAGTGTTTAAGTGAATGTATAGTTTCAAATAGTTACTATACGTAGACCCTTCAAATGCAAATGTGTCGTGAAATAAGATATGACCGAAATATTGAAAAACGTCGACGGTTGAAAAATGAGAAGATTCCGACAAAATCTGTGTGCCGAATGTTGCGGTTAGCTGTTTTTTACTTCCGTTTTCCTATGGGTAGCCTGACGGTCGGTAAATATTTTGATGAAAATTTTTTATACGATTAGTTGCGTCTCATCGATCTGAAACTATTCTCTGTTGAAGGTCAGGCCAAAAAACGTCATTTAGACGGGCCAATTTCCGTTTTAAAGCGTTTAGAAGTTTGACTTACCCGGTTGACCGTCCAGATCGAGCCTTTAACGTTGTCAGATGTAGTTGGATTTTTTTTTCATACATGTATTTAATCTTAACGGTGATATCTGACGGTTGGAATAGATTTTCCAAACTTTTAGATTCAAAATCGGAACATATGCACTAATGTTCCTTAACTTGTTTACTAAGTGTTTAAGTGAATGTATAGTTTCAAATAGTTACTATACGTAGACCCTTCAAATGAAAGTGTGTCGTGAAATAAGATATGACCGAAATATTGAAATACGTCTACGGTTGAAAAATGAGAAGATTCCGATAAAATCTGTGTGCCGAATGTTGCGGTTAGCTGTTTTTTACTTCCGTTTTCCTATGTGTAGCATGACGGTCGGTAAATATTTTGAGAAAAATTTTTATACGATTAGTTGCGTCTCATCGATCTGAAACTATTCTTTGTTGAAGATCAGGCCAAAAAACGTTATTTAGACGGGCCAATTTCCGTTTTAAAGCGTTTAGAGGTTTGACTTCGCAGTTTGACCAAAAGTTTAGCCGACGAAAATTCTATTTCGTCGGCTAACTCTAGTGATCCGCGCCTTTTCATTGTCCGCCGTTGGATGGGGGAGATCGGACGGCTGCTGAGCGCCTAAACTATAGCCGACGAAATTCAAAGTATAGGCGACGAATTAAAGAATTTCGTCGGCTATTCTTAAGTATAGCCGACGAATTAAAGAATTCGTCGGCTATTCTTAAGAATAGCCGACGAAATCTTTTTAATTCGTCGGCTATACTTTCGGGTATAAGTTTGTTGCAGCCGAACCCTAGCCTCCATTTGCTGCATATTTCCAAATCCTCCGCCGCTCGCCTCCAACGGATCCTCCGCCGCTCGCCTCGTCCTCCTCCAATCCGGCAGCCCCGGCCCTCCTCCCTCTTCCTCCTCCAATCCGGCAGCCCCGCGCCGGCCCCTCCTCCCTCTTCCTCCTCCCTATTCCGGCCGGCCCACCCTTTCCCTCCTCCTCCGGCCTGTCCCTCCTCCTCCCTCCTCCGGCCTGTCCCTCCTCCTCCATCCTCCGGCCGGCCTCCTTCTCCTCTGCAAAATGTATGTTTTTTTTTTTTCATTTATGTTAATAAATTGTTAATTTAGATATAATTGTTAATTTAGGTATAATTTAGGTATTTATGTTAATTTAGGTATAACTTAGGTATAATTTATTTAATTTATTTATGTTAATTTAGATATAATTTATTTAATTATTTGTGTAAATTTATTTATTTAGATGTAATTATTAATTTAGGTATTTATGTTAATTTAGGTATAATTTAGGTATTTATGTTAATTTAGGTATAATTTAGGTATTTATGTAAATTTAGGTAATTTTTAGGTATTTATGTTAATTTAGGTAATTGTTTTCAAATTTATTTTAATTGTATAATTTAGGTGTAATTGTATAATTTATACGTATAAATTGGTTTTTTAATTATATAAATTGATAACTTAATTATATAATTTAGCTTAATTATATATATAGCTTAATTATATTTAATTAGAATTTGTTATTTAATATAATATAATTTAATATGTTAGTATATAAATTGTTATATTAAAATATGTTAGTATTATTGGTTATTATATTAATTAGAATTTGTTATTTAATATAATATAATTTAATATCAATTAATGTATTAAAGCCTCGGGCTTTAGATGGCCGATGCATTAAGAAACCTATTCGGAGGCCGTCGTGCCTGCAGATCTAGAGGTTCTAGAAATTCCGCCGGTTCCGCAGACTCCGAGAGGACCGCTAGCCAGCCTGAGAGGACCACCAGCCAGCCGCGGAGGAGTGTAGATTCATCCCAGCCGCGACGGAGTGTGAGTTCTCGGCACCAGACCCTTCTCCAGGCGTGGCTGCAGTCGAGCACTTCACTTCCGCATGTCGGTCCCTCTGTGGCTCCGAGGTTTAGTCGGCAGCTATTTCACGAGGACACAGCTGCCGACGTTCCTCAGGTTCGTATGCCTGACGTTCATCGGGAGCCGATGCCGAGTCCGACTCAGTCTACTGCTGACTCGACTGAGGCTCCTACTCTCCCAAACCAGCTCTTCCTCCCGTACAACATTCCGGCGATACCGGAGGTCGACTATCAGGGTGTGCCCATATGGCCTGATATGCCTCAGTACGTGAGTGCTGCGGAGGCATACCAGCAGCAGCCATTTGAGAACCCTGACCACCTTATTTCGGCGAGGAGAAAAGGAAAGTCGACAGACGAGTCATCCAGTTCAGGTAACATTTGATTTTATTAATTAAATGTTTTATTAAAATTAACGCACTAATATTTAATTTTATTAACCAATCGTCGTTTTTGTGATAGGGACAGCCGCTAGCAGTTCACGGAGGAATACGAGAGGTGTCATATGTTTTGACACGCTCAGGAGAACTGTTGAGCGCAGCGGGAGGATTCAGATCAACGAACCTCCTAATCAGGAGGTTCAGGGGAAGAAAAAACGCGACTACTCGGGTTGTGTGGGATCACTGATTAGGGACAGAGTCCCTATGTTGTGGACCCGGTGGGCTGATGTGCTCGAAGAGATAAAGAGGGAGGTGAACAACGCCGCGTCGGTGAGTAATTTAAAAAATTTAATTTATTTATCGTAATATTTAATAATTTTCGGTATTATTACAATTGTAAAACTAATAAAATATTATTTTTCAGACATTCTTCGAGATTGCCGAACACAGGCGGGATTGGGCGGACACCCAGCAGAACTCGAGGTACGTTTGTTTTTATGATATTATAATTATCTTATAATTATTAATATTTTATGATATTAATAATATTTCTAATGCACTTTTGTTTTTTTCGTAGGTTCAAAAAGTGGAAGAACGAGCTGCGTTCCCACTATAACGAATACGACAACCTTGGTCGTATGGGTACTCCCAGGGAGTTCATGTTCAGGGAGTACGAGTGGCGTTGGTTGAAGACAGTAGACTTCAACAACCCAGTTATGTAGGTAAATACTAAACTTCAGTAAAAATGTTTATTTTGTTAAAATTTTAATTATTAGTTTAATTATTTTATAATTATTACACTAATATTTTTTGATGCATTTTTCTAACATTTTATTATTTGTTTGAAGCAACGTTCTCGGATAAACTCTGAGATCCGCCGCCGGAACACAACCCCCCATCATGCTGGTTCACGGCCGTTTGCACAATATCAGGAGGAGGCGCTTAGAGATCATCCTGATAGCAACCCGTACGTGGAGACGTTCAAGATCGCTTATCGACAAGCGACAGAACAGCTCGTAAGTCATTCATTACAATTTTAAAATTTTAATTATTAATTTTACTTAATTATATATTTGTTATAATATTATTTTTTTTTTCCCGTCCACTTAGGAGAGGGTCAACCGGGCCGAAGAAGAGGTGTTCCAGCAAGTAGTTCGTGAGACACAACCGAACATTTCAGAGGCAGATCTGGAAGAAGCCATGCGCCATGTCAACCGGTCCAGTGTCCAAACGGCAGCGAGGATGTTCGACGCAGCCTTCCCAAACCGGTCAAACAACTACTACTGCCGGGGTTTGGGAAGTTCTGGACTAGGGCTTCTGAAGACCACTAAGGGAGGTCAAAAGAAGGGAGGCGGGGAGAGCCAATATATGAGGGGGGAAGTGCAGCGATTGGCCGCAGAATTGGCGACCTCGTCCCAGACAGTACAGGAGCTGCACCGCAGCACACAGCAGTATCATTTGGAGCTGCGCCGCAGAACACAGCAGTATCATTTGGATATGGCCGGTTGGCATGCCGAATGCGACAGAATTCGGCAACAAAACTACGACGGCCAACAAACATGGTGCAACAAAACTACGACGGCCAACAACAAGGCCTTCCACCCCCGCCCCCGTTTCAGCGGTTAGCGGAACCTCCAATGCCTCAACCTCCCGAGTTCGGTCAGCAGGATGACGAGCCTGATGGAGAGCAGGATGCTGGGGATGACCTGGTGGACTTTAGTGGTTTAGGTTATGATTAGGGTTTAGGGTTTATGTATATTAGAACGAATTTAATAAAAATGGTATTTAGACGTGTTTCTTGTTGGTGCAAATGCATGGACTGTTTTTGTGATTTGCAGGTTGCTTGGAATGGTAATTTAGAAAATAATTTAATTTTTTTTTTCCCAAATGTAAGAAAAGCCGACGATTTTGACATTATTTCGTCGGCTATAATAACTATAGCCGACGAATTTTACCAATTTTCGTCGGCTATAAGTTGTATAGCCGACGAAAATTACATTATTTCGTCGGCTATAACTAATTAATGCCTATTAAATATTAATATATTTCGAGGAAATAGCCGACGAAAGTTTATAAAATCGTCGGCTATTGTTTAAACCCAATAGCCGACGAAATTCGTCGGCTATAGTTTATGAATTTCGTCGGCCATACTCGAAAATACCGGACGAAATTCGTTGGCAATTTCTCCCAGGTTTGGCCGACGAAAAATATTTTCGTCGGTAAATTCGTCGGCCATACTCTACTATAGCCGACGAATTGGTTTTTTTCGTCGGTCATTAGTATAGCCGACGGGGTTGTTCCGACGAAGTATAGCCGACGAAAATTTCGTCTGCAGATGGTATAGCCGACGAAAAATAGGCATAGCCGACGAAATTTTTTTCGTCGGCTATTCACTCGGATCTGGTAGTGATATGAGTTGATGTTGATAATATTATATATTGTAATATATATGTGTTAATTAATTTCTTATTAATTAAAGTTATACATATATATTATTATCAGGCTATATATGGATCGAGATAAGAGTTGGATTTCGCTTCCAAGGCATGACCGACAATACACTACAGGAGTTGTGGATTTTTTGCAGTTCGTCGAGGAAAATACAAACGGGAAGGAATACCATTATTGCCCGTGCAAGAAATGTAAGTGTCGCAGTGATATGTGTCGATTTCCGATTAGGACAGTATGGGAGCACCTAAAGAGTAATGGGTTTTGGCCGAAGTACAAACGTTGGATATATCACGGTGAGCTATCATTAGATGGATCGCATGATCATGGGCAGTTTTTTTAGGCGGGCAGTAGTAGTACATCCAACGATCCAACAATGGCATTCGTCAACGACGTGTTTCCTTTTGAAAGCGGTGTACGTGGGGAACAATATATGCATGACCCGGTGCAGCCGTTCCCACAAGTTGTCAACACTGCTGCCTTTGACAAGTACAACAAACTGATTGCATTGCAAGAGACCCCTGTGTCTTCAAGTTCTGAGAAGACAGTTCTTGAAAGTGTGATGGAGGTAATGAGGATTAAAGTCGAGACAAAATCGAGCATTAGGCAAGTGGATGAATATCTACAGTACACTTCTTCGTTGTTGGAGGAGGGTCATTGTAATCCTACCAATCACCGTAAGGTCCGAAGCATCCTCAAAGATCTAGGGCTTTCCTACATTAAGATCCATGCATGCGCATTTGACTGCGTTCTCTTCTGGGGTAAAGATGCAGAAGGGAATGACCTTGCTAGCCTTGACGCATGTCCGATATGTCAGTCTGACCGATATAAGTTGACGGGAGCAGGCAATAGGAAACCTGTGAAAGTGCTTCGGTATTTTCCGTTGAGAGATAGACTTGAGCGGTTGTACATGTCAGAAACCACCGCAAAAGCTATGAGATGGCACGGTGAGCGGGACGCGGGAGACGCAGATATCATGACACACATCTCTGACGGAGCGGCTTGGAAGCATATAAGCAATGAGTTTCCTCATTTTGCGTCAGATGTCAGAAACGTCAGGCTCGGGCTCTCAACCGACGGGTTCAACCCTTTCGGCACCATGATTCTTTCATACAGTATATGGCCGGTGGTTTTGGTACCTTACAACCTTCCTCCGTGGATGTGCATGAAGAAGGAATATAATATGTTGACGTTGTTGATTCTGTGGCCTGGTTACCCAGGGAAATGTCTTGATGTGTATATGAGACCATTGATTGAAGAGCTTAAGGTATTGTGGGACGTTGGTCATCCCACTTTTGACAAGTACAAGCAGGAGACGTTCCACATGCATGCCATGGTTATTGGTACCATCAGTGATTTTCCTACTTATGAGATGTTGTCGGGCAGCGTTGTTAGGGGATACAAAGCTTGTCCAGAGTGCCTCAGCGATTATGGGAGCACCCCTCATTGCAACAAGATATGCCGAATGGGTCACCGTGTGTTCCTTCCGGCGGATCACCACTGGCGTTACGAGCCCGCCACCTTTGATGGAACCGAAGAACACGGTGGTCCTCCCAGAAGAAGGACGGGAAGAGAAATTTTAGCAGTGCTTAATGAGTGCGATTTTGGGCCCCTCAGCAATCATCCCGATATTGTAGCAGAAATACCTGAAAGACCTGAGGAGTACAAATTCTGGACACATAAGAGCATATTGTGGGAACTCCCGTACTGGTGTGAGTTGCTGATCCGTCACTTCCTAGACGTTATGCACATAGAAAAAAATATTTCTGAAAGTGTGGTGGGCACAACGCTGAACTTGGAGGGGAAGACGAAAGACGGTCCTAAGGCTCGCACTGATCTGCAAAACATGAATATGAGAAAACAACTATGGTTGAAACAAGGGAAGAGAAAAATGCCTCAAGCTCCTTACACCGTCAAGCCTGAGCATAAACCAGAAATTTTCCATTGGATAAGTCGGGCCAAGTATCCTTCAGGCTTTGCTGGAAATATAGCCAAGTGTGTGAACAGACAATTCAACAATCTGTACGGGTTGAAAAGTCATGACAATCATATCCTGCTACAACGTCTCTTCCCTGTTTTCATTCGACCGTTCCTTCCCTGTCACGTTGTGGAGCCGTTAGTAGCGTTGGCAAGATTTTTCCAGAAGGTATGCACACGGGAAGTGAGAAAATCTAACCTCCGGGAAATGCAACAAGACATCGTTCATATCATGTGTAAATTTGAGATAATATTTCCTCTAAATTTTTTCGACATCATGCCTTACCTCATGATCCATCTTCCTCGACAGTTGTTGCTTACCGGTCCTGTGCACTTCACTTGGATGTATCCGATGGAAAAGTACGTATTTTACACCTTATGTTAATTTCCTCATCAATATATGTGATATAGTGTTAATGTATTATCATAACACTTTAAAAACTTGATTTATAGGCAACTTGGACAATACGGTGGTTTTGTCCAAAACAGATCCGCACCTGAAGGATGTATAGCTGAAGCATATATTGCGCACGAGTGCGTCACCTACATGAAGCTGTATTTAGGAGCGTTATAGGAAAGCATACCAGAAGATGTACCTTCACAGTTCAATCTTTCCATACTCTCCGACGATGTTGTACTCGGTGGAAACATGCCAGTTTCCTACAAGTTGAAAGATTATGAGGTAGCCATTGCACATTGGTGGGTACTAATCAACTGTCCAGAAGTTCAGTTTTGGAAGAACATACATCTACACTGTGAACAAGTAGGAGGTAATGTCGATTACCACAACCGTACATTCGCAGAGTATTTCGGCCGTTGGGTACGTAACTTTAACACTATTCTATACGTGTTTATATATTATTGTGTATAATTATTCATATTTATAGTTGATTCTGATGGTTGCAGATGGACCTTATTAAAAATGATAATCACCCAAATTGGTCGCACGAACTCAGACTTCTAGCGATGAGGCCGGTCTATTCAAAAGTTTATGCGACGTGCAAGGTGAATGGTGTGTTATTTCGATGTGAAGAGAGAGACCTCAGACTGAAAACACAAAATTCAGGGGTTATGGCACATGGTGGGGATGATGGAGTTGACTATTACAGTGTTCTCCATTCAGTTGTGGAACTGCATTACGGGGAAGACATGAAAGTGCACCTTTTCAAGTGTAAATGGTTTGACACGGCCGCAGAGCATGAAAACCGATCAATACGGCATAAATTCTGTGAACACTAGTACATCATGGTATGAGGACGACCCGTTCGTTTTAGCCACATGGGTGAAACAAGTGTTTTATCTTGATGATCTCGCCAAGGGTGACCCGTGGAAGGTAGTTAACACTATCCACCATCGCAACATTTACCGGGCGTCTAAACTTGGAGTGGCTGAAGAGAACGAGGAAGGGGGCACCGCGTATCAAGAGCCCAACTCAAACGGTATTCCTGACTCCTCTTTTATTCGCCTAGACACGCCGGTGCGAATTCGACGTGAAGAGCCACTGCTTGTTGATGTTGATCCAAATGAAGAAACTAACGAGGACTCTAGTGGTGAGAAACGACATAAATTACCCCTATCGAGCAATTCAGAAACCGAAGAAGACTCATCCGATAATTCCGATTACAATCCGACGGAGTAAGTAATTTAGATGATGTAATCCTTTCATTTGTAATCCACTCGATCATTTCTAATGAACGGGCGTGGGGATGAGCCTTCCAGCTAGGCTGGGTTCCAAACCCCTTAAAAAATTTTTTGAAATATGTTCACTATTGGGTTTCTGTTTTTTTATGTTCAATTTTGATTATAATGAACAGGACATAGGCATACGGGAGGTGTAACACCACAGATTTTTTTTTTTTTTTTTTCACAGAATAGCCAACGAAAAATGCATTATTTCGTCAGCCATTCACAGAATAGCCGACGAAAAATTCATTATTTCGTCGGCCATTATCATAATAGCCGACGAAAATTCATTATTTCGTCGGCCATAAATTTATTGAAAAATAAATATTTTATTTTTGACAGAAAACGACAAAAGAATAGCCGACGAGTACTAGGTTTGATTTCGTCGGCTATGATTAAAAAAAAAACAAAAAAACAGCAACTTCCATTTTCTATCACTATCGACAAACCATTGCTTCATCCTTCAAATGCAAATGTGTCGTGAAATAAGATATGACCGAAATATTGAAATACGTCTACGGTTGAAAAATGAGAAGATTCCGACAAAATCTGTGTGCCCAATGTTGCGGTTAACTGTTTTTCACTTCCGTTTTCCTATGGGTAGCCTCACATTCGGTAAATATTTTGAAGAAACTTTTTGTACGATTAGTTGCGTCTCATCCATTTGAAACTATTATCTGTTGAAGGTCAGGCCAAAAAACGTCATTTACACAGGCCAATTTCCATTTCTAAGCGTTTAAAGGGTTGACTCACCCGGTTGACCGTCCCGATCGAGCCTTTAACGTTGTCAGATGTAGTTGGATTTTTTTTCATACCTGTATTTAATCTTAATGGTGATATCTGACGGTTGGAATAGATTTTCCAAACTTTTAGATTCAAAATCGGAACATATGCACTAATGTTCCTTAACTTGTTTACTAAGTGTTTAAGTGAATGTATAGTTTCAAATAGTTACTATACGTAGACTCTTCAAATGCAAATGTGTCGTGAAATAAGATATGACCGAAATATTGAAATACGTCTACGGTTGAAAAATGAGAAGATTCCGACAAAATCTGTGTGCCGAATGTTGCGGTTAACTGTTTTTCACTTCCGTTTTCCTATGGGTAGCCTCACGTTCGGTAAATATTTTGAAGAAAATTTTTGTATGATTAGTTGCGTCTCATCCATTTGAAACTATTATCTGTTGAAGGTCAGGCAAAAAAACGTCATTAATTTACACAGGCCAATTTCCATTTCTAAGCGTTTAAAGGGTTGACTCACCCGGTTGACCGTCCCGATCGAGCCTTTAACGTTGTCAGATGTAGTTGGATTTTTTTTCATACATGTATTTAATCTTAACGGTGATATCTGACGGTTGGAATAGATTTTCCAAACTTTTAGATTCAAAATCGGAACATATGCACTAATGTTCCTTAACTTGTTTACTAAGTGTTTAAGTGAATGTATAGTTTCAAATAGTTACTATACGTAGACTCTTCAAATGCAAATGTGTCGTGAGATAAGATATGACCGAAATATTGAAATACGTCTATGGTTGAAAAATGAGAAGATTCCGACAAAATCTGTGTGCCGAATGTTGCGGTTAACTGTTTTTTACTTCCGTTTTCCTATGGATAGCCTGGCGGTCGGTAAATATTTTGAAGAAAATTTTTATACGATTAGTCGCGTCTCATCGATTTGAAACTATTCTCTGTTGAAGATCAGGCCAAAAAACGTCATTTAGAAAGGCCAATTACCGTTTTAAAGCGTTTAGAGGTTTAGCCGACGAAAAGTCTATTTCGTCGGCTAAACTCTTGTGATCCGCTTATTGTCCGCCGTTGGATGGCTCAGATCCAACGGCTGCTGATTGTCCAAAGAATAGCCGACGAAATATTGAATTTCGTCGGCTAAACTCTTGCGATCCGCGCCTTTTCGTTGTCCGCCGTTGGATGGGGGAGATCGGACGGCTGCTGAGCGCCTAAAGTATAGCCGACGACATTCAAAGAATAGCCGACGACATTCAAAGTATAGCCGAAGATATTAAATATTTCGTCGGCTATAGTAAAGAATAGCCGACGAAATCTTTTTTAATCGTCGGCTATTCTATCGGGTATAAGTCTGAAACTGCCGAACCCTAGCCTCCATTTTCTGCATTTTTCATATTTCTCCTCCTCCGTACACCTCCGCAGCAATTCAGATTGCGTCGCACCGCCGCTCTGCTCCTCCTCCTCCTCCATCCGATCCGGCCGGCCACTCTCCTCCTCCTCCTCCTCCATCCGATCCGGTAACCTTTTTTTTTTTTTTTAAATTATTTTAATTTAAATATGTTAATTTAGGTTAATTTATTTATGTTAAGTTTGATATAATTTATTTAATTATTTATGTAAATTTAGATATAATTTATTTATGTATTTATGTTAATTTAGATGTAATTGTTAATTTAGGTATTTATGTTAATTTAGGTAATTTTTAGGTATTTATGTTAATTTAGGTAATTTTTTTAAATTTATTTTAATTGTATAATTTAGGTGTAATTGTATAATTTATACGTATAAATTGGTTGTTTAATTATATAAATTGGTAACTTAATTGTATAATTTAGCTTAATTATATATATAGCTTAATTATATTTAATTTTAATTATATAAATTGTTATATATTTGTTATATATTTGTTAATAAATTTAATTGTTATATATTTATTATAATTTAGGTATATAAATTGTTATATATTTAATTTTAATTATATAAATTGTTATATAAATTGTTAAATTAATTATATATAAAAATTAGTAGTCTAATTATATATATATATATTAATAAAGAAATATAGTTATATTTGTATATAAATAGTTATATTTAGGTTAATGGTTAAAATGGCCGCGGTTGCAGATGGCCGATGCATTCAGACAGTTCTTCGGAGGCCGTCGTTCCAGATCGAGAGGTTCTGGAAGTTCCGCCGGTTCCGCAGACTCCGACAGGACCCTTAGCCAGCCTGAGAGGACCACCAGACAGCCGCGGAGGAGTGTGGATTCCTCCCAGCCGCGGAGGACTGTGGATTCATCCCAGCCGCGGAGGAGTGTGAGTTCTCGGCAGCAGACCCTTCTCCAGGCGGGGCGGCCGTCGAGCAGTTCACTTCCGCCTGTCGGGCCAGATGCTCCGAGGTTTAGTCGGCAGCTATTTCAGGACGAGATAGCTGCAGACGTTCCTCAGGTTCGTATGCCTGATGTTCATCAGGAGCCGATGAGGAGTCCGACGACGTCTGCTGCCGACTCGACTGAGGCTCCTACTCTCCCAAACCAGCTCTACCTCCCGTACAACATTCCGGCGATATCGGAGGTCGACTATCGTGGTGTGCCCATATGGCCTGATATGCCTCAGTACGTGAGTGCTGCGGAGGCATACCAGCAGCAGCCATTTGAGAACCCTGACCACCTTATTTCGGCGAGGAGAAAAGGAAAGTCGACAGACGAGTCATCTAGTTCAGGTAACATTTGATTTTATTAATTAAATGTTTTATTAAAATTAACGCACTAATATTTAATTTTATTAACCAATCGTCGTTTTTGTGACAGGGACAGCCGCTAGCAGTTCACGGAGGAATACGAGAGGTGTCATATGTTTTGACACGCTCAGGAGAACTGTTGAGCACAGCGGGAGGATTCAGATCAACGAACCTCCTAATCAGGAGGTTCAGGGGAAGAAAAAACGCGACTACTCGGGTTGCGTGGGGGCACTGATTAGGGACAGAGTCCCTATGTTGTGGACCCGGTGGGCTGATGTGCCCGAAGAGATAAAGAGAGAGGTGAACAACGCCGCGTCGGTGAGTAATTTAAAAAATTTAATTTATTTATCGTAATATTTAATAATTTTTGGTATTATTACAATTGTAAAACTAATAAAATATTATTTTTCAGACATTCTTCGAGATTGCCGAACACAAGCGGGATTGGGCAGACACCGTGCAGAACTCGAGGTACGTTTGTTTTTATGATATTATAACTATCTTATAATTATTAATATTTTATGATATTAATAATATTTCTAATGCACTTTTGTTTTTTTCGTAGGTTCAAAGAGTGGAAGAACGAGCTGCGTTCCCACTATAACGAATACGACAACCTTGGTCGTATGGGTACTCCCAGGGAGTTCATGTTCAGGGAGTACGAGTGGCGTTGGTTGAAGACAGTAGACTTCAACAACCCAGTTATGCAGGTAAATACTGAACTTCACTACAAATATTTATTTTGTTAAAATTTTAATTATTAGTTTAATTATTTTATAATTATTACACTAATATTTTTTTATGTATTTTTCTAATATTTTATTATTTGTTTGAAGGAACGGTCTCGCATAAACTCTGCGAACCGCCGCCGCAACACAACCCCCCATCATGCTGGTTCTAGGCCGTTTGCACAATATCAGGAGGAGGCGCTTAGAGATCATCCTGATAGCAACCCGTACGTGGAGACGTTCAAGGTCGCTTATCCACAAGCGACAGAACAGCTCGTAAGTCGTTCATTACGGTTTTAAAATTTTAATTATCAATTTTACTTAATTATATATTTGTTAGAATATTAATTCTTTTTTTTCCCGTCCAATTAGGAGAGGGTCAACCGGGCCGAACAAGAGGTGTTCCAGCAAGTAGTTCGGGAGACACAACCGAACATTTCAGAGGCAGATCTGGAAGAAGCCCTGCGGCAGGTCGACCGGTCCAATGTCCAAAGGGCAGCGAGGATGTTCGACGCAGCCTTCCCAAACCGGTCAAACAACTACTACTGTCGGGGTTTGGGAAGTTCTGGACTAGGGCTTCTGAAGACCACTAAGGGAGGTCAAAAGAAGGGAGGCGGGGAGAGCCAACAGATGAAGGGGGAAGTGCAGCGATTGGCCGCAGAATTGGTGACCTCGACCCAGACAGTACAGGAGCTGCGCCACAGTACACAGCAGTATCATTTGGATATGGCCAGTAGGCATGCTGAATGCGACAGAATTCGGCGACACAACTACGACGGCCAACAAAACTGGTGGTATGAGATGTTCGCGGCACAACAACAAAACCTTCCACCCCCGCCCCCGTTTCAGCCGTTAGCGGAACCTCCAATACCTCAACCTCCCGAGTTCGGTCAGCAGGATGACGAGCCTGATGGAGAGCAGGATGCTGGGGATGACCTGGTGGACTTTAGTGGTTTAGGTGATGATTAGGGTTATATTTTATGTATATTAGAATGAATTTAATAAAAATGGTATTTAGACGTGTTTCTTGTTGGTGCAAATGCATGGACTGTCTTTGTGATTTGCAGGTTGCTTGGAATGGTAATTTAGAAAATAATTTAATTTTTTTTTCCCCAAATGTAAGAAAAGCCGACGATTTTGGCATTATTTCGTCGGCTATAATAACTATAGCCGATGAATTTTACCAATTTTCGTCAGCTATAAGTTTTATAGCCGACGAAAATTACATTATTTCGTCGGCTATAACTAATTAATGCCTATTAAATATTAATATATTTCGAGAAAATAGCCGACGAAAATTTATAAAATCGTCGGCTATTGTTAAAACCCAATAGCCGACGAATTTCGTCGGTTATAGTTAATGAATTTCGTCGGCCATACTCGAAAATACCCGACGAAATTCGTCGGCAATTTCTCCCAGGTTTGGCCGACAAAAAATATTTTCGTCGGTAAGTTCGTCGGCCATTGGTATAGCCGACAGGGTTTTTCCGACGAATTATAGCCGACGAAAATTTCGTCGGTAGAAGGTATAGCCAACGAAAAATTGTCATAGCCGACGAAATTTTTTTCGTCGGCTATTTACTCAGATCTGGTAGTGATAAGATTAAATTCCAAGTATCCTGATTTATTCTTATCAAATATGCTTACTGCTGTTTGCATTCTAAATCATACTTCGACACTTCTTTGGAAGATAAAAAGCATTATTTAAAATACAAAACACAACTTTCAGTTTGTTATTCCATATGATCTCTTGGAAATATGAATGAAAAATGCTTTGTGCAATATATTCAATCATACCAATAGAAAATCACAAACTTGTTTGAGCTTGAAAACTTGATTTCTATCCAGGTTACCCTTTGTAAGAAAACTAAGCTCTTGTGCCTGTAAAACTTTTCAATGCATAAATTTTGGGAGACTTTAATGACTACATGCATCATTGTCAATTACAGAACACATACTTCAATTCAATTCCATAGAGCATAATCTGTATTGAAATATCATCCAGCCACAGAACAACATAATCACCAACTTATGTGCACGCTGGGAGTGCTCTAGGGTTCTTATGCAATATATATATAGATATACATGCTTGAATTGAAAACAAAAAATTTCCAGAAAAACCTGTTTTGCTTTTTCCCCATTTTGCTACAGAACACAGCAGAAGCTATAAACTTGATGCAGCAACTATTTCTTGGCTTGCTTGATCCACAGCAATTGGGTTTTGAATCCCATAAGAGACATAAAAGTCCCCAGCGCTTCCAATCCAGTCTCTGCTCTATCTTTTGGTTAAAACTTATCCGACCTCTGGCGAGCGGATGACTTCTGGCGAGTGGGTCGAGACTGGATCCGCGCTTGCATGTGGGTTGGGCCAAGAACTGGTTAACAGGCAAAGCCTGTTAACCCATAAAGCAAATTTCCCCCCTTTTTTTTTTGTTTTTTTTTTGTTTGAGAAAACACTAAAACGATTTTGTTATGAAAAACTGAAAATTTTGTGAACCTTTAAGGCTCTGATACCAATTTGTAAACCAAAATCTGAATGTTCACAATACAAAAGGTCATATGCATAACCATAATCGTTAGACTTTTAGCTTTGAGTAAACTTACCATCATTATGAATTATAGCTCCTTCCATTGATATAAACCTGAAACACAAAAGTACTAGGCAAGGCCTTCTGTTAGTCACCACAATAAGTTTCTCAATAGACAGAACTTACGCTATGTCTCGTGGTGATAACAGGGACCAATATCATCTATTTATATAGAATCATTAACCCTAAAGAGTCCTCCCATTAAGGACATTCCTTGAGAGTTAAGTCTTCTAATTAGATTCCTGATACAATACTGATTTGTCTTGCTTCTAGACTATAACCAGGATTCCTTACAATAATGATCTAATACACGAAATCATTATTAACTAGATATGATTCTGTATTTGTTTCCATGTAGAAGTAGATATTGTCATTAAGCATAATTATCATTTAACATGTGATAAGTCCATATTGATCTAACAGCTTATTGAACGCAAGCTGTACTGGTAGGAACAAATTTAAGATAATTTGTGGTGGAAGACATGATCACTTCAATTACAACTTTGCCTGAGAATTAATTTGGCGAGAGATCCCATACCGTAAATGTACGCCCACAAAAGATGAAAGAAACCTGAACTGACTCAGAAAAATTGATCAAAATCAAGATTAGTATTTGAAGTTCGTTTTATGATATCTTTGAGTTAATTAAGGAATGGATCGAGGGCCCTGATATATGTACCTGTAATGCTGTGAGGAAAACATCGTTCTGCTGGATCGCTCCATTGCTTTAGGTCTGGGCAATTAACCCAGACATAAGTCATGTCATACTCAAGCTCAAAGCCATACACCATTTGTTTGTGTATATCTTTATAGGACACGTTCCTCTCTGTTCTTGCGGAAGTAGTGATCATAGTGGTCGATTCTATACTGCACCCATCTTCCAACTCCGATGCGATCGTAGTGCCTACCTTGACATAACCATATGCTTCCGATTTGATACATGAAGCAGTACTCACATACGAAGAAGAATGCAGTGGATTTGCACACTTCAAGAAAGCTAGAGGTGTACATGATGACGTCCCGTATGAAGTTGTAAAAGAACTGTAAGCCAAAGGAAAACGAGGAAGAGAAGCACAGTTGTTCTTCTCAATGCCAGGATCTACGACTCGGATGTTGCCGTCACGGTAGTTGATTTCCTTCACGTAGTATAGGCCAGAAGATAGGCGCAGCATTGTGGCATTGTTGTGACATTCCAAAGTGTAGCTCGAGACGCCACAGTGCTTTGGATCATGTTTTAGTAGGAAAGGGTAGCTTATGTCGTGGATGTCGCCGCAGGAAGAAGGGACACACTTATCGTTGTCTGTACCATTAGCTATAGGATTGAAAGCATATAAGCCCATAAAACTTATCGTATGGATATTGCCGGAGGAAGAAACAGTAGTAGTCTTAGTACCCTCATCCTTAGCATTACAAGAATGGTTAGATAATAACGCAACAAGAAGAAATAAGGCTGCAATTGAAAACCATGCAACAAACTTAATTTGTTCCATATCAAGGAGAAAGATTGATCAGAACCTATTGTTTCACTGCAAAACTGGTTATTGTTTGGGCCACAATTGGAATTTACTCCAATTGGGCTTTTACCCTGAGGCCCAGAGGGGTTTAGGTTTAAACCGAACCCGATATTCATGTTTTCCCGCCTCATTCAGGAAAGATTACTCGAAGAGGGAATATTGATTTATTACCTAATCAATTCAGGGTTATTTTGTAGTAATCCGACTCTACAATATACGAATTGCCTTAATAGATAATGAGGAGTAAATACTGATTGTGATAATTAGGGATTGTTTCGGTAGCAATCCATCTAAAAGGATATCTTTGCCGAATCAGTGTTTGATTGGCAGTGGACTCGATTTGGTTGATCTCGACTTTAATGAGTGGTGATCTTGACAACATTTGACGGAGAAGAAGTCTCCTAAACAAAGAGAAAGACTGATCTCGATTGATTCTTAATTGATTAGATTGGAAGCAGAATAAGGAAGGACAGTCCTAATGAAACTCGGGATCCGCCAAGCTGGATTTCACAGCCCTAGGGTTTCAAGAGCAATATAAATATAACTCTTCCAGCAACTAGGAAAGGGTTCTCAACCAAACACAAACAACCACAAGTTCTAGCGCACCGCTAACTTGCCAAAGCCTCTCTGGAGCAACTCACGCAATTCGCCTCCACCTATGATCGATCTTATCTCGTACTCGTGCCGAGCGGTTGCTGAGCCTATCGAGTCAGTCCGCTACTCCGGTAGCAATCGAGTCTGTCGGCTACTCCGGTAGCAATCGAGTCAGTCCGCTACTCCGGTAGCACACACACCCGTGGTCTTGGTATAGCTCTGCTTTGCTTCTCCGGATCAGAGTAAGATCCTCAATCCTTAGGGGGTTGGGAAGAAAATCCTGTTAGAGAGTTCTATTCAGGTCTTGTTCGAGTCCTGTACGCCGGCTTAGTCAGCGCCCGCTTAACAGTTGCTTGATCAGGAAGTCAGAGTCATTTGGGAGCAGACGAGAAGACTCGCCAGGGGTCGCACGCGATCGAGTTGCACCGCTCCAAGGGTGCTGGCACGCCTAAAGCACACAGAAGACACGCGAGGAGAACGCCTCCTCCGCCCCAGGTGCTGACTATTCGCCGGGTGCTGAATCCGCCACGAACATTTTGGCACGCCCAGTGGGACCCAGTGTCAAGATTGCGGGATCTACAACGGGTCATCCTTACAAAAGGGTAACCATGTATTGTTTGAAGAATTCCCACAAGGAGCTGATCAAGCATGGTACAGCTGAGTGTAGGGGATTAACTGAAGCTGAAGCTATTGAAGTGTTTGGCGGGACCTTGGGGGATGAAGCAACTGTTGCTGCAGCCCTTAAGGCCGTGCGAAGCAGGAAGAATCTGAACCTGGTTTCCGCAACAACAGTTGAGGAGATTGAGGAAGACACTACCAGATACGGACGAATAGCCGACGAAAAAATTTTCGTCGGCCTTTTTTTTTTTTCGTCGGCTATACCCTCTGCCGACGAAAATTTCGTCGGCCATAAGTCGTCGGTAATACGCCGTCGGTAATACCAATGGCCGACGAAAAAAAAAATTTCGTCGGCTATAGTTAAGTATGGCCGACGAGTCAAAAAATTCGTCGGGCAAAGGTCGGTAAAATAGCCGACGACTTTCGTCGGGTATTTTTGAGTATGGCCGACGAAATCCATTAAGTATGGCCGACGATTTACTAAAATTTCGTCGGCTATGGTGTTTTAACTATAGCCGACGATTTACCAAAATTTCGTCGGCTATGATGTTTTAACTATAGCCGACGATTTAATAAAATTTCGTCGGCTATGCTGGTTGAACTATAGCCGACGATTTAATAAAATTTCGTCGGCTATGGTGTTTTAACTATAGCCGACGATTTAATAAAAGTTCGTCGGCTATGGTGTTTTAACTATAGCCGACGATTTAATAAAAGTTCGTCGGCTATGGTATTTTAACTATAGCCGACGATTTAATAAAATTTCGTCGGCTATTTCCTCGAAATATATTATTATTTTATAGGTATTAATTAGTTATAGCCGACGAAATAAGGCACTTTTCGTCGGCTATACAAGTTATAGCCGACGAAAATTGGTAAAAATCGTCGGCTATACTTGTTATAGCCGACGAAATAATGCAAAAATCGTCGGCTATTCTTGCATTTGGAAAAAAAAAATTAAATTATTTTCTAAATTACCATTCCAAGCAAGCTGCAAATCACAAAAACAATTCATGCATTTGCACCAACAAGAAACACGTCTAAACACCATTTTTATTAAATTCGTTCCAATATACATAAAATATAATCCTAATTATCTCCTAAACTACTAAAGTCTAGGATATCATCTACAGCATCAGGCGCATCATCCTGCTGACCGAACTCGGGAGGTTGAGGCATTGGAGGCTCCACTAACTGCTGAAACGGGAGCGGGGTTGGACGGCCTTCTTGTTGTGCCGCGAACATCTCATAAATCCACTGTTGCTGGCCGTGGTTGTTGTATTGCCGAATTCTGGCGCACTCAGCATTCCAACGGACCATATCCAACTGATACTGCTGGGACTGATATTGTCTGCGGCGCAGCTCCTCTACTGTCTGGGACGAGGTCGCCAATTCTGCGGCCAATCGCTGCACTTCCCCCCTCATATGTTGGGTCTGGCCGCCTCCCTTCTTCTGACCTCCCTTAGTGGTCTTCAGGAGCCCTTGTCCAGAACCTCCTAAACCCCGGCAGTAGTACTCGTTGGACTGGTGTGGGAAGGCTGCGTTGAACATCCTCGCCGCCGTTTGGATATTGGTGCGGTCGACCTGGCGCACGGCTTCCTCCAAATCTGCCTCTGAGATGTCCGGTTGTGTCTCCCGAACTATTTGCTGGAGCACCTCTTGTTCGGCCTGGGTCACCCGCTCCTAATTGGACGGGGAAAAAAAATTAATATTCTAACAAATGGATAGTTAAGTAAAATTAATAATTTAAATTTTAAAATCATAATGAACGACTTACGAGATCGTCTGTCGCTTGTGGATAAGCGATCTTGAACGTCTCCACGTAGGGGTTGCAATCAGGATGATCTCTTAGCGCCTCCTCCTGATATTGTGCAAACGGCCTTGAACCGCCGTGATGGAGGATTGTGTTACGGCGGCGGTTCTCCGAGTTTATCCGAGACCGTTCCTTCAAACAAATAATAAAATATTAGAAAAATTCATCAAAAAATATAACTGAAATAATTATAAAATATTTAAACTAATAATTAAAATTTTAATAAAATAAACATTTATAATGAAGTTTAATATTTACCATCATAGCCGGGTTGTCGAAGACTACGGTCCTCAACCAACGCCACTCGTACTCCCTGAACATGAACTCTCTGGGAGTACCCATACGACCACGGTTGCCGTACTCATTATAGTGGGAACGGAGCTCGTTCTTCCACTCTTTGAACCTACGAAGAAAACAAAAGTGCATTAGAAATATTATTAATATCATAAAATATTTCTAATTATCAAATAAGACATTCCCAACGTACCTCGAGCTCTGTTGGG
The DNA here is from genome assembly GCA_963682095.1 of Potentilla sterilis. Classification (NCBI taxonomy): domain Eukaryota; kingdom Viridiplantae; phylum Streptophyta; class Magnoliopsida; order Rosales; family Rosaceae; genus Potentilla; species Potentilla sterilis. Next base: position 23,831,385 of record OY821766.1, read on the forward strand.
AGTCCGCCCAACCCCGCTTGTGTTCCGCAACCACAAAGTATGTCTGAAAGATAATATTTTATTAGTTTTATAATTATAAAAATACCGAAAATTTTTAAATATTACGATAACTAAATTAAATTTTTTTATTTACTCACCGACGCGGCGTTGTTCAACTCCATCTTGATTTCTTCGGGCACATCAGCCCACCGAGCCCACAACATAGGGACTCTGTCCCTAATGAGTGCACCCACGCAACCCGAGTAGTCGCGTTTCTTTTTCGCCCCAACCTCCTGATCAGGAGCTTCGTCAATCTGGATCCTCCCGCTCCGTTCAACCGTTCTCCTGAGCGTCTCAAAACTGATGACACCTCTGGTATTCCTCTGGGTTGAACTGCTAGCGCCTGTCCATATCACATAAACGACGATTGGTTAATAAAATTAAATATTAGTGCGTTAATTTTAATAAAATATTTAATTAATAAAATCGAATGTTACCTGAACCCGATGATTCGGTTGCCGTCGACTTTCCTTTTCTCCTCGCCGAAATCAGGAGGTCAGGGCTCTCCCATGGCTGCTGCTGGTATGCCTCCGCAGCACTCACGAACTGAGGCATATCAGGCCACTGGGGCCGACCCTGATAGTCGACCTCGGGTATCGCAGGAATGTTGTATGGGAGGAAGAGCTGGTTTGGGAGAGTAGGCCCCTCAGTCGAGTCACCAGCAGACTGAGTCGGACTCGGCATCGGCATCGGCTCCCGATGAACCTCAGGCATACGAACCTGAGGAACGTCGGCAGCTATCTCCTCGTGAAACAGCTGCCGACTAAACCTCGGCGCCACAGAGGGACCGACATTCGGAAGTGAAGTGCTCGACGGCCGCCCCGCCTGGAGAAGGGTCTGGTGCCGAGCACTCACACTCCGCCGCGGCTGGGCTGCATCCACACTCCTCCGCGGCTGGCTGGTGGTCCTCTCAGGCTGGCTAGCCGTCCTCTCGGAGTCTGGGGAACCCGCGGCATTTCCAGAACGGGCGGCATTTCCAGAACCTCTAGATCTAGAACGACGACCTCCGAACAACTGCCTAAATGCATCGGCCATCTAAAGCCAGACGCATTAATACATTAATTAATATTAAATTATATTATATTAAATAACAAATTCTAATTAATATAATACCCAATAATACTAACATATTTTAATATTTACCGATTTATATAATAACCAATTTATACATATAAATTATACAATTACACCTAAATTATATACAATTAAAATAAATTTTACAAAAATTACCTAAATTAACATAAAAACCTAAAAACTACATACATTAACATAAAAACCTAAATTATAACTAAATTAACATAAATACATAAATTATACCTAAATTAACATAAATACATAAATTATATCTAAATTAATATAAAAACATAAATTATACCTAAATTAACATAAATACATAAATTAACATAAATACATAAATTATACACAAATTAACATATAAATACATAAATTATACCTAAATTAACATAAATACATAAATTAACATAAATACATAAATTATATACAAATTAACATATAAATACATAAATTATACCTAAATTAACAATTATATCTAAATTAACAATTATATATAATTTATTAACCATAATTTAATTTATTAATAATTAAATAACAAAAAAAAAAAAAAAAAAAGGGGCCGGCCGGTACCGAATCGGGGAGGAGGAGGAGGGGGAGGCGGCCGGAACAGAGAGGAGGAGGAGGAGGGTCGGCCGGGGCTGGCGGAACAGGGAGGAGGAGGAGGAGGAGGGGCGGCGGATCGAACCAAGGAGGAGGAGGAGGAGTCGCCGGGCTGCCGAACCAAGGAGGAGGAGGAGGAGGCGCCGGGCTGCCGGAATAGGGAGGAGGATCGACGGATGAAGGAGGGCCGGATTCGAGGAGGATAGGGAAAATCGGGCAAATGGAGGCTAGGGTTCGGCTACATTTTACTTATACCCGATAGTATAGCCGACGAAATCGCTTTATTTCGTCGGCCATGATATAGTATAGCCGACGAAATAAAGCAATTTCGTCGGCCATGATATAGTATAGCCGACGAATACAGTGATTTCGTCGGTCATACTATGTCATAGCCGACGAAATGATTTTCGTCGGCCATGGTATGGCATAGCCGACGAAATTCCATAATTCGTCGGCTATAGTCTTCGTCCCTCAGAATCCGTCCGATCTCCCCCATCCAACGGTGGATAATGGGAAGGCGCGGATCACCAGACTTTAGCCGACGAAATATAACTTCGTCGGCTATACTTTTGGTCAAACTACAAAGTCAAACCTCTAAACGCTGTAAAACGGAAATTGGGCCGTCTAAATGACGTTTTTTGGCCTGACCTTCAACAGAGAATAGTTTCAGATCGATGCGACGCATCTAATCGTATAAAAATTTCCCCCAAAATATTTACCGACCGTCAGGCTACCCATAGGAAAACGGGAGTGAAAACCAGCAAACCGCAACATTCGGGACACAGATTTTGTCGGAATCTTCCCATTTTTCAACCGTAGCCGTATTTCAATATTTCGGTCATGTCTTATTTCACGACACATTTGCATTTGAAGGGTCTACGTATAGTAGGTATTTGAAACTGTACATTCAATTAAACACTTAGTAAACAAGTTAAGGAACATTAGTGCATATATTCCGATTTTGAATGTAAAAGTTTGGAAAATCTATTCCAACCGTCAGATATCACCGTTAAGGTTAAATACATGTATGAAAAAAAATCCAACTACATCTGACAAAGTTGAAGGCTCGATCGGGACGGTCAAACCGCAAAGTCAAACCTCTAAACGCTTTAAAACGGAAATTGGGCCGTCTAAATGACGTTTTTTGGCCTGACCTTCAACAGAGAATAGTTTCAGATCGATGCGACGCATCTAATCATATAAAAATTTCCCCCAAAATATTTACCGCCCGTCAGGCTACCCATAGGAAAACGGGAGTAAAAAACAGCAAACCGCAACATTCGGCACACAGATTTTGTCGGAATCTTCCCATTTTTCAACCGTAGCCGTATTTCAATATTTCGGTCATGTCTTATTTCACGACACATTTGCATTTGAAGGGTCTACGTATAGTAGGTATTTGAAACTATACATTCAATTAAACACTTAGTAAACAAGTTAAGGAACATTAGTGCATATGTTCCGATTTTGAATCTAAAAGTTTGGAAAATCTATTCCAACCGTCAGATATCACCGTTAAGATTAAATACATGTATGAAAAAAAATCCAACTACATCTGACAACGTTAAAGGCTCGATCGGGACGGTCAACCGGGTGAGTCAACCCTTCAAATGCTTAGAAATGGAAATTGGCCCGTCTAAATGACGTTTTTTGGCCTGACCTTCAACAGAGAATAGTTTCAGATCGATGCGACGCAACCAATCGTATAAAAATTTTCCTCAAAATATTTACCGACCGTCAGGCTACCCATAGGAAAACGGAAGTAAAAAACAGCTAACCGCAACATTCGGCACACAGATTTTGTCGGAATCTTCCCATTTTTCAACCGTAGCCGTATTTCAATATTTTGGTCATGTCTTATTTCACGACACATTTGCATTTGAACGATGAAGCAATGGTTTGTCGATAGTGATAGAAAATGGAAACAGCTCTTTTTTTGTTTTTTTTTTAACCATAGCCGACGATATCAAATCTAGTATTCGTCGGCTATTGTTTTGTCGTTTTCTGTTAAAAACCTATGGCCGACGAAATAGTTAGTTTTCGTCGGGCATTGTTCGTAAATAATTATTTTTATATAACTTATGGCCGACGAAATAGTTATTTTTCGTCGGCCATTGGTCGTAAATAATTATTTTAAATAACTTATGGCCGACGAAATAGTTATTTTTCGTCGGCCATTGGTCGTAAATAATTATTTTAAATAACTTATGGCCGACGAAATAGTTAGTTTTCGTCGGGCATTGTTCGTAAATAATTATTTTTAAATAACTTATGGCCGACGAAATAGTTAGTTTTCGTCGGCCATTGTTCGTAAATAATTATTTTTATATAACTTATGGCCGACGAAATAGTTATTTTTCGTCGGCCATTGGTCGTAAATAATTATTTTTAAATAACTTATGGCCGACGAAATAATGCATTTTTCGTCGGCCATTCTCTGTTTAGCCGACGAAATAATGCATTTTTCGTCGGCCATTCTCTAAAAAAAAAACCAAAAAAATCAGTGGTTTTACACCTCTCCTATTCCGATGTCCTGTTCACATATAACCAAAATTGAACATAAAAAATCAGAAACCCAACAGTCAACATATTTCAAATTTTTGTTTAAGGGGTTTGGAACCCAGCCTAGCTGGGAGGCTCATCCCCACGCCTGGTCATTAGAAATGAGTTGATTACAAATGAAAGGATTACATCATTTAAATTACTTAATCCGTCGGATTGTAATCGGAATCATCGGATGAGTCTTCTTCGGTTTCTGAATTGCTCGATAGGGGTAATCTATGTCTTTCCTCACCACTAGAGTCCTCGTTAGTTTCTTCAATTGGATCAACATCAACAAGCAGTGGCTCTTCACGTCGAATTCGCACCGGCGTGTCTAGACGAATAAAAGAGGAGTCAGGAATACCGTTTGAGTTGGGCTCTTGATACGCGGTGCCCCCTTCCTCGTTCTCTTCGGCCACTCCAAGTGTAGACGCCCGGTAAATGTTGCGATGGTGGATAGTGTTGACTACTTTCCACGGTTCACCCTTGGCGAGATCATCAAGATAAAACACTTGTTTCACCCATGTGGCTAAAACGAACGGGTCGTCCTCATACCATGATGTACTAGTGTTCACAGAACTTACGCCGTATTGATCGGTTTTCATGCTCTGCGGCCGTGTGTCAAACCATCTACACTTGAAAAGGTGCACTTTCATGCCTTCCCCGTAATGCAGTTCCACAACCGAATGGAGAACACCGTAATAGTCAACTCCACCATCCCCACCATGTGCCATAACCCCTGAATTTTGTGTTTTCAGTCTGAGGTCTCTGTCTTCACATCGAAATAACACACCATTCACCTTGCACGTCGCATAAACTTTTGAATAGACCGGCCTCCTCGCTAAAAGTCTGAGTTCGTGCGACCAATTTGGGTGATTATCATTTGCAATAAGGTCCATCTGCAACCATCAGAATCAACTATAAATATGAATAAATATACACAATAATATATGAACACGTATAAAATAGTGTTAAAGGTACGTACCCAGCGGCCGAAATACTCTGCGAATGTCTGGTTGTGGTAATCGCGATCACTTGCTACTCCTTCACAGCGTAGATGTTTGTCCTTCCAAAACTGAACTTCTGGACAGTTGATTAGTACCCACCAATGTGCAATGGCTACCTCATAATCTTTCAACTTATAGGAAACTGGCATGTTTCCACCGAGTACAACATCGTCAGAGAGTATGGAAAGATTGAACTGTGAAGGTACATCTTCCGGTATGCTTTCCTGTAACGCTCCGAAATACAGCTTCATGTAGGTAACGCACTCGTGCGCAATATATGCTTCAGCTATACATCCTTCAGGTGCGGATCTGTTTTGGACAAAACCACCGTATTGTCCAAGTTGCCTATAAATCAAGTTTTTAAAGTGTTATGATAATACATTAACACTATATCACATATATTGATGAGGAAATTAACATAAGGTGTAAAATACGTACCTTTCCATCGGATACATCCAAGTGAAGTGCACAGGACCGGTAAGCAACAACTGCCGAGGAAGATGGATCATGAGGTGAGGCATGATGTCGAAAAAATTTGGAGGAAATATCATCTCAAATTTACACATGATATGAACGATGTCTTGTTGCATTTCCCGGAGGTCAGATTTTCTCACTTCCCGTGTGCATACCTTCTGGAAAAATCTTGCCAACGCTACTAACGGCTGCACAACGTGACGGGGAAGGAACGGTCGAATGAAAACAGGGAAGAGACGTTGTAGCAGGATATGATTGTCATGACTTTTCAACCCGTACAGATTGTTGCATTGTCTGTTGACACACTTGGCTATATTTCCAGCAAAGCCTGAAGGATACTTGGCCTCACTTATCCAATGCAAAATTTCTGATTTATGCTCAGGCTTGACGGTGTAAGGAGCTTGAGGCATTTTTCTCTTCCCTTGTTTCAACCATAGTGGTTTTCTGATATTCATGTTTTGCAGATCAGTGCGAGCCTTAGGACCGTCTTTCGTCTTCCCCTCCAAGTTCAGCGTTGTGCCCACCACACTTTCAGAAACATTTTTTTCTATGTGCATAACGTCTAGGAAGTGACGGATCAGCAACTCACACCAGTACGGGAGTTCCCACAATATGCTCCTATGTGTCCAGAATTTGTACTCCTCAGGCCTTTCAGGTATTTCCGCTACAATATCGGGATGATTGCTGAGGGGCCCAAAATCGTACTGATTAAGTCTTGCTAAAATTTCTCTTCCTGTCCATCTTCTGGGAGCACGGCCGTGTTCTTCGGTTCCATCAAATGCGGCGGACTCGTAACGCCAGTGGTGATCCGCCGGAAGGAACACACGATGACCCATTCGGCATATCTTGTTGCAATGAGGGGTGCTCCCATAATCGCTGAGGCACTCTGGACAAGCCTTGTATCCCCTAACAACGCTGCCCGACAACATCCCATAAGCAGGAAAATCACTGATGGTACCAATAACCATGGCATGCATCTGGAACGTCTCCTGCTTGTACTTGTCAAAAGTGGGATGACCAACGTCCCACAATACCTTAAGCTCTTCAATCAATGGTCTCATATACACATCGAGACATTTCCCTGGGTAACCAGGCCCCGGAATCAACAACGTCAACATATTATATTCCTTCTTCATGCACATCCACGGAGGAAGGTTGTAAGGTACCAAAACCACCGGCCATATACTGTATGAAAGACTCATGGTGCCGAAAGGGTTGAACCCGTCGGTTGAGAGCCCGAGCCTGACGTTTCTGACATCTGACGCAAAATGAGGAAACTCATTGTTTATATGCTTCCAAGCCGCTCCGTCAGAGATGTGTGTCATGATATCTGCGTCTCCCGCGTCCCGCTCACCGTGCCACCTCATAGCTTTTGCGGTGGTTTCTGACATGTACAACCGCTCAAGCCTATCTCTCAACGGAAAATACCGAAGTACTTTCACAGGTTTCCTATTGCCTGCTCCCGTCAACTTATATCGGTCAGACTGACATATCGGACATGCGTCAAGGCTAGCAAGGTCATTCCCTTCTGCATCTTCACCCCAGAAGAGAACGCAGTCAAATGCGCATGCATGGATCTTAATGTAGGAAAGCCCTAGATCTTTGAGGATACTTCGGACCTGACGGTGATTGGTAGGATTACGATGACCCTCCTCCAACAACGAAGAAGTGTACTGTAGATATTCATCCACTTGCCTGATGCTCCCTTTTGTCTCGACTTTAATCCTCATTACCTCCATCACACTTTGAAGAACTGTCTTCTCAGAACTTGAAGACACAGGGGTCTGTTGCAATGCAATCAGTTTGTTGTACTTGTCAAAGGCAGCAGTGTTGACAACTTGTGGGAACGGCTGCACCGGGTCCTGCATATATTGTTCCCCACGTACACCGCTTTCAAAAGGAAACACGTCGTTGACGAATGCCATTGTTGGATCGTTGGATGTACTACTACTGCCCGCCTCAAAATACTGCCCATGATCATGCGATCCATCTAATGATGGCTCACCGTGATATATCCAACGTGTGTACTTCGGCCAAAACCCATTACTCTTTAGGTGCTCCCATACTGTCCTAATCGGAAATCGACACATATCACTGCGACACTTACATTTCTTGCACGGGCAATAATGGTAATTCCCCTTTGCATTTTCCTCGACGAACTGCATAAAATCCACAACTCCTGTAGTGTATCGTCGGTCATGCCTTGGAAGCGAAATCCAACTCTTATCTCGATCCATATATAGCCTGATAATAATATATATGTATAACTTTAATTAATAATAAATTAATTAACACATATATATTACAATATATATTATTATCAACATCAACTCATATATATATATACCATTAATTAACAACCATTATTTAAGTTCATTACACTATCAACAACCATTAATTAACATATTTATATATATTTTAACACTAATTAAAATAACATCAAATTAAAACACATAATTAAACTCTAACTGAAAATTAACTCAACTACAACTCAAAATCAACATATATACATACATTCTAACACTAAAACAACAACAAAACAAAAAATCACTTACTATATCAAAATCACTAAAACTCAAAATCAACTCAACTAAAACTCAAAATCAACATATATACACATATACGTACCTATATATAGCTCCACAATGTAAGAGAGGACGGATTTCAACAATACCCACCGATTTCTCACTCTTTTTCCCGTTTTTTTTTAAATGAGCAGCTTCTGCCCAGATCTGAAAATATAAAGACTTATAGCCGACGAAATTACCAACTTCGTCGGCCATACTCATTTTCAGAGTATAGCCGACGAAAACTTTAAATCGTCGGCCATTCTTGTAGAATAGCCGACGATTTGCCACAAAATTTTTCGTCGGCTATTCTATTCAGAGTATAGCCGACGACAACTTTAAATCGTCGGCCATTCTCGAAGAATAGCCGACGATTTTTAATTTTTACCGACGGAAAAAAAATTCGTCGGCCATTCTATTGGAATAGCCGACGAAATTTTTTTTTGCCCGACGAAAAAAATTTTCGTCGGCTTTTCTTCGATATAGCCGACGAAAAAACAGTTTCGTCGGCCGTTTTTTTTTTTTTCGTCGGTAAATCCCTTTGTTTTTGTAGTGAGAGATACTAGAGGTGACGGCTGCTCCTCTAGTTGACAACAACGCTCTAGGTTTTGTCAACCGGGCAGCTGCATCTGGTTTCTTGGAGGAGGGGTTCGCAGATGAGTCCGCAGATCCGCCGGTGTCACCTATGGCGCCATTCACTGGGGAGACTGCAACTCCCACAGAGGTGACGGATACTCTGAGAATGCTGATTGAAAAATCTTGTCATACAGATACAACTCTGAAGAAGGCCAATAATGTGGTCGTTAATCTAAGTGAATCCGTTAGGCGAATGGAGACTGAGCAGAGGGGGTTCACTGCTAATTTTAAGTACCTCGCCGGGCAGCAAGGCTGGCTGGGGGATGACTTGACTGCCCACGTCAGGAATTTTGATGTCTACTGGCGACAGCAACAGGAGCAATTGGTGGCTACTAACGCCACGCTCGCAAACATGAATATCTTGATGGGACAGCTTTTTGATCGGATCGACCAGTCTGAGTGGTCCGGCCGTGCAATTACAAATCCAACTCCACCAAGGGACCAGCGGAGACGCGCAACTGGTCGTGGCGGAACTGGCAGACCTAACACTGAGGCCACTAACCATCAGACAGGGGACCAGGTTCCACCTGCGAGGCCGGTTAATAATAATCCGTTGGAGCAACCAGCAAACGTCGTGGCTCAGATAACTTTGGGCGACATTGGCAGGATTTTCTCTGAAAAGCTCAGGGAACTGCAGGGGTTGCCCGACGTTGACAGGACGTACGAGAATCCATTAACTCAAGAGGTCAACGCGATCCCGTTCCCTGCTGGGTTTAAGTCGATCCGTTTTACCCCGTTCACCGGCCAGACGTCGGAGGATGCCGAGACGCACATCATGCGTTTCACCAATGAATCGGGTCAGTATGCTGAGGACCCAATCATGAAGTTGAAGCTCTTTCCTACATCCTTGGAGGGGGAAGCAGCAATCTGGTATAAGCGTTTGAAACCTGGGTCAATTCCAGACTGGAAGACCATGGAGGTTCTTTTCAGAACCATGTTTGGTATTGTGGAAGCAAAGATCAGGGTCAAGGACCTGGCGGAAACTGAACAAAGGCCTGACGAGTCGGCCACTGACTATTTAAGAAGGTTCAAGCTGGAACTAACCCGCTGCGAGATGGAAATTCCAGAGGAGCATGCAGTAAGAATGGCGATTGATGGCCTGGTAGATGAGATCCGCCAGGGTTTCAGGCAGGTGCACGTGACCACAATGGCGGATCTGACTAATCGCTTGGGTCAGGAGAAGCACTATGTTGATCGGTCCAGGGACAGAAACGAAAGAAGGAAGGGGACTCCTATGTCCTATTATCCGGGAACTCTGAAGCCCAAAACTCCACCGCCAACTGCGGCTAAGACCGTAGCAACTATCCAGGCAGATGCTGTGCCTAGACCAATCCTAACTTGGGTTGATGAGGAGTTGGAGCACGAGGTGGTGGTTATTGAGTGGACCGATAAGAAGCCTTTGCAGTCCCATATAGCGAAGCCGGTCAGGGAGACTGTGAAGTTAATAGCCCCGCTCCCAACCAAGTCAGCTTTCCAGGAGTATACCTACAACGCCCACAGGGCTCCCGAGATTTTGCAAGAGTTATTCAACCTGGGGCGTCTGCACCACGACGGATTCATTCCCAAGCCTGATTACATGGCGGGAAAGACGTACTGCAGCTTCCACAATATGAACAATCATAACACCAAAGATTGTGTGAAGCTAAAAGATCAGCTGCAGATATGGATCAATGACAACACCCTACGGTTGGAGAATCCTAAGGTGCCTCAGTGGGCAACTGCTAAGGGCGGCCCACGGGTGAATGCGATCGAGATCAGTGTTGGTCCGAGTCCAACACAGCAATACGGGAGGCAGGTTTCCAGGTTTCAAAAGTATACTTACAATGCAAGCAAGGCAGAGGAAATCTGGGAAGCAATGGTGCATCAGGAGGCACCAGAAATTCAAGAATTTTACCAATGCCATCCCAACATTGGGGATGGCGGATTTACATGTTTTTTCCATCGTTCTTTTGACCACTATACTTCTGAATGTGTAGGTCTGAAGGATCAGTTGCAGGAGTGGCTGAACGATGGCAAGTTGGAGTTTGACGACAGCAAGTCTAGTCCCTGCCCAGAGTTTTGGGTTGGGGCCATCGAAGAAGAGGATATGGTGATGGTCTCTCGTTCTAAGCTCTGCCTCACCTGTAGATTGACTACAGGGCAGCCGATTACTTATGATGAGTTTCAGGCGGCTTTGAAGGAGGCAGAGGAGAAGGCCGAGAAGAGAGCCCTCGAGAAGGCTAAGCTAGAGCGTCCGCATCCCGAGAAGTCGGGCCGGGAGAGTTCCAAGCGGATGAAGTACCATCATGGGTCCGAGGACAGTTATGCAAGCAGGACAAGGCCCAGGCAGGATCCAGGACCATCCGGAGTTAAGTCAGCTACGGCTGGGGTTTGCATAAGGCTGCGAATCCAGAGCCATCTGTCGAAGTTTATATTCCGCCAGCCTCTAGGAATGATCCGAAGGCGGACAGATGGTACACCCAGCGAGACGGCAAGGCAATTGAGCTTGCTGCAGTGACCACCCGGAACGAAAGAAGACGCTTTGGGAAGGCGAAGAGGACCTTGGCGGATCTGGCTTCCGGAAGGGTAACTGAAGAAGAGTTGTCAGTACCTGTGGAGCAGGTGGAGCAGATCCATAGGCGCTACAGAGTAAGGGCTAAGTCCTACGTGGATTCTAGACGACAGCGATCTGCAGAGGTTCCACCGGCGCCTCGGAGGAGTGTGCACGACAGGGTGGCGGATTTGCCAAGGTCCACTGGAGCACCTCAGTCTAGGCCAAGGCGCAAGCTGGAGTTCTCTCCTGAGCGTTCAAAAGCCAGGCAGTCACCCCCAAGGAAGACACAACCAGAAGCTGCCAGAAAGCAGGGGGTATCGGAGGTTCAGGAAGATATGATGGTGATTGACACCAGCAGGGGTTCCACCGTCATGAGGTGGGTACCTAAGGAGAGCAGCACAACATTGGCTGCAAGTACAAGTAACGTGGGGTTTCCTGTGAGGGAGAATGCTCTCAAGGAGTCCAGTGTAGCTTTGGCAGAAGCGAGCGGGCCGTCCACTACCACATCTCAGGCCAGGCCAAGGGAGCCGAAAACGCCTACTAACTTTCTAGAGTACGCAGCTAAGAAGCTGCAGATGAATGTGCCAACTAGGCCATCCTCAGTCGCCTCCAGCGTGAAGGCTGACTCTGAAGCAGGAGACGCAGACCTCGACAAGGAGGATGAAATGGTCGACTACGAGGAAGAGCCAGAGGCGGCGGATGAGGAGGAAGTGCCGATGGACGAGGAGCAGCCTGAGGACGAAGCTATGGTTCATAATTGCAACATGGTTTTCATACTTTCTTCGGCTTATGCTCTGCCAGAGCCTGTGCCCACTGCTCATTTTATCGACGTTGAAGAATCGCCCAAGCCTATTTATTCAGTACAGGAACCTGAGGATGAGAGTGAGGCAGAGTCCGAGCCTGGGGTTTTTCGTTCCAGCCACGAATACCCTGAGGGGGCTGGGGACTTTCTAAAATAGCGCGTGATGTTCGCCAAGCCCATATTCGATATGTCCCAACATATGAAACATTTATATGTCACGGCCGAGGTGGAGGGGGTCAAGGTCCGCAAGGTCTTAATAGACACAGGGGCCGCAGTGAACGTCATCACCACCACTACTGTGGAGCAGCTCAAGGTTCCGAAGCAAAAGCTTATTCAGTCTGTTTCCAAGGTGAAGGGGTTTTCGGGGACTATTGCTCCTACTGCTGGGGTGGTCATGCTCAGAGTAAAGATAGGACCATCCGACGCTTATCAGGCTTTCTTCGTTGCTGAGGCGAACGCTCCTTATCATATGATCTTAGGGAGGGACTGGATCCACAAAGCATTAGCCGTTCCCTCGTCTCTTCATCAAGAGATGATCATGTGGGATCCAGTCGCGGATCTGCCAGTGCTCATCAAGGCGGATGAGCGTCCTTATTCTATAGCGGCTGTCCAGTTAGAAGCCAGCTATTACAACAGAAATATGAGACCTCTCAGAATTGAGGGGGTCGATCATAAGGGGCATCCAATCGGGGTGACCCAGAACGAACTATCTCAATGGGGAATTGCCCAGGCTATGGCAGATTACAGCCGGCCAGTTTCCATTGAGCTTCTTCCAAATGTTTCCAATGAGTGACGCCCTCTCACATGAGGAGGCGGAGGCCTTTGCTCTTTTAATGCAACGATTAGCTATCTACATGATGAGTCGCCGAAGCGAGCATCAAGCAATAATAACCCTACAATCGTTAGTAGTATAGACATAAGTAGGGATCGTTCTAAGCCGGGGATTAAGGGTACCTGAAATATGAAATTGTTAGACAAAAGATACACATATATACATCACAAAAACGTCACAATGGGGATGAGTATGGCGTCGGCAGCTTGCTGCCCTCTAACATCTAGGCACGAAATTAAATTGCAGGAAAATAAATTCTAAATCTAATATTTACAAGTTTTGGTCGACATCTTTCACACAAAGCACTTCCACACTCAACTCATTTAACACATAAGATTCACACAAAAGAAGGTAAGGAACAAGTATTTAGCATGCATTGGACTTAAACAAGTTTCGACCTACAACTAGAACGTTTCCGATTTTACCTAGTTGAGAGACTCTCTAATATTTTAAGATCGAGCTATTCGCAAAGTGATCCTAAAAGTTATGCTACCTTATACAAGTCATAGCATTGAAGCACAAAAGTCTATAATCGAAAACATGTAAACAAGCAAGGTTGTCAATCATCTTATTTAACATGCAAGTTTTAGCTAAGGTTATACCCTAGGTGAGTACAATAGAATCAAAGCAACATACGTTTCATCTTTATTCATTCTACTCGGGTTAAATGAAACCTAACATCTAGATTTACTTGTTTGCCAAACAACACTAATGAGTCGGTTTTTAAGTCACGCCCTTAGATTACTAACCGATTTAAATCCTCAACATGCATCAATACCGCTGTCCTAATTATCTAAGTGTGTTCATCTTACACGTTTTATACTACAATATTAACATGCAAATTCATTGTTGCCGAAATTTAAACCTAAGTATAAACATCGAATCAAACAATTCATCAACATACAATTCATAAAACCAATCTCCAATTTGAATCATACATAGACATATAATCCAAAACCAAAAATACAAAAGAGTTTCATAGACAAAACAATTCATAACTACATAAACAAAAGCTAAACCGAAAGAGGGGAGTGGATCACACTTTAGAAACCTTGGAGAGCTTCGTCTTGGTGTGGATCCAGCGGAGTATGGAGGTGGAATGGAGGCTGCACGGCTGAGGTTGCAGTCGGCAGTAGGTATTTTCCAAGTTCGGCAGAAACTTGGTTGGTGGTGGAGGTGATTTCGGCTAGGGTTTATGTAGGATCTTTGGGGAGAATTTGGTAGAGCTTTGGCTTTGTGTTTTGGCTTGAGATGTGACAAGTTTTTCTGAATATGAGATGGCTATATATAGAGGAAAAAGGGAGAGAGGCTGCCGGCAGTCCTTATGCAAAAAGATTTCAGAAAACCTAATGGGATTAGGTTTTGCAACCTTCCTTTCATAGTACAATTAGGTTTTCTTTTTCTGAATTTTTCTTCAAGGCTTGGGCTTCACATCTTCATGGACTTCTTGTATGATCTTGGACTTCATTTGACATGTCTTGGTCCATCGAAAAATGCCCCAATTGCCGGCAGCAACATCAAGCACACAATCTGCCTCTATTCGGCAGATTCTCCTAGTGTGACTAGGAGAACTTCTTTCTTGTACTTTTCTTCAATGCCATGGCCAGGTGTCTTCCTCTAACCTTCTTTAAGCTTGAACCATCTTCACATATGCTTTTGTACACCATTTGGTGCGTTAAAAACAGAAAACACAAAAAGGGGGCAGTAGGTTCCTGGAATCAGCAGATTTGACCTTGCTGCAGTAATTCCGGCATATCTCCACGCTCGGAACTCCGATTGATGCGATTCCAAGTCTCAGATAAACTAGACACATATGGCCATCTCCCCATAAAACAGTTTGATCAAAATCCTCGTGAGTCGACGGGAATGATTTTTCGAAGTTGGGACACAGTCCCAGGAAAATCCTGGAAGTCCCTGGATTGAAACGCTCGGACTGCGGTTTTGCAGCCATCTTTTGGGTGACTTCCCGAACTCCGATTGATCTGAAATTTTAATACAACATTCCTCAGTATATAAATATTAAGCACGCCAAATTTCATAGAATTCGGACAAGGATAGATCACATTTTCACTCATCTCAAAATCGCGAAAAAGACATATTTTACACTATTTTCCAGATTTCTCAAACTTAGTCATTTTTCGGATCATTAAGCTCATATTTCCAAAACTCCACCAAAACAACACTAAACTAAATTATGACTCTATCTTAGATAAATAAGGGTTAAACAAAGCATAAACGAGGGCATAAGCATATAATATCGTCGCACATTGTGCTCCTATCACTACAGATTGGAGCAGAGGGCCTGGGAGGAAGTTGCACTGGTCGAGTGCATTGAGGAAGATGATTTTGAAGCTTCGACAGTGGTGGAAGTAATTCAGCCTGTTCCAGCAGCACTGGATGACATTCCACCCAAGGTACGCGATCCCGTAGAAAAGGTCAACCTGGGAACAGAAGCTGAGCCCATCGAGGTGGGGATTAGTCAGTACCTTGAACCAAATCTGAAGCAGCAACTGATAGGGTTGCTGCAGGAGTTTAAGGACTGTTTTGCAGAAAAATACCAAGATATGCCGGGTTTGTCAAAGGATTTGGCTTGTCATCGCATCCCCATCAAGGAGGGGTGCAGGCCGGTAAAACAAGAACAGCGGCGGATGAACGCGGAAACTGCAATGGCGGTCAAACAAGAAGTTCAAAGCATGGTTGATGCTGGGATAATCAGACCGACTCTATATCCGGAATGGTTATCCAACATTGTTCCTGTCAGGAAGAAGAATGGCAAGATTCGAGTATGTGTGGACTACAGGGATTTGAATACTGCATCGCCTAAGGATGTCTATCCTATGCCCATAGCGGATATGTTGGTGGATGCAGTAGCGGGGCACGAGTTACTATCGTTTATGGATGGAATGGCAGGTTATCACCAGATTCCCATATACGAGCCGGACATTCCCAAAACTGCCTTCCGCTGGCCTGGGTTTACAGGAGCGTTTGAATATCTCAGTATGCCGTTCGGCTTAACCAATGCATGGGCTACATATCAACGTGCGATGAACGTGATTTTCAGCAAGATATTGGGGGACATCCTTGAGGTCTACATCGATGACGTGGTGGTCAAATCAAAGAAAAAGGAGGACCACATTGATCATCTCAGAGGGGTGTTCACTATCATGCGAAAGCATCAGCTTAAAATGAATCCAGCCAAGTGTATCTTTAGGGTTTGTGCTGGTGACTTTCTAGGGTTTGTGGTGCATGAGAGAGGCATCGAGGTGGCTGGCGATAAGGTCCAGGTTGTGTTAGACGCACCAGCACCACGGAACAAGAAGGAATTACAGAGCTTGTTGGGAAAGATTAATTTCCTCAGAAGATTTATATCCAACTCAGCAGGCAAGGTTGCGCCTTTCTCTCCTCTGCTCAAGCTCAAACCAGGAGAAGTCTTTAAGTGGGGTCCTGAGCACCAAGCTGCTTTTGACAGGATCAAGGAATATTTGGCTAGTCCGCCCGTCCTTCGGCCGCCTACGCCCGGTATTCCTCTCAAGTTATATATTTCTGCATCTGATATTTCTATTGCAGGACTGCTGGCCCAGGATGAAACCCTGGCGGATGGAAATAAGATTGAATACGCAGTTTCCTACATTAGTCGGACACTATTGGATGCAGAAACCAGATATTCACCAATCGAGAGGCTATGTTTGGCCTTATACTTTGCCGGTATTAAGCTCCGCCATTACATGCTTTCATTCACAACGATAGTGGTGGCACAAAGGGACTTGGTGAAGTATATGCTAACGAGACCTATCCTAAGGGATAGGATTGGCAAGTGGGTGTTAGCCCTTTCAGAGTTTTCCTTGCAATACGCGCCACTCAAGGCTATGACGGGTCAGGCTATCGCGGATTTCCTATTACATCATCCTATTGAGGAGGAGTTCACAAAGCCGCCAAAGTTTGTTCATATGATCCGATACCAGCCTTGGACTTTATACTTTGATGGTAGCAGTACCAGTAAGTTAGCAGGCGCCGGAATTTGCATCCAGAATCCAGCAGGCACTAAATATCTTTATTCTTTTCAGCTGGAGTGGACGTGCACCAACAACCAGGCAGAGTATGAGGCCCTACTCATTGGGTTGGAATTATTGATAGTCCTGGGGGCACAAGAAATCGAAGTACTTGGAGACTCAATGCTAGTTATCAATCAACTTCTGGGGGTCTACAAGTGTCTATCTTTCCATTTGGTGCACTACTACGAGCGGGCTATCGAGCTGCTGGATCGTTTCATCGACGTTTCCTTGGACTATGTTCCCAGGGAATTGAACTCTGCAGCTAATGAGTTGGCACAATTGGCCACATGAATCAGTTTAGCCCAAGGAGTGAAGGAAAGAATCCTTCGGGTAGAGCGCAGGACTCTACCATCTTTTGCTATCTGCCGGGAGGACCGCGGAGAGTGGTTGGTCGCTACAGTCGAAGCCATCGATACTGACTGGCGGATACCAATCATAGCATACCTAAAGGACCCATCTGCACCGTCTGAGAGAAAAATCAGACACATCGCGACTAATTACCTTCTCAAGGGAGACGACCTATTCCGAAGGGGGGAGGATGGAGTCCTATTAAGGTTTATCTTTGGCGTTGAGGCCAAGCGGATTATGCGGGAGGTACACTTAGGGGTCTGTGGTTCGCACCAATCCGGACCCAAGATGAGGTGGCTCATTCGAAGATACGGATACCATTGGCCATCTGTGTTGAAAGACTGCCATAGTTTTGCTCAGGGTTGTCAGGATTGCCAAAAGCATGGACCGGTTCAGCGGATTCCAAATATCCCTTTACAACCTATCATCAAGCCTTGGCCCGCCAGGGGTTGGGCATTGGATTTTGTAGGAGAAATTCACCCACATTCATCTTCGCAGCACAAGTTTCTTCTGCTGGGTACTGATTTCTTTACGAAATGGGTGGAGGCTATACCAACCAGGAACTGTGATGCAGACACCGTCATCCGCTTTGTGTTTCAAAATATCATCTGCCGGTATGACATTCCAGAATGCATAGTGGCGGACCGGGGGGCAGCCTTTATGGCTGAGAAGACCCAAGCCTGGCTAGCGGATTATGGTATCCAGTTCCTACATTCCTCTCCTTATTATGCTCAATCCAACGGTCAAGCAGAAGCTACTAACAAGGTTATCGTATCCATCATGAAGAAGATGCTCGCGGATAACCCAAGATCATGGCATACTCAGCTTGATAACACACTTTGGGCCTATAGGACTTCCAAAAGGACTCCTACGGGCACTACTCCTTATGCGTTGATGTACGGCCATGATGCTGTTCTGCCATTGGAGATCAATGTAGCTTCTTTGAGGGTTCGTGAGCAACACCAGCTGCTTGGTGACGACTATGTGCAGGCCATGTTCCAGGAACATGAAGACCTTGACGAGAAGCGGCTCGAAGCCTTGGAAAGCATCATCCTGGAGAAGCAGCGGATCGCCAAGGCATATGATAAGCGGACCAAGGGTAAGTCCTATGGCGAAGGAGACTTGGTCTGGAAGGTCGCTCTGCCCCTGGACGAACCGGGTCGTGGCAAATGGAGTGCACGCTGGGAGGGTCCATTTGTCATTGATCGTATCGTGGGCAAGGGGGCTTACCAGCTCCGCGACTTGGACGGGGAAGTATACAGAAACCCCATCAATGGGAGATATCTTAAGAAATACTTTCCAAGTGTCTGGGAGTTCGAGGTTCCTCCGGCGGATGAAGATTCGAGTCAGAACTATTCTTAGTCCAGCGCGCTCGGGGGGCAACAAGTTAGAGCGGCACATCCGTTAGGGGTGTTTATGCCGTATTTTGAGTTTTCTAAGTTTTTCATTGCAAAACCGTTCAGGTTTTGTGTTTTTCCTTGTTTTATTTCGACATCCGCTTGGGGTGTCTATGTCCTTATACTTTTCCTCATCAATAAAATTCACATATTTGGGAATGATCGGTCCTAAGTATTGAAATTGCAGCTCACTTTCTGTATACAAAGGCTTTGCGGCCAAGGGCATTACAAGGAAAAGGAACTATAACAAGAGCTACTAGCTAGCTCTGAAACCATGCCTACTTTTCTCTAAGTCTTGACCCTGGCGGATTCCTCATGCTTATTCATTATCCGCTCGCGGAGACTCCGAGGGCTGTGTCTCTACCATCACCAACGAGCTGGACCTCCGCATATCCCAGGAAGGGAAGCGAAGCTGGATCGATTTATGAGAACCAGAGGGAGGGGTTTGCAAAACTAGAGAAAGTAGAGAATGAGTATGCAGCACTTCAGAAAAAACACCACGTTCCGCTGACGGAACGAGTGGTTGGGTTGGCTGCGATGACAGGCACTTTCAACCCTTCCTCCGTGGTTGATGGTACCTAACCAGATCCCTAGCGTTACCCGGCATGGGGAACAGCCTAGCCTGGCCGGGTATGGGCTACATACCTCGAAGCACAGGCTCAGGGCATATAACGCTAGGTGACCGGGGTTAGGGGTTGTTTAACGCTGGGTGACTGAGGTTACTGGAGTGTTTTGCCGAATTTCTAGCTTCTCTGGTGGAAAGGCTTGTGGCAACCAGAGGGTTGTACTATTTGCGAACCATACTAGGGTTGCCATATAAGCTCTAAGTTGGCAAATCTGATGAGGTTTTCGCTGCAGCCAGGGGTTTCCTTTTATACTACATCTCGGGGGGAATCCAATGGTTAGGGGTTACCGAGGCTTTAATGCTGTGGTCTGCCCATATTTATGAAACCATCCGTTTCGGTCACCTGTTCAATTGGGAACCGGTACGTAATAAAAGGGGGTTTGACTCGCGACTTCTCGGGCTTCAACCACGGTTCGGTGACCGTCAAATCCTGCTTTAATCACAGTTTAATTTTCCCACGCATCCGTTGGGGCCACCTGAAGCTGGGCCTGTTCTCTGACGCTTGGAGGCCAGATTGGCTTCATGGCGGATGGGCTTCTACCCGGTTATTCAATCACAGCCCATTCAAGGGGAAGCCAATTGTTTTGTTATCTAGTTTACTCGGCTTTGCTTTGTCTTCACATATCCGCGCAGCCCAGTGAACTAGGGGGGCAACATAAGGGCAGTATCCGCGCTCATCTTTTGTGGCGGATTTTCGAATTTTTGGATTTTTGAAAATTTTTGACATGTTTCTGAACTCCCCTTAGGATTAAGCCCTGTTGCTCTGTGAATTAGAATTTTCAGGGACATCCGCTTGGGGTGAGCCCAAATTTTTTCTCCTTTGGTAATAGGGCTTTCGGTGCAAGTCTTGTTTCCAAAAAATTTTATTTTTATAAATTAAAGGGGCTTTGCGGCCATGGCTATTACAAAGGCGGGATTTAAGTACATGCAAAGAAACTAATTATATCTCCGCGAACTAGCTCTGATACCATCTCTGTATGTAGGGGATTTCCGCCGGTTCTTCGATCTAGACTCTTTCCGAGCAGAGGTCGAAGATGGAGATCTCGAGAGCATGATTGATAGAGCATGAAGATTGTTTGGCAGAGACTGTCTTGGCGCCGAAGCAGAGTGGCGGATAGGCATTCGCTGCCTACAATCTCTCGTTGTTCCAGGAGCCCAATAGACGAGCACATTCTTTCTCCGCAGAGGAAATGCATATCTCAGATCCGGAAGAAGACCACGGAGATAGAATTCCCTTCATAACGAAGGAGACAACTGGTCTATTGAGGCTTGACCATCCTCACACCGGCGGGACTTCGATTCAGGCAAAGACTAATGGTCCCATGAGGCGTGAGGAGGGTACCCGAACCTGCATCCACGCTAGGCCTCCGGCCGATGCGAATGGTGAAGTGCTAAATCAGCAGCTACCAATCTATGATCACATCCGCCCGGGACATAACATGGGATGTTATGGTTCGGGGTTTTTTTAACATGGGGTGTTATGATTCGGGGTGTTCAAGAGAACATCCGAACTAGATCTGGTGGAAAGGATTGAGGAAGCCATAGCGGCTGATAGGAGAACCTAAGAGAAGAAGTAAGGAAAAACATTCTAAGTTGATTTGGGGTTCTCATTTCTGGCCATTGAGGGGTTGCTTTTATAGTCTTATGGGAAAGCAATCCAAGGGCTGAGATTAACTTACGCAGTTATTAGGCAGTTGGATGTTGGAACCGCTTTGGCGTTTGAATTTCAAATTTTTGAGAAACGGTTCTGCAATTCCGACAGTAATGACGAGACAGTTGCGCAGGGATTGGTTTTTTGAACCAAACCAAATTGGGCTTGGTTGTCAATAATATAGACGGAATACATATATTTATCAAGCCAATGTTCACTATGGGTTGGGCCTAAATTCATACAGCAGCAGGCCCAATCTCTTGATTTTAGCCTTGGACTTGCTAATCGAGTGGTCCAGTTCTACGTTGGCTTTCTTGGCCTGACGCTCTCTCTCCTGAAGATTGGTTGCCAAAAGCTTTTGCTGGTTTAATTGATCCGCGCGAGTGGCTTGCTTCTAGCGGAGGAGGGAGATTTGCTGCTCTATGGTCACCTTCATTTCCTCAAGTTTGGCAATTTCAGCTGCCTCCGTGTCATTGCCAGCCGCAATGGCTAAATCTTGATAGGCGCGGGCGGCGTTGGCAAAGGCCACGCCAGCTTCCTGGAGCTGGGCATGCTGAGGGGACCGGGCAGCTAAACGTTCCTGCAGACTTTTCAGTTCTGCTGGAAGACTAAGAAGGGCAGCATTGGCTTCGGTCTGGTGCTCGGGGGGCAGCTGCTGGAGTTGGCCTTTAAGAATGTCAAGGGCGGAGACGAGCTCGTCCGCCACTTGGGTGTCTACAGGATCCTTCTCTCCCAGATGCTCTAGGAATCCCCATGCTTCCTGCACCTCTATAGGTTCCTCTTCAGGGCTGTCTGGCCGGGGAAGGAGGTCTTCAGCCAGAATGGAGGAGGAAGCAGATTTATCCTGAAGTCCAAATTCAGATCCGCCAAGGGTCGCAGAGGACTGTGCGGATGGGGTAGTGACCAGGCCCATGTTGGCTTCATTCTGTGGCAGGGGAATCGGTTCTATAGCTGATTCCGTTGGGCCGGGGTCCGCCACCAGTGGGGTGCCATTCATGGTTGCCACCCTATCATCTTCCACCTGCTCACAATGAAGGAGGATTAGGAGCAGTTCTAACCAAGGGAGGTGACAATTCGAAACATAGGCAGTATATACCTCCGCAGTCTCTAGGTGAGGGTTTGATTCTGGCTGGTCCAGAGGAACCCCTTGTTGCCCTTGTTGATCAAGGTCAGTTGGGTCATCCGCGGGAGTTGAAGGTTGTTCAACCCGGGGGGCAGTATCAGCCAGGGATTCCACATCGGCAATAGCTTCCTCCTCTGCTAGTGAGAGGTCAGGTGCTGAGGAGGAAGGCTCACCAGCTGCTGGCTGCCCGCCGCTTTGGTTGGTTTCTTCTTCTTCTTCTTCTGGCTCTACTTCATGAGTTGAGCTTGAGGCCAGCGGATTTGGAGTGGAAGAGCTACCGGGGGCACCAGTGGTCAGTAGTAGGGGCTCGTCTGCCAGGGCCTCCGCCGTGGTGTCATTTGGGTTTTCCTCCGCCTCCGGTCCAGTTTCTACTGCAGCGGGAAGTGTCAGGAGTGGTTGAATAGAACTCTGACTAACTGCTAGAACTAGACTGGAGGAAGTACCTGCATCAAGACAGCACAAAGGAACAGGTTGAGGAAGACTATCGCCGCAAATCTCATGAGCAGTTTGGTAGAGGTTCAGATAGTCCTCGTCGAAACTAGAAGAATTTGTTTCCTCAGAGGGGCCAGAGGACTCACCAGAAGAGATTTCGATCGCTGTGGGGCCTCGGCTGGTAGCTGCAGCAGGCGAGGAGCGCCTCCTCCAAGGTGTCTGCAGGGAAGGATAGAGTTGGGATATCTACGTTACGTAGGTATTTACTGAACTGATATTAAGGACGCGAGGATACTAAGGAGATTTTGAGTTCACGTACAGGTGCGTCCTCGTCCTCATCAGTTTTTTCATCCATTTCTTTGGTAGTTTTGCTCTTCTTGGGGGGCGGATGAGTCCCACTTTCTGCTTTTCGTTTGTCTTTATCCGTCGGGGTTTGCCCGGATGCCTGTTTCATTAATCAATTAAGATTACGCGAGAGTTTTCGGGCAAATCAAAACAGTAGTAGGAGAGCTGGGCATATTACCTTTCTTGGGGGCAGGTCAACATACAGCGGACCGCCCTTTAGCACCTCTTGATCAGCTGGGGTGAGGCGCCCGCCCCGATTCCGAAAGAACCTCTGGAAGTAGAAGACGGATGGTTGTTTGAAGAGCGGACCTCGCAGGCGTGACCACCATACCTGATATGAACCAGTAGCATCCAGAGAAGCCTTTAGGTGTGAATAGCAGTCCGGGTTCCACAGGGTGAGTAGCTCCAGACCTGATCCATCGCTAGCATCAGACGACCGCGGGAACTTTCTGCTATTCCGCCACGCCGAAAAAAGATTCGCACTTTTCAGTGGCGGATATGGCAGGATTTGAGGAAGGCCAAACTGCCGTGCAAAGAAGTGAGGCGCGTAGACCTCGTGACTTGGATATTTCTTGTCACTATAGAGGAATGGCAGGTCCACCATGGAGATGCATTGAACAAAAATCCATCGACCTTTAGACTCTTGTCTACTGGAGGGAAGGAACCCCCGGGCTAGTCCGCGTGGATGCTTCAAATGGATCAGCAGCTGTGCCTCTGAGAAAAATTCTTTGGCGAATGTATTGAAAAAGATGTCGAGGCAGACGGCGTAGCTGAGGTCATGACTAGCGGCGCATCCGACATATTCTTGCCCCACCACTTGATCAGGCCTAGAAGCTCCCTTCATGGCTGGGCTGAGTTGAGGAAAGTGCATTTGGCACCAAATATCCAGAATCCAGAGCGGACCAGATTGAGCACAATTCATTGGCACGGCGGATATCTGGTGCAGACAGCGGTAGAGGTGTGCTAAAATGTATTGGGCAAGGCCAATTTCGTGGCCGGCATAAATTACCTCCGCCATACGGTGGTAAAGCTTGGTCATCTTGTTGGTGGTGGAGCATAACACAAATTTGTTAAGCCAGAAGGACAGAAAGGCTACTCCGCTGAGCTCATCATCCAGCTTGGAGGTATCGTCCTTCCACTTCTCGAACCCAGCGGCCTCGACCGCATTAATGGCGCTTCGGGGGACTGTCCTTTCCGGGTAGTAGCGCTCATCAAAGGCTCGGGGGCCGATGGGGAACCCAAAGCCGGCATAGAGATCTAGTAGGGTCACGGAGGCATGACCAAATTTGAACTCAAAGGTATTGACCGTGGGGTTCCAGAGGCTGATCAGCGGAACAAGGACACACCTGTTGCCTCCTTTTGGGCTGAGGCTGAAACAAAGTTTGATCGCATCAGCAACCCCAGCTTTCCTCCAGATTTCTTTGTCGAGAGGGCGCCGTTGTGCGTACCAAGCTTTCATATAGGGCTTGACCAGAGGCCAGGCGGCATGGTTTACGGCGGCTTGGTGATGATGGGTTTGAAAATTTGGGCACTCCGCTGGTTCTTCAGAGCGAAAAAGCGCCGGCAGCGGGCGTGCCGGGCTGTCGAGTATCTGATTGGCTCCATTGTTATCCTCAGGATGATAGCCCACCACGTAGGGACCTAAGGTGGCACGTTCCCCTTGAGGAAGGCTAAGGTCGGTCCGGTCATCCTGCCCGGAGCATTTGATAAGAGGGAGGAGTTGAGCCTTGGCTTGATCCGCTACGGGGTAGCGAATAACAAAGTTCTTTGAGGGGGCCATTAGGTTTGAATCTGGGTTTCTTCTGATTTCGAGCTAAGGAAGAGGAAGAAAAGTGGTATGAAGGAGAAACCAAAGATTTCAACTTGATTTATAGGAATCCGAAAGGGGTTCTCGAGTCTTGAAGCGCTGAGTTTTGCAGCAATCAAGGGTTTAGGTGAACAGTGATACCGTTTCGAATTGGGAAGTCGTGATTGGTGAGGAAACGGTGCAATGGTCAAAGTGTTTAAATGCTGCGGATGGGCCGGTGTTTGGGGCTCAGTCTCTCTTCTATTTCATAGAGGCTCTCAATATCGGAGACTGGGGGGCAATGTTTGGGCCACAATTGGAATTCACTCCAATTGGGCTTTTACCCTGAGGCCCAGAGGGACCGAACCCGATATTCATGTTTTCCCGCCTCATTCAGGAAAGATTACTCGAAGGGGGAATATTGATTTATTACCTAATCAATTCGGGGTTATTTTGTAGTAATCCGACTCTACAATATACGAATTGCCTTAATAGATAATGAGGAGTAAATACTGATTGGGATAATTAGGGATTGTTTTGGTAGCAATCCATCTAAAAGGATATCTTTGCCGAATCAGTGTTTGATTGGCAGTGGACTCGATTTGGTTGATCTCGACTTTAATGAGTGGTGATCTTGACAGCATTTGACGGAGAACAAGTCTCCTAAACAAAGAGAAAGACTGATCTCGATTGATTCTTAATTGATTAGATTGGAAGCAGAATAAGGAAGGACAGTCCTAATGAAACTCGGGATCCGCCAGGCTGGATTTCACAGCCCTAGGGTTTCAAGAGCAATATAAATATAACTCTTCCAGCAACTAGGAAAGGGTTCTCAACCAAACACAAACAGCCACAAGTTCTAGCGCACCGCTAACTTGCCAAAGCCTCTCCGGAGCAACTCACGCAATTCGCCTCCACCTACGATCGATCTTATCTCGTACTCGTGCCGAGCGGTTGCTGAGCCTATCGAGTCAGTCCGCTACTCCGGTAGCAATCGAGTCTGTCAGCTACTCCGGTAGCACACACACCCGTGGTCTTGGTATAGCTCTGCTTTGCTTCT
Organism: Potentilla sterilis; assembly: GCA_963682095.1. NCBI lineage: Eukaryota > Viridiplantae > Streptophyta > Magnoliopsida > Rosales > Rosaceae > Potentilla > Potentilla sterilis. The sequence continues at coordinate 23,857,309 of OY821766.1, forward strand.
CCGGATCAGAGTAAGATCCTCAATCCTTAGGGGGTTGGGAAGAAAATCCTGTTAGAGAGTTCTATTCAGGTCTTGTTCGAGTCCTGTACGCCGGCTTAGTCAGCGCCCGCGTAACAGTCGCTTGATCAGGAAGTCAGAGTCAATTGCGAGCAGACGAGAAGACTCGCCAGGGGTCGCTCGCAATCGAGTGGCACCACTCCAAAGGTGCTGGCACACCTAAAGCACACAGAAGACACGCGAGGAGCACGCATCCTTCGTCCCAAGTGCTGACTGTTCGCCGGGTGCTGAACCCGCCACGAACAGTTCTAATCTCTGAACAGTTCTGTATACTGGAAGAGTAGTCCTGGATAGAAGATAACATCATCACAATGATGATGAGATGCCAAATAATTAGAAACAGCCTGGAAATGATCTCTATCTATATCCATAGTGTGAGACTGAGAGTGTTAAAATCAATGGGACCAGATACGTACCACGTTTGGTCGAAGTGTTTTTTTTTTTTATATTTTTTTTTTTAACATAAGTCCAAGTGTCTAGTAAGCATGGAATATTGAATAATTTATGAAAAGAACTGGAATCTCGCCCCAATCAATTTGTGCTCGATTGTTATTTTGTTGGTCGTCTTTTGGGGAGCTCGTAATTTCCTTTTATATGTATGTCACAGTCGGATTTTGAAGTACAAAACTCTCTCAATTGCGATTCTCACTGCCAACACATTTGCCTTCCATTGCCAAAATCTCATATATTAAGATTAATAGTTGCTAATGCTATGTCACTTATTGCAAGAAACTAGACATCTAGAAGTCAAGCAAGTCAATACAAGATTCAGATCCTCTTCTAACATTTCATTTCACCTTACCTTCCTGACTTTCCATTTAATGTCTCACAATCTTTTTTTTTTCTACACACTTATTTATGTGCTTTGAGATTGTGAGCCATTAGATAGAAAGTTAGGAAGGTAAGGTGAAAGAAAATATTAAGAAATGATCAAAATCCATTAGTTCACTAATTGACTAGTAGTCAACACATAGCTAGCTTTCACTGTGGGCCCTCTTCTTCATTTAGCCTCTTGACCATAGACCATATCAGTCAACTTTGGCAAACCACTATTGGAATTATTTCTTAGGGAAAATGGCTGAATTGATCACTGAAGTATGCCCCATTCTAAACTTTGCTCACTGAAGTTTGTCCAATATCACTTTGCTCACTATCGAATTACACTTGTGTTCACTTTGATCACTCCGTCTAAATCAGCCGTTAAAATTCAAATTCTGCCGTTAAAAACAATGACACGTACCACTCATGTGCAAATCTTAAGGACATTTTGGGAATTTCACCAAACTGACATTTCTTTTCTTCTTATTCATTTTCATTTTTACCCTTTTCATTTTTATTTTCCCAATTAACTTCCAACATCAAGAACCCTAGCAAAAATCCTAATCCCCAATCCTCCACAATCCCCAAAATGGCCAAAAAGAAAGTGACCCATCAACCCAAAGACACCACTAAACCAGAAGAACCACCAACCCACCACACCCAGAAACGCAACTCCGCCGCCGCCACCGCCATGGACGACGGCTCGTCGGAGAAGGTCGCCAATCTGAAGTCGCTGAACTCTCTGCTGCTGAAGGAGACCCAGCCGCAAATGCTGAACTTTATACACCCCCAAACAACTCGACCGCTTCCACCTGCACCGGCCGGTCGCCAAAGACACGTGCCAGTTCCCCTTATTTTCTCTTACCCCTGTATTCAACGTCAAACCTGAAAACCAGAAATTTATTTGTGAAAAGAGAGAGAGAATTGATTGTTGAGTTTGAAAGGTTTGGAGAGTTGGGCAACTCTCCCTTTCCAAATTCTCAGAGGGAGCTTTGAAGATTGTGTTTTGCTCCCAGCTTACCACAACTGTACGGCAAGTATATATCATCATCATTTTTTTTGTGTTGATTTGTATGCAAAGGTTGAATCTTTTGTGTTGGTGAAGAGTTTGGCTAAGATGGTGTGTGTGATTCATGTTGGTGTTTGGGTTTGACTTGTTTGCTTAAGTCTCTGGTGGTTTCTATATATGGATTGAATCTGGGTTGGTATGCTTTTTGATTGCAATGAAAAGCTGTGTGCTTTGTATGTTCCAAATTCGAATAGTTTTAATGGGTTTTGAGTTGTGGTGGAGTTTGGTTTGCTGAATTGGTATGTGGGTTTTGTCGAAATGATCTGGATGTGCTTTTTAGGTTGTTTGTGTTTTCTGTTTAATAGAATTTATGACTATAGTTATAGGTTTTGGTTCCATAGATAATCTGGGATGTTTGATCTTTGTTTTTAGCATAATTAAGTAGTGGAGAAGTCAGATGAGAACTCTTCTGCTTTTTTGTACTCAGGTAGCCTACAAGAAACAACAGAAAAAGAGGATTAGTGTTGAAGCAATTGCGTGGTACCGTTTTAGGTGTGTTTGTGATCTGGTCAATCGAATCTCTTGAAGTTTGTAAAAAAAAAAAAGAGGAGAGCTGGAGAGGGAATACTTGGGATCGAGCTTTCGATCAAGGAGTGGATTATGTTTTGGAAAGAAAATGGCTGCAGGGACAGATACCCCATCTTCACTTTCCATGTTAGATGGCAGTTACAGAAAGAACGTAACTGTTACAAGGGAAGAGAAATCAAATATTTTTGATAACATGAAGCAGAGTTGCAGGAAACACAAAAAAACCAGTTGCAGAATCCTTCTTCCTCTTCTTCTTGCTCGAAATCTGCTTTCTCAAATCAGTGGAGCAGAGTTTCAAGGTTGGCCACTTAAACCAGGCACTGTACACCTTTGCACCTTTCTCTCTGGCACTTTGAGCCATCCAATTCACAGATTGGCTCTCGTAATCAAACATGGTTAACAACCTCTTGTTTGTATGAAAATGGTATGACTCGGCCAACAATTTAAACGCAGAACATGGTTTGAGTTTGCATTTGGAGGAAACAACTAGTTATTGGCGCCAAAATACCCCCACGCAGTAAAAGATGGCGCCAAATATTATGTGACTAAAATACCCCTACTGTTAACGGTCGTTTACAAAGTTTTTTGAATTTTAACGGCTGATTTAGACGGAGTGATCAAAGTGAACACAAGTGTAATTCGATAGTGAGCAAAGTGATATTGGACAAACTTCAGTGAGCAAAGTTTAGAATGGGGCATACTTCAGTGATCAATCCAGCCATTTTCCCTTATTTCTTATACCAGCTAACTATTCTTCTAGCTATCCAGCCATGTCAAAATCCATCCAAATATAAAAGAAAATTTATTACCAATTTATTCTGTGTCCTAAACAAAACGAGTAACTGAAAAATCATAGAAATGCAGCAAACTCTCATTTCTTCCTTTTGCCTCATCTTGCTGGCTTTCTCCTCCAGAGTCCTTAGTGAAAAACACAGTTGTGGGAAACATGGCCTAGCTATCAAATTCCCTTTCAACTTCAAAGACAGCCACCTAGAAAATTCCGGGTATCTTGGGTTTCCTGTATCCTGCAATGAAAATCAGGAAACCATTCTTGAGCTGCCAATCCCCGTCAAATTCGCAATCAAAACCATAGACTATAAGGCTCAGAAAATCCAGCTATATGACCCAGAACATTGCTTGCTGATGAAGCTATTGAAAGTCCACAACACGTCAGTCTCTCCCTTCAGCTACTCAGAATGTAAACAAAAGAGGGGTTTATGAACTTGCAAATATGATTACTCAAAATTAATTTATAATTAAAATAATAATTATAAATAAAGAATACCAATGGGTTCCGACGGATGTTAAATAGATAAGGAAAGTAGAATCCGTTTAAGTCGAGTCGTGTGTATCACACACTTTTCTTAAGACAATTACGCCGTCTCTATTGATGCAAAAGGACTTCTTAGCGTTCGTCTCCCAAAATACAACGACCTTTCGAGTTCTTGTAGATGCACTGCTACAAGAACACCTACGAACTGCTAGTACTTTTTATCTGTCACCAGAATAAAACAAGAGCACAAGTGCAGAAGAGAGAATGATCTTCAAAAGAGAAGAGCTCAATGCTTTGTGTTGGTGTTAGTGTTGGTGTAGGTATATATCTCAACCTATGGAAAAGGAGGCCCTTTTTATAGTGTGAGGAATGGCCAAGGCTATTAAAATCAATCATCAATATAGGGAACTCAATAGTCATGAATATCTCACTCAATGGTCATGAACATCCCACTCAATGTTCATAATACACATTAAATCATATGTTACTAGAATATCAAAAAAATTCCAGTAGCAACTGAAGAGTCACTTGACTCTTACCATTTCCCTTTTTCAGTAGCCAACTTTAGATGACAATTTTTCATTCATCCCAAAACCAAATTGGTCATATGAACACATAATATTGTAGTCTTCATTATGAAGAATACAAATCCAAGTTCAATTCTCATTAATTATAAGTGTAACATACTTTAATTAATCCATTTAAATTTGGTTTCAAAAAGGGTTTTAAACCCATTTTTCCAACAATTCCCCACATGAATAAAATTGGTCACCAAAGACTCGATAGAATTGGTGATAGATTTCTATGGTCGAAACCTGCATAGGATAGGTAGGTTTTACCCTTTGAACCTTCCCTTGTGAAAGTATGATTACGTTACTAACTAAACAGTAGACGCGACGTCTTTGAACTATTCATTATTTTGTGTAACTGATATCATACCGCACACAGGAGTCTTCCTGGTACATTGCAGTTCTCACTATTGTGCCCGTTTTGGCCCTGGACACACGCCTGGTTCTGTAAGAGTTTGATAAGAATTGTGCCCCAACAATTCCCTTAGAAGCGGCCCCACTTCTCTCTTACATAGGTGATCTCTTAATTAAGAGTAACCCGCATTACTCCGCTCGGTTTTTCCGACGCATAAGAATCATTAAAAGCTTGGCTTAACCTAACTCTTACGGGTATCACTGTTTTTCATCATAGGAATGGATTTGGGTACTCCCCACAGTGATCCAATCTCATCTCCACAATTTAGTTTTCCCATTTGAACCTAGCTCTTGGGATCTCCAGTCTACTAGGTTGGGTATCCACTGTATAAATTTTATTTTCCAATGGGTTTTAATCTCATTCCTCTTGATGATTTTGTCAACTAACTCTCTAGTTAACCCTTTGGTTAGCGGATCCGCAATATTTATCTTTTGACTTCACATAGTCAGTCAAGATAACTTCAATAGAGAGTAGTCAATTGGTATTATGTCCTCGAAGGATGTGTCTAGACTTAGCATTGTACATCTTACTTTGTGCCCTACTAATTGCAAATTGACTATTACAATAAATTGCAGACACATGTCTTGTCAATCTTGGAATATCCTCCATATTGGTGTAACCATTGTCATTATTCCCCACATTTGTTTGGTACCACAAACTCATACTTCATTGTGGATCTAGTTATAATGGTCCGTTTGGAGGATTTCCATAACACTGTTCCACTTTCTAGTGTGAACACATAACCGCTAGTACACTTAAAGACTATCGTGTTAGATATCCTTTTTTCATCTCAGTATCCTTCTAGGACAACACAACTCAAATATTACTCGTGTGTCTCTTTGACTTGCTCACATAAGCAATATCCATATTTTTCATGTCAAATATGAAATTTAACATATCTCTAGTGGATTTAATCATCTTATTATTGCATTCAAACAATAAACATGTCATTACATATCCACTTGCTTTCAAAATGAGTTAAAGTATCATAAAGCATACTTTGACCCTTGTCAATGTTAATTAGTCTACATAGAGCACCATAATTATCATATATCTTGGTCTATCATGCCATATATTTGGATGGCTCAACCATATTGGTGAAAAGAAACTTTATTCATTCTTGGACAAATGTCATTTACAAGAATTAAATAATCCACCACTCATGGTCCTATTTTATTTTATAAACTTGGCTTGGTCATACCACAGCTCTATGTCTTTTATTCCACAGTCATAATCATTGACTTCATCCATGCCCTGTTCGTTGAACATATTTTCAACAAGTGCATCAAGTGAAGCCCATTCAATTTCTCAGATTTTTCTCTTTGTGAGACTGAGACATGTATTCAGGCAATCACATCCATGGTCGGCATCTTGATCGACTCTTGGTTGTTTCAGTAATTTTTCAATTCTGAAAACACACCCATAAGTGTTAATTGAAATAACCACTTATTTATTAATTCAATGTAAATGTAACTTACAAATTCCGTAAGACAATAATATCTGTATAGGCAACCATTCCATAAGACAAGTATACAGGCAACCAATTCTGTTTAGGCAACCATTTGGTAGTACAGGTGTTACGCAATCACATCCGGTTGGCACCTTGATTGACTCTTTGGTTGTTTCAGCAATTTTTTCAATTATGAAAACACACCTATAAGTGTTAATTAATATAATCACTTATTTCTCAATTCAATGTATACGTAAGCTACGAATTCCATAAGGCAACAATATCCGTATAAGCGACCAATTCCGTTTAGGCAGCCATTACATAAGGCAACAACAAGCTTCGAAAGAACCTTAAATCCATTTAGGCAACCATTACATAAGGCAACAACAAGCTTCGAAAGAACCTTAAATCCATTTAGGCAACCATTACATAAGACAACAACAAGTTTTGAAAGAACCTTAAAACCGTTCCATAAGGCAACAACAAGCTTCGAAAGAACCTTAAATCCGTTTAGGCAACCAGAACCTTAAATCTATTTAGGCAACCAATAAACCTCGAATCATACAAGCAAAATCAAATTTTAATTGTCTTAAGTTGTAAACAAAAGAGGGGTTTATGAACTTGCAAATATGATTACCCAAAATTAATTTATAATTAAAATAATAATTATAATAAAGAATACCAATGGGTTCCGACGGATGTTAAATAGATAAGGAAAGTAGAATCCGTTTAAGTCGAGTCGTGTATATCACACACTTTCCTTAAGACAATTACGCCGCCTCTATTGGTGCAAAAAGACTTCTTAGCGTTCGTCTCCCAGGATACAACGACCTTTCGAGTTCTTGTGGCTGCACTGCTACAACAACACCTACGAACTGCTAGTACTTTTTATCTATCACCAGAATAAAACAAGAGCACAAGTGCAGAAGAGAGAATGATCTTCAAAAGAAAAGAGCTCAATGCTTTGTGTTGGTGTTGGTATTGGTGTTGGTGTAGGTATATATCTCAACCTATGGAAAAGGAGGCCCTTTTTATAGTGTGAGGAATGGCCAAGGCTATTAAAATCAATCATCAATATAGGGAACTCAATAGTCATGAATATCTCACTCAATGGTCATGAACATCGCACTCAATGTTCATAATACACATTACATCATATGTTATTAGAATATCAAAAAATTTCCAGTAGCAACTGAAGAGTCACTTGACTCTTACCATTTTCCTTTTTCAATAGCCAACTTTGGATGATAATTTTTCATTCATCCCAAAACCAAATTGTCATATGAACACATAATATTGTAGTCTTTATTATGAAGAATACAAATCTAAGTTCAATTCTCATTAATTATAAGTGTAACACACTTTAATTAATGTATTTAAATTTGGTTTCAAAAAGGGTTTTTAACCCATTTTTCCAACACAGAAAACCAAATGAATGATATTACCTTATTCAATTGTTCTTCATCTGAATTGAAGTCGCCGGCCTGGTCGATTTATTCAGTCCCCTGCTTTAGAGGCCCTGGCTACCAAATATACTATATTTCTTCTTCCGTTGAGATTGAGTACTTGCCCCTCCTGTCTTGAACAAAGATGAGTAATCTTTCATCGGTTCCTTGCATAAGGGATACAACTCGAAGTCTTCATTTGGAATGGTCTAAACCACATTGTGGACTATGTGAAGCACAGGGCAAGGTATGTGGATTCAAGAACAATGGCACCACTAGTACTGAAATTGAATGCCTTCTCATGAAGAAACAAGGTACCGGGTAACATTAACATATATGATTTAATTTCGCTATATATTTGTTACAGATTCCTAGCATATTAGCATATATATGATGATTGTTCCTATGCACATGAAGTTTCATTCGAAGCAACATATATATTTGCACATGATGAATTGATAGAAAGTTGGAAACTATGCACAAATAATGTATCACTGGAAAAAGCTAGGGAGCTCATTTAGTCCCACATTACTTTAATAAAAGCTTCATCTGCAGTCCTGTAATGTTACACCATTAGTTATGTTGATAGCTCACAATTTATATAAGTAATTTGACAAGTAGGGTCTTATTTTTCTGTTATCCTTTTTTCTAGGTCCGAAAACAAAGTTGGTAGCTACTGGTGAGTATTCTAACAGACTCTTTGGTTTATTTCATATAGAGAATCCATTTTGTGATATTTACTCAGAGAATTAACTTCCAGGTGCATCCTTGGGTCTACTCATTCTACCTGCTGGTGCTGCTTTTCATGTACATAGTGCTGACAGAAAGGAAAAACAGAATCAATTAAAAATTGAAAGATTTTTAGAGGATTATAGAGCTCTCAAACCAAGCAGATACTCTTATGCAGACATAAAGAGGATTACAGATCAGTTTAAGGACAAATTAGGCCAAGGAGCCTATGGAACTGTTTATAAGGGAAAGCTTTATTGTGAATGTTTTGTTGCTGTGAAAGTTCTCAGTAGTACTAAGGGAGATGGGGAAGAGTTTGTAAATGAAGTGGGAACAATGGGTCATATCCACCATGTCAATGTAGTTCGCTTGGTTGGATTCTGTGCTGATGGGTTTAGACGAGCTCTTGTCTATGACTTCTTACCTAATGGTTCCCTGCAAGATTTCATTTCAACGGCAGACAATAACAATGCCTTCCTTGGTTGGGATAAGTTGCAAGATATTGCTCTAGGCATAGCGAAATGAATTGAATATCTGCACCAAGGATGTGATCAACGGATCCTCCATTTTGATATCAAACCCCATAATGTTTTGCTTGACCATAACTTCACCCCAAAGATTTCTGATTTTGGTTTGGCCAAGTTATGTTCCAAGGATCAGAGTATAGTGTCAATGACTACAGCTAGGGGCACAATGGGGTACATTGCACCAGAAGTATTCTCCAGAAACTTTGGAAATGTGTCCTATAAGTCAGATGTGTATAGTTATGGAATGGTCCTGCTTGAAGTGGTAGGTGGAAGAAAGAACATCAGTTCAACCACAGAGAACACAACTGAAGTTTACTACCCGGAATGGATTTATAATCTACTAGAAGAAGGTGAAGACCTTCGTATCCATGTAGAGGAAGAAGGAGATGCTAAAATAGCAAAGAGACTTGCGATTGTAGGTCTCTGGTGCATCCAATGGCACCCGGTCGATCGTCCTTCTATGAAAGGGGTGGTTCAGATGTTGGAAGGAGGAGAAAACTTGACTATGCCTCCCAATCCTTTTGCCTCTCAAGGTCCTGCAGGAACAGATGCAAGTACACCTGCCAGAAGATTAAACCTTCAACTGGAAGCAATTGCTGAGTTAGAGTAGTACTATTATGTGTATTTTTTTTTTTATATACTTTATGCGCAGTTATGCACGTAAAGGTGACAAAAATTATTATCAGTTAAGTGAATGAATGCATGGTTAATGACTTGGTGTAAGTCGTGGAACAATGCTACCCTGAAGTAATAGAATGGTTGATGGTACTTGAATATTGGATTTGTCATAAACCTGTAGCTTGTACTTAGTAATCTGGGTGCTATATATATATTTTGGCCTGAGAAACTGATGCAAAACAATGATAGAGCATTAGAGCAGTTGTAACTTGTAACGAAAGCAGTGAAAGAACATGATTAACACACTCGGCCATGTACTATTTTGGATTAAGAGAGATTTCAGTGCAAATTTGCAATCATATTAATTAGTGTAAGAGGTCTCTCACTATATTTTTCCAATAATTCTCCTACTCCTTCCTCTTCTTTTCTATGCAATATTTACTTGAGTGAAAGGGTTATGAATCGGGTATGGGCCTGGGTCGCGCATCTTATAAAACATTTTCTCTGATACCTTTTCTTTCGGATCTCAGTTTCTTTGATACCCTTTCATAAAACTGAATAACATTAAGAAGCAACCAAGAACAGTTCCACAATTACATAAACAAAACCATATATATTAATCACCAAATGAACTAGTCTGACGAGGCGAGTAACTACGAGTTGTACATGAGAGCTATTTGTTCAGCGACACAACTGCAGGTGGTGATTTGCTACACTGCAAGGCAATGGTTAGCAGGAAATGATCCTCTTAATTATGTGGTTTCAAGTTCTCTTTAATATGGCACGACTTGGGGATAGTTTGGGATTGCTTTTATATATCCTATTATCTGAATAAATCACGTATTATTTACCGTATAGATAGTAACAAGTGCAGGTATGCTCCCCGCAGTGTCTAATTTGAGCATTGGGGGATTTGGGGCACCACTATGATGTTGTTGTCACATTATTTGCAAGTGTTCCTAGTCGCTGCAGTGCTTTGGATTATGTTGTAGTCGTAAAGGTATTATATGTGTCGCAGATGAGTTGACTCAGTACCATTAGGATTGGACGGCCAGCGGCGAAGGGAGCACTTGGCCAGGGTAGGCAAGTGCCACCCCTGAGATTCTTGTAAAAAAAAATACTATATGTGTATATGTTAATATGTATGTGTATGTTATACTTCCTATTATAGGACCTGACTTTCTCTTCCCATTTTCCTTCTTTGTTTAATAATTTGTATGTATCATCCCATCCATTCGTGTATATAAACAACTTGCAATTAATCCTTGCATAGTTTAAAATAAATAAGCAACTTGCATTACTTTATTTTAATGTAACCAATTGACTTTGTTAATGTCAGAGTTCCATACCACCATTACCAATTTACCACGCCTTGGTTTTGTTTCCATTGGGAACAACAAAGTTCCTTTCTCTTATTTTTTCTTCTTCTGAGACTCTCTCCGCCGCTGCAGGCGCTGCTTTCCACTCCCAGCTCAATTTCCATTCTCCATTCAAATCAGGTAATTTTTAGGCATTCTAGTTATCCTCACTTCTCTCTCTCTCTCACTCACTTTACTCTCGTACTCATAATATGTAGCATGATGCCATGATTAGTTCATCAATAATCATTTAATTTGATTTAAGCTTAATAGTTTGAATTTAATTTAATGTAGTAAATTTGTATTTGCAGACTGAAGTGGTTGAATTGGGACTCTTGGGACTTGTTTGGTGAGTTCAAGCCTTAAATTAGTGTCTTGAGTTGCTAGGTGAGCAAAGATCATGTTTTTATTTTTTCGGTGGATCTTGGATTTGTGGATTTTGATTTGATTTTTTATGAACAAACAAAAGATACAAGTCAATTTATAAGCATGAAGTCTGATTTATGTTTATTAGTAGTGTGTGGAAATTTGTTTACCCCTGTCATCAGTGGATTCAGTGTCATGTTAGAATGTAGCATACTACTTATTTTGGATAGAAACTAAGTATCTTGTTTATAATTTAGAGCTATGGAAAGATTTTTCAAGAGATTACCAACACCGGAGACTCTAGCATCGTCTCCAAATAGTCCCAAAAGAATTTTACTAAAGCAAAGAAAAATCCACCGCAACAATCATCCATAGAAGTTGATTTGAATAATATCATAGCTGATCCTGGATTGCGTCCTCGTATACAAAGTTATCACCCTAATGTCCGAGACCAAGTTCGGAGAGTGTACTTGCAAAGAGGTCCTTGCCAACCTCAACTTCATAATTTTCGTCAAACACTTACAAATGGATCGTTAAGACGATTCATTCGTAATTGGTATGATGAATATCCTACATGGTTAGAGTATATATAGTGAAAGTGAAGATGCTGCATATTGCCTTAATTTGTTGTTTTCTGTTCAGACCAGATATTGGAGGTCAATCAGCTGGCGATGTGTTTGTTGGTACTGGATTTATAGATTGGAGAAACAAAAGTAAACTGGATAAGCATGTCGGAAAATTTAATAGTTCACATAGCATAGCTTGGAGAAATTGTGAATCTTTGCTGAACCAAAAGGAGCATATTACAACAATCGTCTCAAAGCATAATGATCAAGATAGATGTGACTATAGAATTCGTCTTTGTGCATCAATCGGTGTTGTTAGACTTCTGTTACATCAAGGGCTTCCTTTTCGTGGACATGATGAGTCAGAAGATTCGGACAACCAAGGAAACTTTCTTGATATTTTGAATTGGTTGTGTGAATACAATGATGGTATAAAGGCTGTGACTTTGAAGAATGCTCCTGATAATCTGAAGTTGACATCACCGGATATTCAAAAAGACATTGTAAGTGCTATTTCCACTAAAATTATTCAAGCAATCATCAATGACATTGGTGATCCGTTGTTTGCCATTCTTGTTGATGAATCTCGTGACATGGCAAATAAGGAGCAAATGGCTATTGTTTTGCGTTATGTGAAACATGGTCGTGTGATTGAGCGTTTTGTGGGTATTGAACATGTTATGAATACTAATGCTACCACTCTTAAGCATTCTATTGATGATTTCTTCTCTCGACATGGATTAAGCATCTCTAGATTAAGAGGGCAAGGGTATGATGGAGCAAGCAACATGAGAGGTCAATTTAATGGTCTTAAAGCATTGATCTTGAAAGACAACGAATGTGCTTTTTATGTTCATTGTTTTGCGCATCAACTCCAATTGTCTCTTATAGCTGTGGCGAAGAAACATGAGACAATGGAACACTTCTTTACCTTAGTTACTATGGTAGTGAATGTTATTGGAGCTTCACCAAAGCATCTCGATCTTCTTAGAGATTATCATGCTAAGTTTATTTTAGAAACAATTCATGGTGGTAATCTATCAAGTGGAAGAGGCCAAAATCAAGAAACAAATCTCAAGCGAGCTTGTGACACGCGTTGGAGTTCTCACTTCAATTCGTTATTAAGCTTGGTCAAAATGTTCTCATCAGTTATGCAAGTGCTGAAAGATTTAAAACAAGGTGATGGAATGACCTCTGAACATAAGTTTCAATGTCAGGTACTTTTAGATTATATGCAGTCATTTGATTTCATCTTTTGTCTACATGTCATGAAGAAAGTGTTGGGAGTTACATATGATTTGTCACAGTCTTTACAAAAAAAAGATCAAGACATTGTGAATGCTCTGAATTTGGTGACAATAAGCAAGGGTAGATTGCAAACGATGAGGGACACTGATTGGGATCATTTACTTGGTGAAGTGTTTTCTTTTTGTGAGGAGCATTGTATTGAAACTCGTAATATGGATGATGAGTTTCGAGTTAAAGGAAAACCACCGAAGCGAAATGCTCAAATAGTCACAAATATGCATCATTATCGTGTTGAGTTATTCTACAATGTTATTGATGTGCAACTTCAAGAATTAAACAATCGGTTTAATGAAAAGAATACTGAGTTGCTTCTTTGTGTTGCATGCTTGAATCCAAGTAATTATTTCTCTTCTTTTGACAAAGAGAAGTTAGTATGTCTTGCCAAGTTTTATCCGAGTGATTTTTCAGAAATGGATATTCAAATTCTTGAAGAGCAACTAGAGAATTACATAATGGACATGCGTTCAAATGATAAGTTCTCAAAATTGCATGGGATTTCTGATCTTGCACAAATGATGGTTGATACAAAAAAGGACAAGACTTATGCCTTAGTCTACTTGCTTCTAACTTTAGCACTTATTCTACCGGTTGCAACAGCAAGTGTAGAGAGAGTGTTTTCTGCGATGAATATTGTAAAGACTCGGTTGCGTAATCGAATGGGAGATGAATGGATGAATGGTTGCTTGACTGCTTATATTGAGAAGAAGATCTTTGATAGCATTGACGATGAAGCTATTATTCATCAATTTCAAAACATGAAGCCTCGTAGAATGCATTTGTAGTTCTCTCAGTCTCATTTGTTAAGAGCATTTTGTGTAAATGCATAAGTTAGTGGTTTTTTGTCATTCTATACTATTAACTAGAGAGATATGGGCATATATATGTACTGTTTTGAGATACACTGAACTCAAGTTAGATATAAGCATTTTTATTATTGAATCAATCTATTGTATTTGTTATATTTGATATATTGGCACATGCTCAGGTTTTCTTGTTCTTCTTTTTTTTTCGGAGAGAAAAATTTCGCCCCACCTGAACAGATTTCCTGGCTCCGCCACTGTGGACGGCCAAATACTTGTTCTATGGAATTATGGAAATATTTCCGTGAGAAGAGGCAGGTGTACTACTCTCACTATTGGCATTGTGATGGTAATTTTAATTTCAACATGGTCATAATATATTAAGGGTCTGATTCTCACGGATATATGTACGTACCAGTTGAGTGAGCTATGAGCTTTTTCTTAATTTATAAAAGAAATTATAGTACTAATGCTGCAATTGAAACCCAACTTGAAATTTGTCACGGTGAGAAATGGATCACAAACTAAGGTTTCACTGTAATATTGACTCTCAAAAGTAAAAATTGTTTCCGGAAGAATACGTAAATCGCAGAAATTAACAATTCATGAGATGTCAAACAATTAGAAATAGTTTGGAAATTAAGTTTATATCTGTCTCCTTACAGTCTTCATCAATAAATGGGAGTATGGGTCGTCTCATACTTATCATACTTTTGAGGTCGAAAGAGACATGAAAACTTACCACAGAAACTTCGTGCCAAAGAAAGATTTGAGATATGAAAAAGACCGAGCAAATTGCACTTAATCACCACAAATGTCAGAATTGTAATCCTCATATCCACGATCCACCCGCCCGCTTTAGTTGAAGGAATTTGTGGAAATTCCAAGCTAGCTACTTGTCGTCAATGGCTCTCTGTAGCACACAGAGTGCAGATTACTCCAACGTATAGAAAGCTCTCTGCTGCTGCATGACTTTGATCTTGTAGTTTAAGTCTTGGTCAAGCTGCAAGTAGTAGAGTGTTGTAGTCCAATTCCACAATCGATCCCACCATGAGAGCCTCTGCCCTCTCAAGTAGCACGTCTTGGTCAATCTGCATGATCGACTTTGATCTTGTAGTTTAAGTCTTCGTCAACATGTCCCTGTACGTAATTGACAAATCCATCAATGCATGGGAGCCTCTGCCCTCTCAACTCTCAAGTTGAATCTCTGCATTCTGTATATAGCTGGAAATGATCATTCCTCTAGCTAGCATATTGAAGGAAACATACGTCGTAAAAATTGTTGGACGAAATTCCTATAAAATTAAAACATAAACCGGTATATTAGTAATAGTTCCTATTCAGAGCGAACCTTCGTTCTGAAATTAACGTGCGAAGTTCTTTTTTTGACACACTTTTTTGTCATATTTTAACATCTCCACCGTTCAGATGTTAGAACCTAATGTCTAAATCATTTCTGTAAAATTTCATCTAACTTAATAGTCGTTTGACCTTTCATTATGGTAATTTATACGAACAGTTCAGGTTGAACATATTCGGTTTGTTCATTGATTTAATATAGTCTCGATACCTTAACAGTAACCAAATTAGATGAAATTTTGTAGGAATGATTTATACATTAGGTTCAAACATCTGAACGGTGGAGATGTTATAATATGACCAAAAAAATGTGTCAAAAAAAACTTCGCACGTTAATTTCAGAGCGAAAGTTTACTCTGGATAGTAACTGATATTAGTAATATCGTAAAAAAATAATAAATAAATAAAAAACAGTGAGAAAATATACTACTATAAAACATGTTGAAAAAATTTACCGAGTCGAAGTTTGCAAGTGCATCGTCACTATAGAAAATTTGAACCTACCGCACATGATTGAATGAAGAACTTCTTCTAAGATGCAATTAGTATTATCTGAGCTCCATCTTGCAATAAAGAAGCCCCATCTTTTTACTAATTTTGTAATTATGGTTGAGTGATTTGTAACCTCTTTTCTTGCTTAATTATTAGACCAGTTGTCGCTAAGGCGTTACACTATTTAAGGGCAGCTGATCCTTTGTCTCCAATTGTCTGTCTCCTTCCCTGTCCCTCTATTAACATATTGATATCTGTCTTTTCAAAGCCAACTCATATAACAGTCAAGTAACTCCGTTAACTGAAAAATAAAATCTATTTACATAGGTTTAGTTTGGTATTGAGTTTTGGAGTAAATAATCACTTATAATTATCATTATAAGTTGATTATGTGTTTGGTAAGTTTTTTATTAGGTGCTTATTTATAAAATTTAGTTGAAAAACCACGATTTTAAAAAACAGGTGACATGTTGTTTATTTAAAACACAGTTTTTCCATATTTGAGTTTTTTCACATTAATACCAAACTAAGCCATAGAAAGGAAAGAAAACGCATTATGCAATTCCAACTTGAGACTTCTCTGACTTCTCTCTCCTTGACAAATCAAGGTTTTTGTTTGAGTTTTGTACAGCTTTGTTACCGTCACAATTCTCTTCTGTATTTGGATGGGTCAATCTGGTATACCTTACGCTGGAGATTTTGGTTTAGGGTTTTTGGGCGCTATTGAATCTTCATCTGGTTTGTCTTCTTTGCAATTGTTGAAGCAAATGGGTTGTCTATTTTTATATTGTTTGATTGATTGAATTAGATTTTTCTAATGGATTTGTAAAATTTGAGTTTTTGTTGAAATATGGATTCTTGTAGAAATCTGAGTTCATGTTGGCATTTGGGCTGACGTCGACATCTGAAAACATAATGGATTTGGGTTCATGTTGATGAAGTCGAAATAAGTTTATGTAGTTAGTACCAAAGTTAAAAATACCCAACTATCATATAGGCATGAGAGGCAAAAAAATTTGAAATTGAAATTTTTTAGCTCGTCCTGCTTTCGATCTGCCATGAGATCCATTGCTAATCAAATGATAAGCATACCAATTAAGCAAAATTGCTTAAGAAGTCAAGGGTTGAGATAGATACCATATGAATTTGACAGACATCGAGTAATTCATAGGGTGGGAAAGAAGAGAAGAGGGGAGATTTTGTTGTGAGAAAGAGAGAGACACAGGTTGTATTTCATAATTCTTTTTTTCAACATTTTAGAAAAAATGACTATCTATCTTTGAAAATTAGAAAAAAAGCACATTCTTTTTCACTTTATAAAAAAAGACATAATTTTAATATGTTTATCATAAAAAAGTCAATTCTATTTAACTAAATAATAAAAAAGGCTGTTTTTAGTTTTATTAATGACCGTAATACCCTTTTCTTGTTATTTTTTTTTAACATAATTCAAAACTCTCTCTCCTCTCTCTCTCTGTTTTGTCCTCACCAACTCCACCTCGCCACTCAACGCCCTCGCCAGCCAGTACTTCGGCCTCTTCACCAACGCCACCGTCCCCGTCGTTGCACTGTTCCTCGCCGTCGAGCTCGACTCCGACCGCAATCCCGAGTTTAACAACCTTGACGGAAACCACATCGGAATCAACCTCAACAACATCGAGTCCACCGCACCACCTCCGCCGGGTACTACAACTCTAGCAGTGTAGCTACCTCCAGAGCCTCCTCCGTCCCGCCGTCATCAAGTAAGCCGAACTCGAATTTGCTTAGAATTGAATATGAAATTGAAACAATGACACTGATTTTGCTTCGGTTTTGGAAATCAAACAGAGAATTAGAGCTAGGTCGTCACCGCTCGGAAATCCACTGGAGGAAAGGCGCCGAGGAAGCAGCTGGCGACCAAGGCTGCCCAGAAGTCGGCAGTTCCGGCTCGTTATATGATCTTTCTCAAATCGAGGTATGGTAATGTAGTTGCTTTTGAGTTTAGTTGCTTTGCTAGTTTAATGAAACTGTTAGTTCATAGCCCCGTATTGATTAAAGCATGGAATTTGAACTTAGGGTTAGTGACTATAGTGAATCGTGCAGCAATTTCAGGTGGTTAGTGTTGTTGGTGGCAATGGCATTGTATGATCTCACCGCGGTTCTGTTGCCTGTTGGGCCGCTGAGGTTGTTGGTGGAGCTTGCGATTTCGAGAGACGAAGAAATTCCAGCTTTGGTTTATTAGGCCCGGCCTGTGGTGGCTTCGCAGGATCCAAGGGGTGGTGTGGTTCAGAGAAGGGTTTGGAGAGACAGGAGGAATGAGAGTGAGAATAATGAAAATGTTGGCGCGGGTTTGGGCGAGAATGGAAGTTCCGGGGTGAACTCTAATGTGAGTGCTAATGTTGAATTTGGTAACAGGAGTGATTCGAGTTTGGTTAGGGTTGAAGAGGGGGAGGGTTCCGGATAGGGGTCAAGAGCTTTCTGTGCCGTTACTAGAGCAGATAACGAGTGCTCAGCAGCGTGGGCAGGATGATGTTGTGTCGGGTGATAGTATGTTCCTGGAAGGTATTGGATTGGGATCTTCTGGGTCAATCAAGTTGGGATTGGGGGAGACTTCATATTCTATAGTGTTTCAGTTGGGACTTGGGAGGGCAGCGATGTATGATTTTATGACTGTGTATGCTTGCTATCTCGCGATCATAGGTGGTTTGGGAGTTACTTTGATACTGCTGGCTTTGTATCAGAAAGCTTTGCCAGCTCTTCCGGTATCAATAATGCTTGGTGTACTGTTTTATGTACTGAAATGGCTCTTGCTTGAAGTCTTTGTTGTACAATGTTCTTTGAATCTCATCATGTTTTAGATACATGGGTTGGGTTGTAGAAGCTTAACAGGCAGCTGCAGAAATCATTAGAGTATGTTTTACTATATGTTGATTTGTTGTTGCCACTCGTATATATGTTTTTCTAATCAGTGGTTGCATCATCAGAATTTACAATGTTTAGTATATGCGTTAGATTTTGGATTCTGGTTGTTCATAGTTGGGTGCCAAAGAAATAATGAGGTACTGGTCTATTGGATTTGGAATGTGGTCAATGTGCACACAGGGAGGTGGATCAAAGTTCAGATCATGGTCCAAAGCTCTGTCCTTAACCAAGTTGATTAATTCAGCTAGCTTCAAAATATATTGCATATTCATTTATCTGTATCCATCTTATGTATACTCAATTGTGTATTTGGCAAACACACTGATGTTAATTGATTTTTCAATTGAAAAATTAGGTGATCTCCCTAATTTAGTGTTTTATTGTTGTTCTCCCTGCATTGAGTCTATGAACTATCTATGGTATATCAACGACATAAGACTTGTTTATCTTATTTTGATCAGTTACTAATCCTAACCAGCATTTTGCATCTAATCACCGCAAGTCAATAACCTAATGTCAGATTATATTACTGTAGAAAGAGAAAAATATTGCTAATAAGCATCAATATATTATTGTCTAATTTTGCTTAAGAAGACTAACATCCATTACAATGTAATCCTGACAAAATACGACACATGCAAAACATCTTTTTCCAAAGAAAAAAAAGAGAAAAAGAAGAAAAAAAGAATTAATTTCAGTTTACCTACTTGAACTTTGGTTGAATCATCACTTCAGTCCCTATACTTTTGATTTCATCAACTACACCCCTATACTTTCTAAATTAATCAACTAATACTAATTTTATAAATTTCGTACAAACGATCTATCAATACCAAAGACTTTTTGGTATCTTTTTCCTACATTAATGCACCGTTACCATATTACGATTATAAATAAAGCTAAACAAATCATATAATCAAGTTGAACAATAGAAAATAAACAAAAATAAATCATATATGGTAAAACAAAAAGACATCACCATATATGATTTGTTTTCTATTGTTCAACTTGATTATATGAATTGTTTAGTCTTGTTTATAATCGTAATATGGTAACGGTGCATTAATGTAGGGAAATTGTACCAAAAAACCTTTGGTATTGATATATTGTTTGGACGAAATTACAAAATTGGTATCAGTTGATTAATTTAGGGAAGTATAGGGGTGTAGCTGATGAAATCAAAAGTATAGGGACTGAAATGATGATTGAGCCAAAGTTCAAGTAGGTAAACTGAAATTAATTAAAAAAAAAAAAAACACAAAACACTAAAATTTTAAATAATAAGCAAAGTTTCACTTCCTGCATTTTTTTTGTTTTTCATAGTTGCTATGATAGCTACTTGAATAGTTCTCAGCTTTTGAACAAACAAGAACTGTTACTTTCATAGTTACTAGCATAGTTAGTCAGATAGTTACTAAGATGATAGTTACTTAGATAGTTAGTAAAATAGTTACTTAGATAGTTATTAATATAGTTACTAAAATGATAGTTACTTAGATATTAACTAAGCAGCACGGACACGAGTACGAGTGTCCAATACGGACACGATTCGATACGTGGACACGTCAAAATTAATTTTTTTTCGGACACGGACACGCGGTGGACATGATAATTAAATAATATTTTATAGATATGTATAATTAAAAAAAAAAAAAAAACCCAGCCCAAGCCCGAGTCCGAGTCCGAGTCCGAGTCCATGGCCCAAGCCCAAGCCCAAGCACTGACCCCATCACTATCCAATACTAACCCCACTACACCCACCAACAATGCTACTCAAAATCAGGGTATTGGGAGAAAACGCCTACAAAATATTGGTTTTTTATTAAAGCTTCAATCTTGCTAAAGTAAAGCTTTTGAGATAAAAAGGTGGAGACTTTACAGAGAGATTGAGGGAGGAGAGTGAAGGAAGGGCTTGGGAAACTGAGGAGTTCATTGATTTGCTAACACAAGCGACAGAGGAGGAGGGTTTCGAGTTCTAGCTTGGGGTGGATGGCGGTGATCAATACGTTGGTGGGTAAGGTCTCCAAACCAAACACCATTTGGGTTTCTGGTTTTTGCTCCTTCTTCTTCTCCTGCTGCTCCATTTTTCGGTCTGGTTCGTCGCACCCAATCACTGAATGTGAACAATCACGATCGATCCCTAACAGTAACCCCCAAATTGAAAGGTGAAAGACGAAAATACCCCCGTGTCCAACACAGCTAGCGTGTCCGTAGCGTGTCCGATATTCAATTCGCGTGTCCAGCTGGTTTTGGGCGAATTGCAGCGTATCCGTGTCTAAACCGTGTCGGACACGCGACACACGCCTAGCACAAAGTGTCCGTGCTACCTAGGATATTAATAAGATGGTTAGTAAGATGATAGTTACTTAAATAGTTAGTACGATAATTAGTAAAATAGTTATTAAGATAATTAGTAAGATAGTTACTAAGATGATAGTTACTTAGATAGTTAGTAAGATAATTATTAAAATGATAGTTACTTAGATAGTTAGTAATATAGTTAATAAGATAGTTACTAAGATGATAGTTACTTAGATAGTTACTCAGATAGTTATTTCGATAGTTACTTGTTACTTGGATAGTTACTTAGATAGTTATTGCGATAGTTATTTGTTACTTGGATAGTTAATTTGATAATTACTCAGATAATTACTTCGATAGTTACTTGTTACTTTCACTACCAGCTTTGACAGAATAGCCGACGAAATTTTTTTCGTCGGCTATTCCAAATTTTCGTCGGCTATTCCTTCTACCGATGAAAATTTCGTCGGCTATAATTCGTCGGTAAAAGCCCATCAGTAAAAGTAATGGCCGACGAAAAAAACGACATCGTCGGCCATTCCAACCTTGGCCGACGAATTATGGCCGATGAAAATGATTTCGTCGACCAAAGCTTGGCCAAATATCCGACGAAATTCGTCGGCTATTTTCGAGTATGGCCGATGATTTCGTCTGAATATATTAATATTTTAAAGTTATAGCCGACGAAATTTAATTTCGTCGGCTATTTGTTCTGAATTATAGCCGACGATTTGGGCTATTTCGTCGGCTATTTCGTCGGAATATATTAATATTTTAAAGTTATAGCCGACGAAATAATGTCAATTTCGTCAGCTATAACTGCATTTTGGGCAAAAAAAATTACCGGATCGGAGGAGGAGAAGGAGGAGAAGGAGGAGGCCGGAGGAGGAGGAGGAGGCCGGAGGAGGAGGGGAAGGAGGAGGAGGAGGAGGAGGCCGGAGGAGGAGGAGAAGGAGGCCGGAGGAGGAGGGGGGGAAGGAGAAGAGAAAAAAGGCGGGAAGAAGCGATTTAAAAGATTTAGAAGGAGAATAGCCGACGATTTAAAAGATTTCGTCGGCTATACTTTGGAAGATCAACAGCCGTCGGATCTGAGCCATCCAACGGCGGACAATAAAAAGGCGCGGATCGCAAGATTTTAGTCGACGAAAATTATATTTCGTCGGCTAAACTTAGAGAATAGCCGACGATTTAATATATTTCGTCGGCTATACTTTGGAAAATCAACAGCCGTTGGATCTGAGCCATCCAACGGCGGACAATAAAAAGGCGCGGATCGCAAGAGTTTAGCCGACGAAAATCATATTTCGTCGGCTAAACTATTAGTCAAACCACTAAGTCAAACCTCTAAACGCTTAAAAACGGAAATTAGTCTAGTTAAACGACGGTTTCTGGCTTGACCTTCAACAGATAATAGTTTTAAATCGATGAGACGCAACTAATCGTATAAAAATTTTCCTGAAAATATTTACCGAACGTCAGGCTATGATAGGAGCATAATGTGCTACGATATTATATGCTTATGCCCTCGTTTATGCTTTGTTTAACCCTTATTTGTCTAAGATTGAGTCATAATATAGTTTAGTGTTAATTTGGTAGAGTTTGGCGAAAAATGGTTAAGAATCCGAAAAATGACTAAGTATGAGAAATCTGGAAAATAGTGAAAAATGTGTCTTTTTTGTGATTTTGAGATGAGCAAAAGTGCGATCTATCCTTATCCGAATTTAATGAAATTTGGTATGCTTATTATTCATATACTGAGGAATGTTGTGTTAAAATTTCATATCAATTGGAGTTCGGGAAGTCACCCAAAAGATGGCTGCAAAACGGCAGTCTGAGCAAACCAATCCAGGGGCTTCCAGGATTTTCCTGGGACTTTGATCCAACTTCGAAAAATCATTCCCGACGATTCACAAGGAATTTGATCGAGATATTTTATGGGGAGATGGCTATATGTGTCTAGTTTATCTGAGACTTGGAATCGCATCAATTGGAGCTCCGAGAAGGGAGATATGTCGGATTAACTGGAGCAAGGTCATTCCAGCCGAGTTGCTGCCGGTCTTGTGTTCTTGCGGGTTTGGGGCATTTTTCCATAGACCAAGCTCACCAAATGGAGTTGTCAAGCCTACACAAGAAGTTCATGTAGATATGCAGCCCAATCTAAAGAAGAAAATCAGAAAAAGAAGTTTCCTAGAAGAACCAAGAAAGGAAGGAACCAAAACCTTGTTGCACAAGGATTGCCTTTTCTGATTTGGACTAGGTTTTCTACCTAGGGTTTCTGCCGAATTTACCTCTATATAAAGCCATGTTTTCCTACAGAAAAACTTATCTCATCTCAAGCTTAAACACAAGGCCTAAACTCTACCAAAATTCCCCAAAGATCCTAGACAAAAACCTAAACCGAAAACCACCTTCATCTCACCTCAACCAAGTTTCTGCCTTGCCGAATCTTGGAACTTCTCCTCCATAACCTACTGCCGACACAACTCACTGCCGTGCAGCCTCACCCCAGCCTCCATAATCCGCCGGATCCACACGACTTGAAGCTCTCAAGGTGTCTCAAAGTGTGATCCACTCCCTTCTTTGGTTTAGTAATTTTTGTTTAGTTATGTTTAGTTTTGTCTATGAAACAATCATGTATGTTTGGTTTTGGTTTATATGTCTATGTATGAATCAATTTTGGTTTTATGAATTTTATGTTAAAGATTTTTTTGAATCGATGCTTAGATTTAAGTTTAGGTTTCGACAAGAACAATGATTTTGCATGCTAATTTGTAATATGTAACTTGTGGATTTCGTATGTATGGATAATTAGAGCAGTGGTATTAGAAGCATGTTTAGGATTTAAATTGGTTAGTAATCTAAGATGAGGGCATGAAAATCGATACTTGGTGTTGTCTTTGAACATGATCTAGGTATTAGGTTTAATCTGCTAGAGTAATTACAAGCTAGATGGACCTGACGGACTCTATGATTTGTGTTATTCACTTAGGGTTATTAATCTTAGAACTTGCATGCTAAATAAGATGATTGACAACCTTACTTGTTTACATGTTTTCGATTTAAGACTCTTGTGCGATATATATTAAGTCTTAACCGGATTAGCATAAAAATCTTTACGGCTAGAACGGAAGTTTGTTCTAAAGAACTTGAGGAGTCTAGTAACTAGGTACAGAGCGGAAGCTCTAGTTATGGTCGAAACTAATTTGAGTCTTGAACATGCTGAATACTTGTCTCTTACTTTCTTGCATGCGAATCTACTTGTTAAAGAGTCTTTGGTGCTAAATGTTTTGTGAGAGATGATGATCACTTGTAAATAGTAGCTTTAGGATTTAATTTCATGTCTTAAATTCATGTCTAGGAATTTAGAGGCAGCTTTGCTGCCAAGCCTTTTATCCCCCATAATTTCGTGTGTGAATATGTATATATGTATATAAGTGTGACAATTATGTATATATGTATTTGTGAAAATTTGTGTTAACATTCTCATATTTCAAGTACCCTTAATCCCCGGCTAGAACGGTCCCTACTTATTCTATACTACTAACGATTGTAGGGTTTTTGATTGCTTGAGTCGCTTCGGCGGCTCGATCAGGCTACCCATAGGAAAACGAAGGTAAAAAATAGTTAACCGCAACATTCGTCACACAGATTTTATCAGAATCTTGTCATTTTTCAACCGTAGACGTATTTCATCATTTCGGTCATATCTTATTTCACCATATTTTTGCATTTGAAGAGTCTGCGTATAGTAACTATTTGAAACTATACATTCACTTCAACACTTAGTAAACAAGTTAAGGAACATTAGTGCATATGTTCTGATTTTGAATCTAAAAGTTTAGAAAATCTATTCCAACCGTCAGATATCACTGTTAAGATTAAATACATGTATGGAAAAAAATCCAACTTCAGCTGACAACGTTAAAGGCTCGATCGGAACAGTCAACCGGGTGAGTCAAACCTCTAAACGCTTAGAAATGGTAATTGGACTGTCTAAATGACGTTTTTTGGCCTGACCTTCAACAGATAATAGTTTCAAATCGATGATATGCAACTAATCGTATAAAAATTTTCCTCAAAATATTTACCGAAGGTAACACTACCATTAAGGAAACGAAGGAATAAAACCTTTGACCGCATCTTTCGACGCTCAAATTTTATCAGAATCTTGCCATTTTTCAACCGTAGACGTATTTCATTATTTCGGTCATATCTTATTTCACAACATTTTTGCATTTGAAGGATGAAGCAATGGTTTAAAACAAAACAAATTAGAAAACTTAAATCTTGAAAACATATTAAACTGCCGTTTTGAGGCCCTAAACGAACTCGAAAGCCCGAAAAGGCACACACGTCGTGGCAAAGCGACGAGTTTGATTCCTGGCGTCGTTCCCTTTCCGGAATGGTATCACAATCGTCATTCGGACGTCGGACGCCAAATCTGCAGTAAACCGAGTTTTGATCTGAAAAATATATAGACTTATAGCCGACGAAAATGACAATTTTGTCGGCCAAAATTTCAAAAGTTTTCGTCGGCCATTTTTTTTATTTCGTCGGGAAAAGTATTTTTTTGGTAGTATAGCCGACGAAATTGAGAATTTCTTCGGCCAAAATTTCAAGGGTTTTCGTCGGCTACTGTTTCAGAGAAAGGCCGACGAAAATCAAAATCGTCGACTGAAATATGAATATAGCCGACGAGTTTTTTTTTTACCAACGAAAAAAAAAATTCGTCGGCTATTCCCAAACTATGGCCGACGATTTTTTTTTTCCACCGACAAAAAATAAAATCGTCGGCTATTCGATGATATTACCGACGAAATTTTGTTTCGTCGGCCGTTTTTTTTTTTTCGTCAGGAAAGCCTTTTTTCTGGTAGTGTTTGATAGTAACTACCTTAGTAATTATCTTAGTAACTATCATCTGAGTAACTATTCTGTGTAACTACCTTAGTAACTATCTTAGTAACTATCATATGAGTAAACTATTATGTGTAATTATGTTAGTAACTATCAATTTTGTAACTGTATGTGTAACTATGTTAGTAACTATCGTCTGAGTAAACTATTCTTTGTAACTATGTTAGTAACTATATTAATAACTATCAATTTTGTTACTATTTTTGTAACTATCTTGTTAACTATCTTAGTAACTATCACTTTTTTATCTATCTGTGTAACTATGTTAGTAACTATCATCTGAGTAAACTATTGTTTGTAACTATCTTAGTAACTATCAATTTTCTATCTAGATGTGTAACTATGCTAGTAACTATCATCTGAGTAAACTATTCTTTGTAACTATATATATTAGTAATTATCTTAGTAACTATCAATTTTGTAACTATTATGTGTAACTATGTTAGTAACAATCTGAGTAACTATCAACTTTGTAACTATCTATGTAATTATGTTAGTAATTATCTTAGTAACTATCTGTGTAACTATGTTAATAACTATCTTAGTAACTATCATCTGAGTAAACTATTCTGTGTAACTATCTGAGTAACTATCAACTTTGTAACTATCTAGGTAACTATCTTAATAACAATTATCTTATTAAACTATTCTGTGTAACTATCTTAGTAACTATCTGGGTAACCACCTTTGTAACTATCTTAATAACTATCATATGAGTAAACTATTATGTGTACCTATGTTAGTAACTATCTTAGTAACTATCAATTTTGTACCTATCTGTATAACTACCTTAATAACTATCATATGAGTAAACTATTTTTTGTAACTATGTTAGTAACTATTTTAGTAATCATCATCCTTGTACCTATTCTGTGTAACTACTTTAATAACTATCTTAATAACTATCATCTAAGTAAACTATTGATAATCAATAGTTACTAGCATAGTTAGTTAGATAGTTACTAAGATGATAGTTACTTAAATAATTACTAACATATTACTAAAATGATAATTACTTAAATAGTTACTAATATAGTTAGTAAGATAAAAGTTAGTTAGATAGTTAGTAACATAGATAGTAAAATAGTTATTAGAATTCATATTTGTGACAGGTTAGCAATGTAGTCATAACTGTGGTATATGCATCATTATTTGTCTAAGAACTGTTGTTGACAGTAGCCAGAGAGGCTACACCAGGGCCCGCAGACCCGCAGCAACCGCACCAGGGCCCGGCCCAGGACCCAGGATCGGATCACCAGCACCAGGCCTCGGGGCCCAGCGGTCTATCCTGCCTCCAGGGGTCCTGGGACCGGGGACGCCTGCCAGCCAAAGAGGGCACCAGAATGACCAAACAGAAGAGAACTAGTCCCACATCGAAGAGTGAGACCAGCCCTCACCCCCAACCACCTATATATGGGCCTCAACTACCACCATAAATAGGTAACTTGTCTCTCTCCCGGCTTACATACGTGCTATAAGTTATTTGTATTCCAACTATACTAACTTAGGCATCGGAGAGGAGAAGACCGGCCCGCCCGGTATTCCCCTTAGTAAGCAGGATTGCAGGAGATCAAGGTGGATTCATCTGTGGCTGCTAGACCCCCGTGTTTAGGCAGAAACAATTGGCGCCGTCTGTGGGAATTCGTTCGAAAAGTCAGTGTCGTTTTACCAGGAAGTGGGGCTCTAGTAACCCTTTGGGATACCGCTAGATCCGTAGTCCGGAAGCCATGGAAGGAAGGAAGATAAAAGCCAGCGCGGAAGGATCGAAAGGACGAATTCAGTTCCCCGTCCGGGCCCCAAATTCTGGGGCCGCGGACGGTGCGAGGTTCGTTCTTTCCCCCGACAGCGAAGATAGTCTGAAAGCGCGAATTCAGTTCCCCGGCCCGGCCCATAACATAAAGGCTGAGGTCGGTGCGAGGTTCGCCCTTTCTCCCGCTCAAAACGAAGCTCACGATCGTCAAGTCTCAGAAGACAACGACCCGTTTGTAGCAAGGGAAATAAGAAAGATGAAGGCAGAGGTTGAGCGATTGCGGAAGGAGGGCGATCAGGATCGGTTAAGAGCGGAAGCCCGAAGCCGGGAGCTGAAGGCAGTAACCACCGCCTTGTTAGCAACCCTGGAGCGAGGAGGCCGGCCAGGTACTCCTCGGGAGGCCTCTTGCACTCCAGGCAAGGTTAGCGAATTCCCGCATCTTGAGATAGGGCAGCCCACGGGCAGGAGGAAGACCGTCCATGTGCCCGTACCCCTCTTCTCAGAGGCCCTGAAAGATTCCGCCCCGGTCGAGCTCCCGTACCGCAGAGATCAGGCGTCAAGCGAGCAGGATGGCTCTACCGCGCGGATGCTCGAGGCACTCTCTGCTTCGGTGTCGGACATAAAGAGCCGCATGAGGACCGGTGAGAGGAAGGCAGGGCAACCGCAGGATGGCGCACGGTTTACCGAGCGCATTGGACCCTTCCCACGCCGGATTAGGGAAACGGGGAGAACCGATGGCCAAAGGCCTCTAAAATTGACGTACTCAGGAACGAGCTGCCCGTACCGGCACCTGGATAGTTTCAAGTCGCAAACAGGCGCTAGGGGCTATTCAGATACCATGCGCTGCAACGCATTCCAAGAAACGCTCGCAGGGGAGGCATTGGGTTGGTTCTACGAGCTACCGGTGAACTCTGTCGAAACTTTCGCACAGTTGGCCGATAAATTTGTCGGCCGGTTCGTCCTTTCAGCCACGGCAGCCCAGCCATCGACGGTCCTTTTCGATTGCATGCAGGCTAACCACGAATCGTTACGCGCCTTCGTTAACCGATGGCAGATCGCCACGTCCGGGGTAAGAAACTTGGATAAGAGAATCGCGGGAATGGCCTTCAGGCAAGGATTAAGAGCCGGGGAATTTTCGTAAAACCTACGAGTGCAGGGGCCGCTGGCATATGACGAGTTGATGACCGTGGCCGTTAGGCATGCTCAAGCGGAACAAGAGACGTATGGGAACAAGGCGCCCAAACGGATATCAGATGACTTACCACCATCCCATCACGGAAGCCCCGGCCGGCTACATAGCGGCCGGGTGCCTATAGCCGCCAGGAAGATAGAGGTACGGAAGGAGTGGCAACCCCGGCGAAGCAGTGACCATGATCCCCAACATGGGAGAAGGCCACCTTTTGCGCACCCAGCTCGGGTCCAGGTAGCTGTGTCAGCGGAGCGAGCACTGCGGCTTCCGGTTCCTTCGCCAGTAAGAAAACCCCAAGACCCGGACCTTCGGACCCCAGATCAGAAACCGCAGAAGGCGGTCGTAAAAGACCAAGCCCGCCCCGGTAGCTCCAGCGCAGACCAACCGCGAACTCGGCCGATAGGGACTATATGCACACGAACTCCCGGGTGGATTGAGGTACACGGGAGCATTAACATGATACACGGGGGGGACCGTATCGGTCATCTCACCCGGAGCTCGAAGAAGCGGTGCCTGAGATCGATCCGGGGGAGGGAGGTTTACGCCTTAAGAGAACGAAGCGTCCAAGCCACTAAAACCGGATGGAACTCGGTCACTTTCTATGAGGATGAGGAGCCGAAAGATGTGATCCAACCGCACACCGACCCCTTCCTCATCACGGTCCAAATAGACCACTGGATAACCAGTCGTATACTGATCGACACTGGAGCCTCTGTCAACGTAATGTTCCGAGACGCGTACCGAGGGCTGCACAGAGGGAGGAACAAGTTATCCCAGGATAACGAGCCGCTGATAAGCTTCTCCGGTGAGGTTGTCCAGCCTCTAGGATCGGATTACCTGCCAGTCATTTTCGGCAAGGGAGACAGAACGAAAACGGAGCATTTGGAGTTCATCATCGTTGACTGCCTGTCGTCGTACAACGGTATAATCGGTCGGCCAGGGTTATGGAGGCTCAAAACGATCATTGCCGGCCATATGCTGATGTTGAAGATGCCCTCACCAGCCGGAGTTATAACTATACGGGGGGACCAAGGGATCGCCCGTAAGTACTACGCAGAAGCCCTGACCCACGGGAGGAAGCGGACCGAGGTCTTTGCAACCACTCAGCAAGTACCAGCGCCGGATCTGAGTATCGACCCCCGTGATGACATCGATCCAGGCAGAGTTAGGCGATTCACATTCACCGAGAAACTAGCGCGACCTTCGGCCGTAGAGGAAACCGAAGCCATCTGCATTTCCAAGGACCACCCGGACCGAAGTATCGTGATAGGGACACGGCTCGACCCGGTCGTCAGGGAAGAACTCATCGCCTTTCTCCGGGACCACAGTTCGGTCTTCGCATGGTCCTACGAAGACATGCCGGGCATATCCCCAGAGATAGCCGTTCACCAGCTGAACTCATTACCCAGCGTCCTCCCGACGAGGCAAAAAAGGAGATCTTTCAGCCCGGCAAAATACGCGGCGATTAGAGAAGAAGTGCAGAAGCTCATGGGCATAGGTTTCATCCGGGAAGTCCAGTACCCGCGCTGGCTCGCCAACGTGGTCATGGTACCTAAGAAGGCAACCGGTCAGTGGCGTATGTGCGTGGACTTCACCAACCTAAACCGCGCGTGCCCAAAGGACAGCTTCCCGCTTCCCCGGATTGATCAGCTCATTGATTCCACATCCGGCTTCAAGCTGCTCAGCTTCATGGACGCCTACGCCGGGTACAATCAAATAAGAATGCACCCGGATGATGAAGAACACACGTCATTCACAACCGACCGAGGCACCTACTGCTATAAGAGGATGCCGTACGGTCTCAAAAACGTCGGCGCCACCTACCAGCGAGTGGTGAACCGAATGCTGGAGCAAGAGATGGGTAAAACCGTGGAAGTTTATGTTGATGACATGTTGGTCAAAAGCTTAACTGCAGGAGCCCACGTCCGGGATTTGGCCGTGGTCATCGGTAAGATGCTCAAATTCGGAATGCGCTTAAACCCAAAGAAGTGTCTTTTCGGGATTTCAGAGGGCCTTTTCCTAGGGCACATCATCAGCCAGCGAGGAATAGAAGCCAACCCGCTGAAGGTCCAGGCAATTCTTGACATGGAAACACCCGGAGAGAGAAACCAGGTCCACATCTTGACCGGCCGGTTGAACGCCCTGGCAAGATTCATCTCCCGGTTAACCGATAAGTGCGTCCCGTTCTTCAAACTACTCAAGGCGCAGCAAACCAGGAAGATACTCTGGGCCGCGGAGCACGAGGCAGCGTTCCAGTCCATCAAAGCATACCTGGCTGCAGTTCCTCTCCTATCCAAACCACTGCCGGGGGAAATGTTGTACCTCTACATAGCCGCATCCGCAGCCGCCGTCTCCGCCGCTCTCGTCAGGAAGGAGGGCACGCTCGAGCTTCCAGTATACTACGCAGGAAAGGGACTTACAGGAGCCGAGGGCCGGTACCCCGATATAGAGAGATTGGCTCTAGCCCTGATTGTTAGCGCCAGGAAGCTCCGGCACTACTTCCAGGCTCATTCCATCACCTTATATACCAACCACCCCCTGCGGCAGATCCTGCAAAAGCCAGACACCAGCGGGAGGCTCGTGCGATGGGCAGTCGAATTAGGAGAGTTCGACATCACTTATGCCCCCCGAACAGCCATCAAGGGGCAGGCTGCTGCGGACTTCATATGTGAGCTCACCCCAATGGCGGTAGAAGACCATCCCACCCCGCTCGAGGACGCAGGGGCAGAACCAACCGTCAAGATCAAACCAGACCTTCCTACCGGCTGGAAACTTTACGTGGATGGCTCCGTAACCGCCAAACGGAGTGGAGCCGGAGTCATGATGACCTCGCCCGATGGCCAATCGTACGAATATGCACTACGGTTCCTCTTCACCACCTCCAATAACGCTGCCGAGTACGAGGCCCTTATAGCCGGTCTGCAGCTGGCCAAGGAGCTGGGAATCTCATCCATGGACATATACAGCGACTCCAGCTTGGTAGTCAACCAGATGAACGGGGTATTCGAGGTTAAAGATCCTCAGCTATCCTCCTACCAAGCTTCGGCTAAAACACTGATCGGGTTCTTTCGCGACACCACGATCCAGCACATTCCCCGAGAGGCAAATAGGCATGCAGACGCTCTTGCCAGGTTGGCAACCGGAAACTACCCTCCAGAGTACCGGAGAGCAAAAATCGAGACCCTCCAGAAGCCAAGTATAAGCAAGACCATCTCCGAAATATTTGCAGTAGAAGCAGCACCACCAAGCTGGATGGACCCAATAGTCAAGTATCTGACCGACAGAGCCAGCCCCCGGGATCCGGTGGAAGCCCGGAGGCTGCACCTCCGGTGCGCCCGGTATGGTCTCATTAATGGCCAATTGTACCGAAGGGGCCACAGCTTCCCCCAGCTGAGGTGTGTGACTAAGGAAGCAGGAGAGGCAATCATGCGAGAGATCCACCAAGGGGTATGCGGTAATCACTCCGGCGCGAGATCGCTGTCCCACAAGTCGCTCCGAGCGGGCTATTTCTGGCCCGATATGGCCGCAGTATCAAGGAAAATATCAGGCGGCTGCCACAAATGTCACATGTACGCCTCGGTACCTCGTGCCCCGGCAATCGCACTATCAATCCTGTTGGCACCTTGGCCTTTCGCACAGTGGGGATTGGACATCATCGGCCCTTTTCCCGTGGCAGTAGGACAATACAAGTACGCCATCGTGGCAGTGGATTACCAAACCAAGTGGGTCGAGGCAGAACCCTTGATAAAGATCACTGAGGAGCGGGTTAAGAAATTCCTATGGAAAAACATCTACTGTAGGTTCGGGGTCCCGTAGACTATTATCACGGATAATGGGACGCAATTCAACAACGCGGATCTTATCCAGTACACAGCCTCCCTGGGGACCCGGATGTTGTTCGCTTCAGTAGCACACCCGCAGACCAATGGCCAGGCAGAAGCGGTCAATAAGATCATCAAAACTCTTCTCAAGAAGAAGCTGGATGC
The DNA here is from genome assembly GCA_963682095.1 of Potentilla sterilis. Lineage (NCBI taxonomy): Eukaryota > Viridiplantae > Streptophyta > Magnoliopsida > Rosales > Rosaceae > Potentilla > Potentilla sterilis. Next base: position 23,890,098 of record OY821766.1, read on the forward strand.
CAAGAAGGGATGCTGGGCCGAGGAACTCCCCGCGGTACTATGGGCCATCAGGACAACGGTAGCAGAAGCAACAGGAGAGACCCCGTTCTGCATGGCATTCGGGAGTGAAGCAGTGCTCCCTGTGGAGACTGAGATACCCAGCGGCAGGGTCGAGAATTACGACGCCGAAACAAACGCCGACGGTTTACTACTCAACCTAGACCTCATCGAGGAACGTCGCGACCGGGCGCACATGCGAAACCAATCCTACAAGCAGCGGGTCGCCCGGTACTACGATAGAAGGGTCCGGGAAAGAAAGTTGCAAGTCGGGGACTGGGTCATGAGGAAGGTCCAGAGAAGGCCATTGGCCCTGGAGCCAACATGGGAGGGGCCCTACCAGATCACCGCGGCCGTGGGCCCGGCAACATTCCACATTATAGACACTGCGGGCGTCTATTCCACCAGGCCATGGAATATCGAACACCTACGGTTTTACCCCAAATAGTAGCAATCATAAACGAACAAAAAACGTAAATTGGCAAGCATTGCAATGTGCAGTTATTACAGGATATGTATACAGAGCAAACACCTAGCTATCACTCCCGGAACCCACAACCCCTGGCCCGCCACCTTTCAGCTCCCGCTCTTGCTCCCTCATCACGGTCAGGGCTATGTCAGCCTCCATCCGCTCGGCATCGAGCCATCCTTTCTCGCGCCACTCCAGATAGGCATCACTTATGCCCTCCGTGCGAGCCTTCTCCAGCATCTCTTCAAAATATAGCGACTCCCGAAACTCGTCCACTGCCTTATCGGCCACTTCAGCAAGTTCGGATTCCGCCAGCCTCTCCTGTCCCCGAACGACAGCTGTCACTTGGGCCTTCAGCTCCAAAACTTTTGCCTCCAGCTCGGCAATCCTCCCATCTCGAGCGGCAAGCTGTCGGCTGGCTTCTTCGCTCTCCCTCGCAAGTTCCGCGCTCAGCCGACCGACTTCCTCCCTTTCCTCCGCAAGCTTGGCCTCCGCCACATCCACCTTAACACCCAGCTCCTCCACCCGCTTCTCCAGGTCGGCGGCAGCTTCCATTCTGGGGCCGGCGACATAAAACCTGTGAGCCAGCTGCCAAGGAATAAGAGGAACGTCAGCTCATGTCACACCAGGGAAGAGGACTCACACAAAACACTTACCCGCAGAGCTAGGCCCACGGGCTCCGCCATGCTCCCGCCCGGATGTTCGATCCAGGAACCCTCCCGGTCGAGCCCCAAAGTTTGGATGGTAGCAGCCACAAATCCACTAAATCCACCACCAGACCTGCGCACGGCTTCCGGTTCCTCAACCCTGCGACCACCCGCCTCCTCAGTCGGGACTACGGCCCGCTCCATCCGCCCGGTTGAGCTTGACGCCCCGGCGTCAAATATCCTCGCTCTCTTTGCCGGACCTTCACCATCACTGCTTCGATGATACTCAGGCAAAACCACAGATTCCCTCTCCCGCGAGGTACGCATCACCATTTGACGCGCCACAGGTCCTGGCCCCGGGGGGTCCTCCGCCCGCACCTCCCGAATGCGGAGTGGGGAATTGCTCTCATCGCCCGGCCGCCTCCCATAATGAGCATCCGGGAACACTAGCGGAACAGGCCTGGCATGCTCCGTACGCTTCCGGGTAGCCACGTCAACAACAATTTTTGCGGCCTCTTCCCCTATCTCCATCAACTTCGCAGCTATAAGCTCCTCATCCGGCTCGATAGTCTCCTCAACTTTAAGCGCGGGCCGAGGACCATTAGCAGGTCTCCTCCCCAACCCCAGCACTTCCAGCACGCTCCACCGAGTGAAATTGTAGGTGCTCCGGTTATCATGGTCCCAGCCATAAAACAAACGGAATAACCGTTGCCTCTCCAGGTTCTCCAATTTATAGCTCTGGTCCCCGATCGGTTGGTAAGCCCCGGGCACCTGATGACCCCTCCAGGTACGCTGCCACTTACCACCGGCCAGCACCACCGACCTCCTCCAGCCATCCAAGACCGTCGGCGGCAGATGTGTGATGGCAGCAGCATGATCCCGCGTGGCAAAGTTAACGCAACCGCTGCACTGGGCCTTTCTGCAGTAAGAAATCCTGTACAGCGCCCGAAATTCACTAACCGTGGGCCAGTCCATATAGCTCAAATTGAACAGGCACCCAAGCCCAAGCAACTGCCTCCACTGATTGCTCGGAAGCTGGGCGGGGGAAAGATTCAGCGAGCTTAACATGTACTGAACAAATTTCGGCAACGGCAGCGATAGACCGTTGCGGAACTGGTCATCAAAAACGGCGACCCATCCTGGCTCCGGATTACAGGCCAGCTCGCCGGGATGCAACCCTCGAAGCTTAACGGAAGAGCTGATATCCCACCTCGACCGAAACACCCTAATCTCCCTCTCGTCCATACTTCTGATTGCTTCATCGCAGAAAATCGTCCTATCACCATCCCGCAGCTCGTGCCTCCTAGGCCCACGACCGCCACTGCCATAACACGCAGATCTCCCAGACGCCATCAAACCTCAAACAAATGTGCAGTTCTGCCGAAAGATGGAAGAGGAGAGCAGAAGGCAAAGGGTAAGCAAGGTGCGGCAGGAGGAAGGCAGACGAGACGATAAATAGGGCAACAACAAAGGACAGGCAACCCCAGCCGTCGATCCCTTCCATCTCAGTCCGCCCCCTGCCGACACGTGCCCACGGCATCAATAAAGGATCCCATACTATCATAACTGATGGGACTGGTGGGCTACCCCATACCCCTTTTTTTTTTTTTTATGGCATGTTAACCACATGTCCCATCCACAAGCGACAACTAGTAAGAAAGGAACACGCAACGAGGCGTCCCCTCCCCTCGCTGCATAAAGAAGGTCAACCTTCAAATCAGCCCGACACCATGACGTGTCGCGGTTACTTAAACCGGTCTTATGCCATTTCACTGGACGACTCATCCCGATCTGGCAGAACGCCCGGTCGAGATCCACCCAGCACTATGGTATTCCACCGGGCATGTGACATCCAACCAGCTCCAAAACACTTTACCAGATGTCACTCCCTCCGCCTACGGGCAGGGACGAGCCAGCAACAACTCAAGGCTTCTAAACGCATGGGCTTTATAAACCCGGGCGAGCTTACATCTAACCCATGTACTCTTGTCCAGCAGGATAAAAACCCTGCATCACACTGAACTGTGATACCCTTGGGGATACATGGCGAGACTCGTTATCTCAACGCCACTCCACTGGGCAGATTGTCTCTCTAACACAGAGCAAGTCTCCCCGCAGGCTAACAAACCTGTACATTACCTCAACGCTTAAACAACAAAAGCTGAGAAGAGCTAGCAAGTGTTAAAACGACGCCTCAGCGCGGCCATAACACCCTTCGGACACCTGTTGGCCTATTCCACGCACCAACAGGCCTTCCCGGAGGCTAGCCTGCAAGTTCACCCGGGGCTCGTTTCGATATGGCAGGACGCCCGTCGAGCTCCCGTGAACTCAGCCTCGCACCGATATGGCAGGACGCCCGGGCGAGGTCCAGTCTGCAAGTTCACCCGGGGCTCGTTTCGATATGGCAGGACGCCCGTCGAGCTCCCGTGAACTCAGCCTCACACCGATATGGCAGGACGCCCGGGCGAGGTCCAGTCTGCAAGTTCACCCGGGGCTCGTTTCGATATGGCAGGACGCCCGTCGAGCTCCCGTGAACTCACCCATGAACTCCGCCTTACACCAATATTTTGGGAACGCCCATTCAAGATCCAGATACTCACCTCGGTCACGCCCAATCTTTAACGCGGACTTGGGGGACTGGGGGCCAGTAGGGTAGTAACCCTGCGGGTCTGCAGGCCAAGAGCAAGACAGATCTTAAGTCCCCATTCAAGATTGCACTTGACCGGGAACTTGGGGGACTTGTTGACAGTAGCCAGAGAGGCTACACCAGGGCCCGCAGACCCGCAGCAACCGCACCAGGGCCCGGCCCAGGACCCAGGATCGGATCACCAGCACCAGGCCTCGGGGCCCAGCGGTCTATCCTGCCTCCAGGGGTCCTGGGACCGGGGACGCCTGCCTGCCAAAGAGGGCACCAGAATGACCAAACAGAAGAGAACTAGTCCCACATCGAAGAGTGAGACCAGCCCTCACCCCCAACCACCTATATATGGGCCTCAACTACCACCATAAATAGGTAACTTGTCTCTCTCCCGGCTTACATAAGTGCTATAAGTTATTTGTATTCCAACTATACTAACTTAGGCATCGGAGAGGAGAAGACCGGCCCGCCCGGTATTCCCCTTAGTAAGCAGGATTGCAGGAGATCAAGGTGGATTCATCTGTGGCTGCTAGACCCCCGGGTTTAGGCAGAAACAACTGTACTCATCAACAAATTCAACTAGCAAAGTTTACATCATTTTTCTCATTAGTCCCACAGTTATTTACAGTACTAATTGAAAAATGAATAGACTGGTTATCTAATCAAATTTATTATTGAGACGATTGGAAAGCTGTGGTCCAATGACAGTTTCCTTAAACTGGGCATAGAGGCCATAGAGCCATCATCTGCATCAACTACAGCTGAAAGAACAGACACTGGCCTCAAGCCCGCCAAAACAACAAGGTCTACAGAAGCCTCAGTGTGACCATCTCTCCGAAGAACCCCTTCCATTTCGGTACTTGAGGGGAAACACATGGCCATGCCTTCTAAAATCTTCCGGCTTTGACTCCTTAGATGAAAGAGCAAGTACAGTTTTTGCCCTGTTGGGAAGATACTCCAGTAGATGTTCCCATTTTTGCATCCTACATAATCAAACAAGCTAATTTATAAACTATAAACTCAAACATTATCAAACTGCTTTAACTTGAAATACAGTGTTGTAATGCAAAACATCATATACCACTATGATTGTGAATGTCGGGGTGGAAGAGTCTTCGTCTTCGGTCTTTGGTGACATCAAGGAAAGCTTCAATCTCTCAAGATCCTCCTCCTTCATACCTACAAAGACGATCCCATATCCATGTTTTATTAGGAATGCTACGTTTCTAGGATTTGCAAATGATGCTGCCATGAAAAGGTTTCCTTCAACTTCCGCATTTTCATCATCCACAACAATCACAAACTAGACCACATGCACAAGAGTAAAAACAAAAATCAGTGAGGTTACATCAACCCCTCTTTTCAACTTTTACATACCAATCTCATTTTCTTCACTCATTCTAGTAATTATACTCGAATACAATATCAATAAAAGCAATTCCAATATGATCATAAATCAATCAGTTCGAATAGCTAGAAATGAGCTAACTAGCTACATAAGTGTATATTAACGCACCTTTCCTTGACGTAATGTAGCAAGATGTCACGACCCGCAAAGCAAGGGGCCATGCTAGGGTCGTGCCCCGCGAGGCCAGGGGACTTGAGCAGCGACATGCCGAGCCAAGGAGGGTGTCTGAAGACATGCAGGGGCACGAGGACACGGGCCGGCAATATCGCGAAGGCGCAACGAGGGCGTCGCAACCATAGCCGCGGGAGTATGTCACAACCCGCGAGGCTCCTTGAGCAGCATAGGGGAGATGCTAAGCTCAAGGAAGGTTCCGGAGAAGGGCCAAGGGTCCTTGGACGGTCTGGAGTGTCGCGGAGGTGTCCGGGTGACTCTAGAAGTTTTCAGACGTGTCCGGGTATCTCCGGAGTATCGCGCAGCACTGTGAAGGGCAGTGCAGCGCAAGGCACAGGGCTGTGGAGAGCACAGTAGCCTAGCGCAAGGCAGCAGCACAGTCGAACTGTGCAAGGCAACGCCGCACGGCAGGGCCGTGCAGGGCGGCGCAGCGTGGAGGCGCAATGCTGCGCGGGGAAGCGCAGGGTGACGCAGCGTGCTGCATGGCAGCACAGTATGCAGCAGGGCGGCGAGGCACAAGGCTGTGCAGGGAGGCGCAGCATGCCGGAGCAGCGTGTCGAAGGACGACACTGCGTGGCGGAGCAGCCAAGCAAGGAGCAGCGTGCCACGCAAGGTGGAGCAGTTATCGGCAGGGCAATGCCGGGACGTGCGCAGGGAGTCGCAGCGGTCGAGAGGGCATTGCAGGGGTCGGCAGCACTGTGCAGACTAGTGCAGCCGCCGGCAGGCATCGGGGCGGCAGCGCAGGACTAGTGTCGCAAGGTGCCAAATCGGGAAGGTTCTAGAGAGAACCTCGGCGTATCTAGATCCTTCTAGGATACGCTTTTACATACTTAGGAGTGTCTAGGTGTGTATAGAAGATTCTAGACACGAGGTGCAGCTAGAAAATTCTAGGACATTCTCGGAGAGGTTGGCTGCCTCTATATATAGGTTGCCGGGGCGACATTCGCCAGGCACGGGGGAAACATCAATTTTAGGAATTTTGCAATTTTGTAAAGTTTCTTTAAAACTCAATACAAGTTGATATTCCTCATCGACTTGGTTCCCTCGTCCATTTTTGTTCAAACCAAGAGGTTGTTCGACCATTGGAAAGGCTGACTTAGCATAGGAGTTTGCTAAGGCCGCACGAGCCAATCGGGGGATCGAAATTTAAGCTCGTGACAGTTGGTATCAGAGCCGACTTCCAATACCTGAGGTGGTATCCAAGCTCTGATACAGAGCCATCCGATACCGAGGTGGTATCAGCGTTCGTGACGCCAAGCGCTCACTCGTGGAAGAGTCGAGTAGGTAGGGTTCCGGCAGTCCGCAAGTCGCCAAGCGCTCACACTAGGGAGTGTCCTCAAGAAGAGGGTCTTCGTGTGTAGAAGACGAGTAGGCAGGGAGCCTTCGTAAAGCGTCTGCAAAGTCGCCAAGCGCTCACACCGTCGAGTGGCGAGTAGGCAGGGTGCCTTCGCAAGGAAGGAGGACCATTGAAGGTGGACTCGTTCCGGCACGAAGCTTTGTTGGGTGGTCTATCCGAGCTGAGTTGGGATAAGAGCAGTTCCAATACCTGAAGCTAGTGTCCGATACGAGGGGTCATATCCGATATTCTGTCTGACAACATGGTTAGGGGTGGTGCTGCTAAGCCTACCGAGAGTGCCAAGGGTGGTGCTTCTCGGACTGATCCTGTCGTAGTGGCGACGCAAGAGAGTGGCCGCGCTGACATCTCCAACCCACAGACATCTCGAGGGGAGACGTCGAAGGAGTTAATAGTTGACCTTGGTTCACGTCTGCTCATGTGGAGGCAAGTGTGATTGACGGTGGTGTCCAGATGGAGGAGCTAAGCATCCGAGTGGAAGAATTAAGCCAACGGGCTGACGGTCTAGAAGATGAGGATGTCGCTATCCATTCTGCGATCAAGGACATGCTGTCGCAAATGGAGATGAAGATACGCGAGGAGTTCAAGAGTGAACTTGCCCGAGTGCATCAAGTCCATGAGAGGGAACTCAACGGCGCGCTAGCACGCATCGAGGGGATGCGCGAGGAGCTAGTCCTATGCAAGCGTGCGTTGACGGCAGGAGTAGGCAGCAGTGGGACAATGGAGGCGAGGCGCATCGAAGTGCCAAAGCCTAGTAGCTTCGGGGGATCGCGCAACACTCGCGAGGTTGAGAACTTCTTATGGTGGCTGGAGCAATACTTTGGAGCCGTTGGCATCACGGAGGAAGATGCCAAGGTTAGGACAGCGGCTCTATACCTCACCGATATCGCCATGCTGTGGTGGCGAAGAAGGCGAGGTGACATCGAGAAGGGTACGTGCGCCATATCTACCTTCGATGACTTCACGAAGGACCTGAGGAGGCAGTTCTATCCCGAGAACTCCGAGCATGAGGCAAGAGCTCGTTTGCAAAGACTCACGCACAAGGGGGCTATTCGAGACTACATCACTGAGTTCACCAGCCTAGTGCTTGAGATCCCCGATCTGCCCGACAAGGAGGCGCTCTTCAGCTTCATGGATGGTCTCCAACCATGGGCTAAGACTGAGCTACGACGTCGTGGGGTGCAGGACCTTGCGACCGCCATAGCCATAGCCGAGAGCCTTATCGACTACACTAGTCCGAAGGAGTCCACCCTCAAGTCGGAGGAAAGGGAGAGCGGCCATGCCAAAGGCGGGGGAGATCGAGGCCAGCGCAATGACGAGCCCCGACATGATAAGTAATCGGTGAAGAGCAGGGATAGGGGCAAGCAAAAGGAAACAAGGGACAAGCGGTGTTTCTTTTGCGATGGTCCTCACTGGACGAGGGACCGCCCAGTGAAGAAGAAGGCATTAAGCGCCTTGCAGGGAAGTCGTCAAGGCGAGGTAGAAGCTGAGGGCGACGATGGCAGAACACCTTTGGGAGCTATGCAGCTGCTCAATGCGATCCAATCCACGCCTAAGGATCAGGCCAAGGCCTTACTCTATGTGGACATCGCGATAGGTGGAAAGCCGACGACGGCGATGCTCGACACGGGGTCGACGCACAATTTCATCTCGATTGAGGAGGCGCGAAGGCTGGGACTTGGGGTGAGCGATGGAGAGGGCTCCATCAAAGGGATCAATTCGGCAGCCAAACCGGTGCAGGGCACAGTTCGAGGAGTCAAGACCAACGTAGGAGCTTGGTGTGGGAACTTGGACTTCTCGATAGCTCTAATGGATGATTACAAGGTCATCCTGGGCCTGGAGTTCCACGAGCAGGCCAAGGCAATTCCGATGTCATTTGCCAACAGCTTGTGCATCATGGACGGTGACAAGACTTGTGTGGTGCCAATGAGGAGAGGCACGCAACAAGACTCGATGGTGTTGTCGGCATTGTGACTGCTAGGGCAGCAGCCGACATCTCTTGTCACTCAACCCGACGGACTGGGTCGTGCCGCGCTTAGTGCGGGGGCGTCACACGAGCAAGGTGTAGCTCGAGCGGCTTTGCACAAGACTTCCGCTGGGAGCAGTAGGTGCTCGCGGATGGCTTCTGCTGGGAGCAAAGAGTGCTCGCGGACGAGACGGCCAGAGGCACAGGGGTACCAGGCACAAGGGTGCCGTATGCGGAGTGCCTTGTCAAGTGGAACAGGCAGCGAGAAGCCGCGACAAGATGGGAGTCCCATATGCGACGGTACTGCAGGGACTAAGTCCGACAACTTCGTAGCACCTCGACGAGGGCGTCGAGGCAATAGGCGGGGGAGAATGTCACGACTCGCAAGGGAAGGGGCCATGCTAGGGTCGTGCCCCGCGAGGCCAGGGGCCTTGAGCAGCGACATGCCGAGCCAAGGAGGGTGTCTGAAGACATGCAGGGGCACGAGGACACGGGCTGGCAATATCGCGAAGGCCCGACGAGGGCGTCGCAGCCATAGCCGCAGGAGTATGTCACAACCCGCGAGGCTCCTTGAGCAGCATAGGAGAGATGCTAAGCTCAAGGAAGGTTCCGGAGAAGGGCCAAGGGTCCTTGGACAGTCTAGAGTGTCGCGGAGGTGTCTGGGCGACTCTAGAAGTTTCCAGACGTGTCCGGAGTATCGCGCAGCACTGTGAAGGGTAGTGCAGCGCAAGGCGCAGGGCTGTGGAGCGCACAGCAGCCTAGCGCAAGGCAGCAGCACAGTCGAACTGTGCAAGGCGACGCCGCACGGCAGGGCCGTGCAGGGTGGCACAGCGCGGAGGCGCAATGCTGTGCGGGGAAGCGCAGCGCGTCGCAGGGCGACGCAGCGTGCTGCAGGGCAGCACAGTATGCCACATGGCGGCGAGGTACAAGGCTGTGTAGGGAGGCGCAGCATGCCGGAGCAGCGTGTCGAAGGACGACACGGCGTGGCGGAGCAGCCAAGCAAGGAGCAGCATGCCACGCAAGGCGGAGCAGCTATCGACAGGGCAATGCCGGGACGTGCGCAGGGAGTCGCAGCGGTCGAGAGGGCATTGCAGGGGTCGGCAGCACTGTGCAGACCAGTGCAGCCGCCGGCTAGCATCGGGGCGGCAGCGCAGGACTAGTGTTGCAAGGTGCAAAAATCGGGAAGGTTCTAGAGAGAACCTCGGTGTATCTAGATCCTTCTAGGATACGCTTGTACATACTTAGGAGTGTCTAGGTGTGTATAGAAGATTCTAGACACGAGGTGCAGCTAGAAAATTCTAGGGCATTCTCGGAGAGGTTGGCTGCCTCTATATATAGGCTGCCGGGGCGACATTCGCCAGGCACGGGGGAAACATCAATTTTAGGAATTTTGCAATTTTGTAAAGTTTCTTTAAAACTCAATACAAGTTGATATTCCTCATCGACTTGGTTCCCTCGTCCATTTTTGTTCTAGCCAAGAGGTTGTTCGACCATTGGAAAGGCTGACTTAGCATAGGGGTTTGCTAAGGCCGCACGAGCCGATCGGGGGATCAAAATTTAAGCTCGTGACAAAGAGCTTGCTCTATGGATGAGTAGCCTTCTGATGGACTATCGGGATCACCCTCGGCATCACTAACGAAGAAATCAATAGTTTCTGGTGTAATCACAGCATCTAATGTCCCAATTACAAGTAACTTAAATTGACTTCGCTCAGTTTGTAACAAAATGGTACCTGAAATCCACATAGCTTTCAACATCCCAAAGGAAAGAAGCAAAAGTCACAGCTTCCGGGACAAGTCTCTTCAAACCACCAAAGCTGATTTTGATATGTTCATCATTGGAATCAGCACAATCCAAATCAGCGGCGGACTCGTTCTTCTCCTCCGCTTCGTCACCACTGACTCCTTCCTCCTTATGGTCTGACACATCTTCCGCCCCAAGATCCCCGACTTCCGTGTCGAGTCCTTCTCTGTCGCCGGCCTCAACATCTCCTCCTTCGATGTCTTCAAGCCCAACAGCAAGATGACCATCGAGTACGACCAGATCGGCGCCTTCGTCTACTACCGCTCCGGCTTCATCTCCGAGACCAGAGTCTCGCCCTTCCGCCAGATCAAGGGCGTCAGGAGCGCCGTCAACGCAACGGTCTCGGCGGAGGACTCGTTCGTCGAAGACGAAGTTATCAGGGCGGAAGATCTGGCCAAACGGCCCGAATCTGATGTTGTCCATGGTGCCAGATTCGAAATCCACGAGGACGGCGCGTGGGACGTACCTTCCACTAGAGGCCCCATTGTAGTAGACGTTGATCCTCTCAAGCTGGAGATCAGAGGAGCCGTCGCCCTTGTAGCTTCTGGTTGAGTCGACACCGTGCTCGTCGCAGATGACCTCTCACAACTTGGAGCCGATTTGGCTACCCTGAATGTGGAGGATCTTCCTCATGGCTGTCAGAGAAGGATGAGAGAGAGAGTTGAATTTTAGAGAGAGGAAGAGAGATTGTTTTAATTTGAGAGAAAGGGTGTGGCGGGTATTATAAAGATGATGGAGGAGGATTTAAGTTTCATGTTCATTTTAATTAAAAGAATTACAGTGGCATATCGTAATTATGTAATATTTTTTAGTTATTTGTTAATTAATGTCTTTTTATAATCAATGTAAAATTTATATTTTTTTTATAATTTTAGACATTCAAATCTCCTTTTTTATAAATACTTTTTTTTTATTTCTGTCAAAGTGTCGAACACTATTATTCATTCAATACAAAAACAAAAACTAAACAAAGTTAGATTGCTGTTAGTTTGTCCTAATAGCAGGCCACGTGTTAAAAATTGATTAAGAGACAGGAGAGGAGGCATGGATTTAGGGACAGAGGATCAGCTGTCCTTAAATATTTAAGACTCATTTTTTCTCGTAGATAGTGTAGGATAGGATATGCTTTGTAAGCAGCTGGTACAGCTGATTTGATACTCAACACAACCGGCATCTTTCCTGGTCTTACTAGGAAAGACCAATGGGTGTACTGAGTAAATTCCAAAGCTGCTGTCAATGAGATTCAGTCTGGTTATATCTCTCCTTGATTTATTGATAGGAGCACAATGTGCGTCGTTCTTAATATGTTTTTACCCCCATTTATCCAATGTTTAACCCTTATTTTTGTAAGATAGAGTCATATTTTAGTTTAGTGTCCCTTTGGTAGAGTTTTGGAGAAAATGTGCTTAATTGTCAGAAAAATGACTAAGTAAAGAAATCTGAGCAAAAAGTGGACTTGTCCTCCGTGGTTAAAAACTTTGAGACCTGCCTTGTTCCTAAAGAGAGTTTACTCTCCGTGAATCTTAACGACACCGCCTTAGAAAAGTAAAGTATGCTCGACCTAGACAACCGCTTGTGCCTAAGCATCACCTCACTTTAGACGCTGAAAAATAACTTGAGCATATGTGAATCTATTTTTCTTCAAAAGATAAAATTCGTCTTTAATTTTTGAGGTATATCGGAATAAGCATGATACTACCTTGGGCTGCATCAGTCCATTGCACTGTTATCTCCTCTGCTCCACGTACCTCGAATTTTAAAGTTGTGTGAATAAAAGAAATAGACTCTAGGTTCGGCAATCTCATACTATTTTCGACACTCTTGGAAGACTAGGACCGATCCATTGTGTGATACTTGTAAATTTTCGTGAAACTTATACTTGCATAAATTGTGTGGAATATATACTTATAGAGAATTCGTATGATACATTTATAGTTTGAAAATTTTACATTACTTCTAACTTATTTCTAACCTATACTCTAACTTATTCTAACTCATTCTTTCTAACCTATACATATTGATTCTCATGATTCTTGTAGAGTTTAATTGTTAGTTGCAGATCATAAGGAAGATGTGAAGAATTACATTGTAAACAGTTGATTGAAGCTCTCATTGACTTGGGAAGGACGACAAGTGTTGCAAGAAACGAGTTCCACCACTCTCAACCTTTGTTCATGATTTACAATTAAAATATTCCCTACCCCACACTTAGAAAATTACATTGTCCTCAATGTAAACCAGAAATATTGTTGTAATTTCTAAGCATATGATAAAATCACACAAGTTCCACATTTATACAATTCAACCAAAAAGTGTTTAGGGATTTAGAAAATTCAAACTCTCGTTGATGGCTCCTTCACAATTTTGGTTGAAATGGGTTGCCTCCCATGCAACGCTTAATGTTTATAGTCTACTCAGCCTAGACTCTTAACTTCTTAATCAAGTTGTGAGCGACGCCTTTTGGAGTGTACACCTCCAAATTCGTGCCTCCTTACAATGGCTATCATAACTCGATGCATGATTACTCCACTCTTCAACTGCATCACATCAAGATAAAGAAATTTAGAAGAGTGGAGATGAGAATTCAAAGAATAAGTTAGTAGTGAGTTAGTGAATTAGCTAAAGTTAGAAGTTAGTGTATAAATATACAACAATAATAGGTGAACTTTGTATGTGGAGATTTTTGTCAAGAGTTGAGCATATGGCTTTGGTTCATTGGTGCACATAGTTGTTATATGAAGTTTTTCCTGAAAAATTGATTCACAAAGTGCTTCTATCTGATGAAATATGCAAGCTATTTGTTGCCTTACAATCTGTTCTCTTACATATACTATGAGTGAATTGCCATATCATGAGTGAAAAGAAGAGAGTATGCCTAGTGAGGAGGATGAAATCAACATAACATGTCATTGCTTGTGATTTTCGTTTCTTACTTGTTCATGCTATGATACATGTCTATGACGCTTGGGATTATTGTGCTTACATTGAATGCTTAACTTGAAAGCTATGTGTTTAAAGATCCTGAGACAATCATTTAGGGGCAGTAGTGTTTAGTCTTTTTGTTTTTGTTTTGCTAAGGGACTAGCAAAAGCTAAGTGTGGGGTAGTTGATAGGAGCACAATGTGCGTCGTTCTTAATATGTTTTTACCCCCATTTATCCAATGTTTAATCCTTATTTTTGTAAGATAGAGTCATATTTTAGTTTAGTGTCCCTTTGGTAGAGTTTTGGAGAAAATGTGCTTAATTGTCAGAAAAATGACTAAGTAAAGAAATCTGAGCAAAAAGTGCAAAATATGTTGTTTTCGTAATATTGAGGCCTGTGCTAAACTGATCTATCCTTTTCCAAATTTGATGAAATTTGGTATGCATATAATTGGGAAGCTAAAGTGTATTGTGTCAAAATTTCAGATCAATCGGAGTTCGGGAAGTCACCCAAATGAAGGCTGCAACTTGGCAGTTTGAGCAAACCAATCCAGGGACTACCAGGATTTTCCTGGGACTGTGTCCTGACTTCCGGAATTTCTGTGGGACACATCGCTTGGAACCAGAGAACGTGCCATACGCTGTTGGAAAGCTCTACGAGTCTAGTTTCTCTGGGACTTGGAATCGCATCAATCGGAGCTCTGAGGAAAACGTTATGCCAGTTTGAATGCATGAAGGTCAAGTCTGCCGAAAGTAGAAAACCTAAACCGAGTTCTACATGGATTTGGCTTACGAATGTGGACTGAATTCCATCCTTTGTGCAAGTTTTTTGGCTGAATTAATTCATGGACAACCTAAAGAGATATTGCTCAATTATTCAGCCATTATCTTGGGAATTTTCGGCAGAAAATAGAGGAAGAAAATCGCAACAAATCCTGATCAAATTCGGCAGAATTCCTGTGCACGTCATCCAACTTCCACGGACTCTCCCGGACAGCTCACAATGAATCAGAATTCGAGCCTTATATGGATAGAAAGCTACGGGAGTCTAGTTTCCAACCCAACTGGAATCACCTTAATATCTATTTTCTAGAGAAAGATATTCCATAATCTTCACTCGAAGGTCAAATCTGCCAGCAGGATAAGTTTGAGAAAAACTAGGTTTTGTAAACCCTAGCTGCCTCCCTTGCCTCTATAAATACCACAACATAATTTCAGAATAATCATCTTCTCTTCCTCACATAAACTTGCCGAACCTCTGCCAAAATATCTCCATAAATCCTACCAAGAACAAGGCCGAATCATCTCCACCACCTTTCCACAAAACCTTTCCAATCATCATCACCAATCCTATTGCCGATTCCTTCAACAAGGTTGTCATTAAGATTGTAATATTTCGATGGCTTTGATTTCTTTGTGTTTAAACATTATTTTGTCTATGAAATATGTTTTAATTTCTGGATTTATTTTCGGTTTTGTTAATTATATATGGGATTTCTGAATCTTTGTAATAATTGTTTGGTTATTTCATGTTTGATTACCAATTTATGCATGCTTTGTAATTGAATATGTATGATGGGCAGTAGGATTTTGAATGGTTTCTTGATTTAATTAGGTTTATTTCCTTAATTCGTGTGCAACCGAAGGAGATGTCTAGATGCATTCGAAAGGCCATGAGTGTTATCTAGGTATTGAATTCACTTGCCGATTTAATATATGTTGATTCATACGCATGTTATGTTTTAATATGTATTTATCTAAGGGCTAGAGTAATTCTGGAAATTTACATGTCGATGTGAGATGAGTGACGCCATACTTGCTAACATGTTCCAATTCGACATATTGTGCTTATGTGCTATTTGTGTTTAATTTCTACGCATTGTGTTATTAAACCGACTAGTACCATGTTTAGGATTACACGCATGTTACATTCTAAATACTTGTGATGTTTTGAATAATTAGAATAACCGCATTGGCTCTAATTAAATTGGAACTTAATTGATCTTGAATTCGATATTTGCTACTGCCCCTATTACTTGTTTTAATTTTGTTGCATGTATAATGAGATTTGTGTTTGGTGATTGTGTGGAAGATGTTGATCAAATGTAAATAATAATGTAGGATTTAAAATTTTCGTAAAAATTCAGTAGGTAATTAGTAAAAAAAATCGTTACCCCTTTTTTATGCAATACTTTATGTAATTGAAAGCCCTTGATTTCCCCGGATAGAACGATCCCTACTTGTCAATACTACAATCGACACAAGAAGGGTATTATTTGTATGAAGTTGTTTTGCAGGTACTTTGTGCTTGGATAACACCTCCATCATTTATGCACTTTCTATTTATCCTATAAGGGAGTTATTTGAAACGTTTTTATTGTTTCCTTATGTGATATTTGATTGATTCTGCTAACCTACTGATAAAGTTTTGCACTTAAGTTTGAAACCTTAAGTCTTATCAGTTTAGCCAATTAAGGCGTATTTCATGGGGGAGTTTTCTCTATATATTGAAGGCTGTGTGCGTATGCATTAGAAAAAGCTTTTGTGAGCACAATTATATATCTGATCAGAAGTTCGTGTGAACTCTTATCTTTCTTGATTTCTCTCTTTGAATTGCATCCTTTATCATCTCTCACTTGTGTGATTTGTGATTATAGGAAGCTTGGTTTCAAAGGAGCTCTAATCAAGTTGATGTCTTCTCCAGTTAGTCTAGTTGATTACAGTTTGTTATCAAGTTAGCTGTGTTGATGCTTGTAATGAGATTGCGATAAACATCTCAACTTGATATCTGTAACAATTGTTTGATCTTAGTGGATTCAGTTTCTAGTGTAGACTACTTTAAAAGTCTCGTAGTGGTTTTGATCTCTTGTGAGATTTCCACTATAGTTAAAATCTGTGTTTCTTATCTCGTTCTGTTTTTAATCTTTTCTTCGAATTGTTCACATCTGGTAATTTCATTTGGTACCAGAGCAGGTCACTTTTTGCTTTAAGTGAGATCTTTGGATTTTATTAGATGGAACGTACTTCAGTAAATACTCCTCCTGCCTTCAAAGGTGAAGGTTATGAGGATTGGAAAGGCATGATGAAAGCCTTCATCTCTGCACAAGACTCTCGGGCTTGGCAGTGCATTTTACATGGTTGGATTCATCCAACTGTGGAAAAAGAAAAAAATGTCTTTGTTCAAACACCTTTTGCGAAATGGACTCCAGAAGAAATTGCTTACAGTGAGGCTGAGAATAAAGCTATGAATGCTCTATTTATTGATCTTTTAGAGGATGAAAGAGTGCAAATTAAGCACTGTGAAACTTCAAAAGAGGTTTGGGATACATTAGCAACCTCTTATGAAGGAAATGCTAAAATCCGAAGACACAAACTACAATTGCTATTACACGAGTTTGATTCTTTACAGATGAAAAGCAATGAAAGTGTTGATCATTTTTATAAACGAGTGATTTCTATCACTAGTTCTATTAAAAGTGTAAATCCAAGAAAAGCCATTGTTGAAGATGATATTGTTATGAAAATTCTTCGATCTCTTCCTAGACGTTACAGGGAAAAGAAGACAGCCATTTCAGAAGCTCATGATCTTGATACCTATTCTCTACAAGAATTAATAGGTAACCTTAAAGCTTTTGAACAAGAGTTAATTGAGGAGGATGCTAGGGAGAAGAAGGTTTCTAAAAATATTGCTTTTAAATCAGTAATTAAACCTGATAAAGCTGAAAAAGATTATGGTGCTACTGAATATGCTTTATTAACAAAGGAATTCAGAAAATTCTTAAGTAAGAAAAACTCTTCTTCAAGAAATTCTTCTGACTCGTACTCTAAAAAGGAACAAAATGGTTCTTCTTCAAAAGGTAAATTTTCTCCTACTGATCAGAAAGGTAATCGATCTGAAATTAAAGTCAGTTCTTCTAAACCTAAATGTTATGATTGTGGTGGTTTTGGACATTTAGCTGCAGACTGTGGTAACAAGAAGTACAGGGATTCTCTCGAAAAAAGGGCTTTAAAGACTTCCTGGAGTGATGATGAAGAAGACAATACTGAGAAAAATGTAGCTCTCATGGCTTCTTTTTCTTCTGACTCAGAAGATTGTGACTGTGATTTTCAGACTAATGACTATGATGATTTGCTTGATAAGTATTCTCAATTGTGTGATGTTTTAGAAAGCATGAATTTAAAAATGAGACAGCTAGAACTGTCTAATAAAACTCTTGAAGCTCAGATTGAGAAATCAGAAGTTTTGTTAGAATCCTCTAAGAAACTGTGGAATGAAGAAAATTGCAAGTTAACAAATTCTCTGCAGGTCTTACAGGATGAACTAAATCAAACTGATTGGGGTTCTGAAAAACTTTCTTTGAAGCAGAAAATTGCTTATTTAAAAAATAATCTGTTGTCTTGTGAAACTGACAGAGATAATTATTTTGATAATATGAATAGCTTGCAGGTTAAGCTAGATGAGTCTCATAGTAAATTCTCTAAGTTTGAAGGAAGTTCAGAAGCTGTGAAGATGTTACTTCAATCTGGGTCTCAGTTTAGAACTACTGGTCTAGGTTTTTCTGGAGAAAACTCAAATGAAACTTGTTTTGTGAAAGAGTCAATCAAACCTTGTCCAGTAATTGGTAAAGACTATAAGTCTGTGGCACCACCCTTGGTCAAAAGTATTTCTTCTGAGAAATCTAAGCTTTTTCCAGTTTGCCATCATTGTGGAGTTTCAGGCCATATTAGACCTAACTGTCCCTCTCTTATGAAATTATATGTTCCTAATGAGTCTGATAAATTTGCTACTTTGCAGAAATAGATGGAAACTCAGATGAAAATGATTCAAGATTTGTCTAGCAAATTTCATAATCTTTGTTCGTCTAATTCAGATCAATCTAATGATGTCTGTTTGCTTTCTAGATTTATTCTGGATGATACTCATACTGTTGCTACTTGTCTTGTTGCACTCACTGCTTTAACAACTAGAAATCCTACTCTTTGGTATGTAGACAGTGGTTGCTCTAGGCACATGACTGGTGATATCAGTTGGTTTACCTGTTTTGATGATGAGTTTCCTACTGGAAAGGTTACTTTTGGAGATGGCCAAAGAGCTCAAGTTCTTGGTAAAGGTACTGTCAAAGCTCCAAACATTCCCGAGTTAAAAAATGTGTATTATGTTGAAGGACTGACCGCTAATTTAATTAGTGTCAGTCAGTTAACTGATGATCATGAGAATGTTTGGTTCAATAATAAACGTTGTAATGTTCTTGACTTTGATAATACCTGTGTTATGAGTGGAACTAGGGCGTCTGATAATTGTTACCATATCTATGCTGATAAAACGTCTAATGATTTTCCTTGTTTACTGAGTGCTTCTGCTGAGGAAATTCTTACTCTTTGGCACAGACGTTTGGGACATGTTAACTTTCAGAACTTGGTGAAATTATCTTCTAATCACTGTGTAGGGGGTTTACCTAAATTGTCAGGTAAAACAAACCAGCTGTGCAGTGGCTGCAAGCTAGGTAAACTTACTAAAACAGCTCATAAAGTTTTGAATGCGGTCAGTTCAACTCATGCCTTGGAATTATTACATATGGATCTAGTTGGTCCAGCTGAACCAGAAAGTTATGGAGGTAAAAGTTATGTGCTTGTAGTTGTTGATGACTTTACACGGTTTACTTGGGTTCTATTTCTTAAAGATAAAAGTGAGACTTTTGATTCTTTTTTCGGTCTTAGCTTACAAATTTCAAATGAGAAAAGAAATGCTGGTTGTAAGATTGTCAGAATCAGATCTGATAATGGTACAGAATTCAAAAATACTGCCTTTTCAAACTTTTGCTATGAACATGGTATTTTACATGAGTTTTCTGCTCCCATAACTCCTCAACAAAATGGTATTGTTGAAAGGAAGAATAGAGTGTTAATTGAAATGGCAAGATCTATGCTTCATTTTGCAGGGATTAAACCTATCTTTTGGGCTGAAGCTATAAGTACTGCTTGTTACACAAGCAACCGAGTTTTTCTTCGATTTGGAACAGATAAAACTCCATATGAATTATGGAAAGGAAAAACTCCAAATGTTGCTCACTTTCATGTTTTTGGCAGTCCTTGCTTTATTTACAAAGATAGAGAGCACTTAGCAAAATTTGATTCTAGGAGTGATCCTGGAGTTTTTCTTGGTTATTCTGTTGATAGTCGGGCTTATCGTATCTACAACAGAAAGACTAAAAACATTGTGGAAAGTATTAATGTTGCAATTGATGATTTCTATGTTAGACAGATTGCAGATTCAGATGATGTTTTTCCTTTATACAAGTCTACACCTTCTGTTGAAGAAACTGATAGTGGAAATGAACTATCTGATGATGATTCAGTTTATGGAGACGATCCTAAAATTAGACCTGGTTACAAGCAAGTACAGTGAGATCATTCTACTCAGGATATCATTGGAGGTACTAGTAGGGGTATTCTAACCAGAAATCAATCTTCCGCTCTTTCTGAATCATCTGAGGTAACAAATAAAGTTGAAACTGATACAAATGTGTTCTTGAGTTTTGTTACCACTAACAAAGTAAAGATTAAAGCTATCAGTAATATTGGTTTTGTGTCCTCTCTCGAACCTAAAAATATCTCTGAGGCTTTGTCAGATAGTGACTGGATTTGTGCCATGCAAGAGGAATTAAATCAATTTGTCAGACATAAAGTTTGGGATCTTGTTCCTCGACCTGAAAATTGCAATATAATTGGAACCAAGTGGGTTTACAGGAAAAAGAGTGATGAAAAAGGCAACATTATAAGGAATAAAGCTCGTTTGGTTGCTCAGGGTTACTCGCAGGTTGAAGGACTTGACTATGATGAAACCTTTGCTCCTGTAGCTAGATTGGAGTCTGTAAGATTGCTCCTTTCTCTTGCTTGTCATTTTAAATTTCATTTACATCAAATGGATGTAAAAACTGCTTTTCTGAATGGTAAAATTGACAAGGAAGTCTATGTGGAACAGCCTAAAGGTTTTATTGATCCTCACTTTTCTAACCATGTGCATGTATAAATTGCAGAAAACCTTATATGGTCTCAAACAAGCTCCTAGAGCTTGGTATGACAGATTGTCTAGTTATCTCATGGATAAAGGTTATTCACGTGGTTCTGTTGACAAAACTCTTTTCATCAGGAAACTTGAAAAACATATTGTGGTTGCACAGATTTATGTTGATGATATCATTTTTGGATCAACCTATGAAAAGCTCTCTAAACAATTTCAGACAGTCATGGAGACAGAGTTTGAAATGTCTATGATAGGTGGTCTAACATATTTTCTTGGATTACAAGTTACTCAACATGATACTGGTATGTTTCTTTGTCAAACTAAATATGCAGAAACCTTAGTAAAGAAATTTGGCATTGATATGAAGCAAAAGAGAACAGTTTTCACTCCAATGAGTACTACTTTAAAGTTAACTGAGGATAAAGATGGCAAACATGTCGATCAAACACTTTATCGTAGTATGATTGGTAGTCTTTTATATCTTACTGCTAGCAGACCTGACATTTGTTTTAGTGTTGGTGTTTGTGCAAGGTTTCAGGCTGATCCAAGGGAATCACATCTTGAAGCTGTAAAAAGAATCATCAGATATGTCTCTACAACATTGACTTGTGGTGTGTTTTATTCTCGTGATACAAATGCAGAAATTGCTGGTTTCTCTGATGCTGATTGGGGAGGTAACATGAAGGATCGCCGTAGCACTTCTGGAGGTTGTTTTTTTGTTGGCAACAACCTAGTTGCTTGGCATAGCAAAAAACAACTTTGCATCTCTCTCTCCACTGCTGAAGCTGAGTACATAGCTGTTGGCAGCTGTTGTACACAAATGCTCTGGATGAAGCACATGATTGAGGATTATGGTTTGAAACAAGGTATTCTCACCTTGTTTTGTGATAATACTAGTGCTATCAATATTTCAAAGAATCTTGTTCAGCACACTCGAACTAAACACATTGAATTAAGGTATCATTTCATTCGTGATTTAGTTGAGAAAAATATTATGGAATTGAGTTTTGTTCAAACTGAAAATCAGCTTGCTGATATCTTTACAAAAGCTCTTGATGCTGATAGGTTTATTACTCTTCGAAATGCTCTTGGTGTGATGAGTTTGTCCAATGTCAATTAACTGAGTCTTGTATCTCATCTAACCCTTTAACTGTGTATCTGTTCAGACTTTCAATATTTTTTCTCAAGAAATCGTTTAAACCGTGGCAGTGGTGTAGTCGAACATGAATTTTTGATCTATGTTTGTTTGTATGTTATGAAAAGAAATAAAGAAGGAAAAATTCATTTCAGATCTTTTTCAGGGAAGTAATTACTATTTTGGTTATGACCTAATCGACTTAGTAAGAGAAAAGCTGAAACTATATCAGATTTTATTGTTGGCTGATTCTGAAGTCTGATCTTGATTTTATATCAAGATGCAAAATTGTGACTTCCTAAAAGATTGTTAATGTGTTATGTTATAAGGGGGAGTGACGTTTTTTATCTCAGTTTTTCTGCCATGGTTTAAGGTTTTTCTTGAGATTACATATTTTCTTTCTGAATTGATACTTGCTAATTTCTCTCTAATTATGACTGTGTCCAGAATTGATTTTTGTTAGAAAATCAATTGGTATTCTCTGATATTCATTGCTTCCGCATTTTTCTTGATTTTCTATCCTTTCTGAGAAGTTGTTTCGTTTAAGGAGTGTTTTTATTATGAATCTCTTAGTATTCTCTTCCTTCTAGGATCTGACTCTAGGTTTTCCTTCTCTATAAATTCACCTCTTATGTTCACAGTTTCTCATCATCAGTCCCTTCATTTTCTCTTTTTCAGAACTCACGTTTATCTCTAAGTGTGCAGGTCTAGATTATGGCTCGTTCATTCTATCCTACTCTTGTTGGTGAACTTCAACGTCGCCGTGATACTGAGAGGCGAGCAAACATCAATGCTCACACAGTCAACTTGGAGGATCCTCGGTTCGATGCTCTTCGTGCTCTCAATCCTCCTGTAAATCCTCAACTTCGTGGTCCTGATCATGTTCTTGCTGCACTGACTCGTCTCCATCATTCTCAAGAGTTCACTGGAAATCGAATGGAACAAAAATTCCTGGAGGTGGAACGTCGTCTTGATCGGTTGAACTCCACTATTGGTCTCCTTGTTGACACTGTTCTGGATTTCCAGTCCATGCTCGTATCTGCCTCACGAAGCTCTTCTTCTCCTGTGCCAAGTCCAATGCACTCTCCCAGTCCTGGACCTTCATGTTCTTCACCAAAGACAAATTTATGGGATGAAGCTATCAAGCGTCAGCAGGAAAAGGAAGAGGCTGTGGCTGCTGCTACTGCTCAAGTCTGGGGGGCCAAAGCAACCAAAGGATGGGATAATGCTTGATGCTCACACAATGGGGGAGTAAAAGAAAAAAACTGCTCATGTCCTTATTTTTTTTTTGTTTCTGTTTTTGAACAATTTCTAAATTTTGTTGAACACTTTTTTGTTGTAAGATGCTTAAGCATCAGATTCTATAGTTGCTTAAATTTCGGGTTTTGATTTTTACATTGATTTGAAGGAGAAGAGAAATATGATGGAAACTGATTAATTCTCCTTCAAAGATATTTTCTGCATATATTTTTGCTTGTTTTGCTGCAGCTTTGTCTTTGCAGGTTGTGTGGAGCATCAAAGGGGGAGTTTGTAAGCAGCTGGTACAGCTGATTTGATACTCAACACAACCGGCATCTTTCCTGGTCTTACTAGGAAAGACCAATGGGTGTACTGAGTAAATTCCAAAGCTGCTGTCAATGAGATTCAGTCTGGTTATATCTCTCCTTGATTTATGCACTTTCTATTTATCCTATAAGGGAGTTATTTGAAACGTTTTTATTGTTTCCTTATGTGATATTTGATTGATTCTGCTAACCTATTGATAAGGTTTTGCACTTAAGTTTGAAACCTTAAGTCTTATCAGTTTAGCCAATTAAGGCATATTTCATGGGGGAGTTTTCTCTATATATTGAAGGCTGTGTGCATATGCATTAGAAAAAGCTTTTGTGAGCACAATTATATATCTGATCAGAAGTTCGTGTGAACTCTTATCTTTCTTGATTTCTCTCTTTGAATTGCATCCTTTATCATCTCTCACTTGTGTGATTTGTGATTATAGGAAGCTTGGTTTCAAAGGAGCTCTAATCAAGTTGCTGTCTTCTCCAGTTAGTCTAGTTGATTACAGTTTGTTATCAAGTTAGCTGTGTTGATGCTTGTAATGAGATTGCAATAAACATCTCAACTTGATATCTGTAACAATTGTTTGATCTTAGTGGATTCAGTTTCTAGTGTAGACTACTTTAAAAGTCTCGTAGTGGTTTTGATCTCTTGTGAGATTTCCACTATAGTTAAAATCTGTGTTTCTTATCTCGTTCTGTTTTTAATCTTTTCTTCGAATTGTTCACATCTGGTAATTTCATGCTTCATAATTTTTTTTAATAGCTGGTTGAATCGCTATGTAATGGCTTTTTATTAGCCTGTCGGACTTGAGTCTGTATCAATCGATCAATGATTATTATTTAAAAATAAATAAAAAAATTTACACGACACTAGAGTCTGCATTTCTCCGAGGAAAAAACTCTGGTCCAAAGTCAGTGGGACGCCTCCGTCCAAACTGTGTTATTTTAACCAATCACAACTTGACACCTGCCAACTGTAAAAAAAAAAAAAAAAAAAAAAACCTAAAACTAAAAGAACCAGTCTTACGTGATACGCCATCTCCTCTTGCTCTTTTTTTTTTTGATCGAAGCCATCTCCTCTTGCTCATCATCTTAGTAATCTCCACTTCTTCCAATACTCGTGTTTGTTGGTCTCGTCAATCACCACCATTACCATCAATCGTCTCTTCCCTTATTGATCAACCATATCAAATTGGGAGTAGCAACAGAGGTAATCATACTTGAATTGAGTCTCAATTTTTTTTTTCTTGTTCTGAATCAACCATGTCTCAATCTTAGTAATCTCCACTTCTTCCAATACTCTTGGGTCTGATCAGGTCGGGTCTGATCGGGTTATGCTCCAAAGACAACCAGAAGATTTACTGAGGCTGGTTCGACTTTGTCGATTCAGGTAGACATAGCTCATTTATCTTTACTCGCTATTTTCGATTTCAGATTTAACTGTTGACTCAGCCGTGTTCGTTGTTTATGGTTTCTGATAGAGATGGTCGGATTACTGGAAACGAAGTGGGTCGCCATGTCCAGGCTTTTTAGGCGAGAACTCAAGCAAGTTCAAAAATTTCATGGATTTGAGGTGAATTCGTCTATAAATGAGAACCATCTCCCTACAAATTTCAATTTGTGACATTGGGTCTCATTTGATTTAGTTGTTTTGCATAATTTTCTCTAGGTATTTGATAATATATAGAAATTAGATGTGTGGCTGCATAATATTATGCTATTGGAATGATTAAAGATAACATGGTGTCGTATTTTAATATGGTGCAAGGTTTTCTTTTGCTTGAACATGGATGCATGGTCGATGCTGGTTACGCTTTGTTCTTGTGTCCGTGCGGCTGTTAAGCTAGTTTAAACTCCAGTGCTAAGCTGATGAAGGAAGATGTTTCTTGGTATGGTAATCTCTCTTCCTCTATATAAAATCACAGACACACAAAATCGATGTATACTCAAAGATACACATATGCGTATGTAATTGGACAATAGTTTGAATTATAGCATATGCGTATGTAACTGGACAATAGTTTCTCAATGCCTTGTTCTGGATCACTTTATTTTTAGCAACTGTCACTTATCTTAAAATAAGTTAGCAACTGTGTCTTATATTTTTAGCAACAAATATACAGCTAGAAACTGTCACTTAATACTTTGGTGTATGATCATGAATAAACTAACTATAAGGTATTGTTGGCATTGAAGTCTCATGTTGGACTCCCTGACTGGAAACTCCGGCGCCCGTGTGCTCTTCGACTCCCATTAATTTCTTTTATCATACACATGCATGTTCATTCTCATTCATAATATTTTTTTAAATGAATATATATATTGATTTCCTTTAAAAAATGAATATATTGATATTTTGACCTATCTCTCTAACTGGGATGTTGAGTTTTTGAACGAATAATATCCACAGCAAGAATAGTTTCTTTCAAGAATATTTTGACCTAAAATCTTAATATTAATGCCTATGGATGCATGTCACGAGTTTGATCATATCTTTCATTCTTTTAGGATCTTGCTGTTGGACTGAATTGTATTTGAGTTAGCATAATTGAACTATGAAACAAAGAATGTACACTTGCAGGTCCAGCCAGCCTTACTGATGATATGAAAGCTGGATTTGGAAGCTTTTCGTCAGACATGTGCTTGTTTGAAGGATTCATTGAAACAACTTATATCTGCACTAAACTCCCCAACAACTACTGACGTAGAAATCGAGAGCCGAAGAATGATCTAAACAATTAGGAGATGTGTAAGCGATGAAAGATTTGCTTTACATTAGCAGGACATCACTAGTGTAATTGTTCTTGTTTTGTACTAAAGGTTTGAGATGATTGAGTGTTAATATCAGTGTATCATTAATAGGTATAAACATTGTCATTTGAATGGTCTGTTTATAGTGTAACATTGCTATATATATCCAGTGATGTTACTTAAATATAAATAAAGAATATCCAGCGATTTTTGAAATTGTGGCATAAGAGCCTTTCCATATGTGAAATATTGAGATTTCTTACTCTGCCTATTTTCCAAGTCTACAGCTCCTTCGATCTATGGAGAAGCTTTTATGAACTTAACATGAATCACAAAATTTTGCAAATCTAACAACTCCAACATGCATAGATCTCATCAAAATACACAAAGTTCACAATTGGTTTATTACACGTCTAAATGTTAACAACTTCAACATGCATAGATCTCATCAAAATACACAAAGTTCACAACTGGTTTATTACACGTCTAAATATGAATTAGTACACAGTTGGCTTCCTCTAGTTCATGACACAACTTCATAGTGACCTACAAAATGTCCAATTCATAATGTTAGGTTTGTATGACAGTGTACATGATTCAAATATATGCCTTTCTACATACTTTCAATTGCAACAAATTTAAATTACATACCCATTTGTGGGAGTTATGATATCATCCAGAACTGTAGATCCAACCGAACAGTCGATTGCAAATGGTGCTTGTGATTCCTATTATAACAAAGTTAAGTAAATGAGTCTGGCATATTTTAAATTATAGTTTGACGACTAATAAAATAAATCTTACTTGAGTTGTTCCATCATAACATTGAATTGTTGTAGAACATTCTCCTGCCATGCTTAATGGTTGTACTCCAATATTAGTACGAATAGGAGAAGAATCCTGTTTTATAAAAATAAGCTCAGAATTAAAATTATTTACATAAGAAATTAGCATCGTCTATCAAACTAAGATTGCAGACATACCTTTATTACCAAACGCCTTCTTGTAGAAGCCTTTTTTTTGGATGAATTGAACTTTTCAGCTATATTTTTCATTCTACCATCGCGTGGACGTCCTACTGTAGCTTTTCTTTTTACACCACGTGGAACTGACACTTCTTCATCCTCACTTTCACTAAGTGAATCTTCGATTTCTGAACTTTCACTTAGACATGGCTTATCTTTGAACACAATTTGCTTCATTTCCTCCAACTCTTTCAGCAACTTAATGCTTTGTTCATGTGCATATGATGTCAACTTCTCATCTACAGCTGCAACAGATGCAACTTCACGAAAATTGCGACACAAACTACCATATCTCTTCCCAATAGACACTTTAGGATTGTCACCGACATCATGATAGTTTATGATCGTCCTACCCTTTGCATTTCTTGTCCATCGCTTCATTATGTAATCTGGTGGGATCTTGGACACATTTTTTTTAAGAAATACTCTCAATACATGTCGACATAAAATCCCAATAAAAGTGAACATCATGCAACTACAAGTGGCTGATTCAGTGGAAGCATCGAATTTCACAGTATGTTCTCTACACTTACCTGCATACGACACTTTGTATTCACTTGTTTTCTCATTCTTACCCACTTTGTAGATCTTACAGTTAAGGCTTCGTACATACTCATTTTGAAAGAGTTTAAAAACTGCAGGAGTGTAAACTTCAAGGGCATGTGATAGGAGCACAATGTGCGACGATATTATATGTGTATGCCCTCGTTTATGCTTTGTTTAACCTTTATTTGTTTAAGATAGAGTCATAATATAGTTAGTGTCAATTTTGGTAGAATTTGGTGAAAAATGGTTAAGAATCCGAAAAATGACTAAGTATGAGAAATCTAGAAAATAATGAAAATATGTCTTTTTCGCGATTTTGAGATGAGTGAAATTGTGATCTATCCTTGTCCAAATTCTATGAAATTTGGCGGACTCAATATTCATATGCTAAGGAATGTTGTGTTAAAATTTCAGATCAATCGGAGTTCGGGAAGTCACCCAAAAGATGGCTGCAAAACAGCAGTCCGAGCATTCCAATCCAGGGACTTCCAGGATTTTCCTGGGACTTTGTCCCAACTTCAAAAACTCATTCCCGTCAATTCACAAGGATTTTGATCAAACTGTTTTATGGGGAGATGGCAATTTGTGTCTAGTTTATCTAAGATTTGAAATCGCATCAATCAGAGCATTGAAGAAAAAGTTATACTCGACTGAAGATGCAAAGGTCTCATCTGCCGGATTTCATCCGCCAAGTCTCATCCGCCAAGTCTCATCTGCCGGATTTCATCCGCCAAGTCTCATCCGCCGGATTTCATCTGCCAAGCTTCATCCGCCAGCAGCTTCACCAGTACTTGTCCGCTCGCCAACCATCCGCGCATGCCTGCATGCATGTTCGCGCGACCCGCCAAAAAGCCTCGCTTGCACCCGGTACTAGCAAAGTCTATACTCGCGAGCAGAGTGGAATTTCCGGTAATAACTTCAATTGGCGGCAAGCATGCCAAATCATTCCAAAGAGCTATGAAACGGCCAAGAAGAAATTATAAGTTGACCAAGCAAGGTTTCTTTGTTCGATACGGAAAGAAAAGCCTATGCCAACTTGGATTGGGAGACCTTATTTACTGAAGATTTCTTTGCCGATTTGAACAAGGAAAGGCTTCAAACTGCACAGACCTTTTCTCCTATATATAGAAGCCTGCTCCCATCATAAAAATTATCTCATCTCAAGCTAAACAAAAGGCCGAAACTCTACCAAAATTCCCCAAACTTCCTAGACAAAAACCTAAACCCGAATCCATCCTCCACCACCAACCAAGTTTCTGCCGAAACTTGGAAAATTTCCTGCCGAGCCTCCTTAGCCGTGCAGCCTCATCCCTTCACCTACACAGCACCGGATCCACACCAAAAGAAGCTCTCAAGGTGTCTCAAAGTGTGATCCACTCCCCTCTTTCGGTTTAGTACTTTTTGTCTAGTCATGTTTGATTTTGTCTATGAAACATTCATGTATGTTTGGTGTTGGTTTATATGTCTATGTGTAAACCGATTTTGGTTTTATAAATTATATGTTAAAGACTTGTTTAAATCGATGCTTAGATTTATGTTTAGGTTTCGACAAGAACAATGATTTTGCATGCTAATTTGTAATATGTAACTTGTAAATTCGTATGTTAGATAATTAGGACAGTGGTATAGATGCATGTTTTAGGTTCAAAATTGGTTAGAAATCTAAGGAGTGGGACTTAAAAACCGAAACATTAGTATTGGCTTGTAGCATGTAAATCTAGATGTTAGGTTTCATCAAACCCGAGTAATAACAAATATGGCTAAATACTCAAAAGGTTGCTTTGATTTGTTTTGCTCACCTAGGGTATAATACTTTGGATTTCTTACATGTCAAAATAAGATGATTGACAACCTTGCTTGTTTTGCATGTCTCCAATTTAGATCATTGCGCACAATTGTTAAGTCTCAAAAGGATTAACATAACTTTAGGGCCCATAACCAAAAGTTCGGTCTTAAAACTTGAGAGGTCTTACAACTAAGTTGTAGTTGGAACTAATTTTGAACTTGAGCATGTTGATACTTGTTCCTTACTTTCTTGCATGTGAATTTATTCGTTAAAGAGTCTATGTGCTAAATGTTTTGCGAAAGATGATGATCACTTGTACATATTAGACCTAGGATTTATTTTCTGCTTTTATGTTGCCGTGCTTAGTATTAGGGCAGCCATAGGGCTGCCGAACCATTTTATACCCCCATATGTGTGATGTTTGTGATGTATATATGTATATATGTTTGTCTAACAATTTCATATCTCAGGTACCCTTAATCCCCGGCCTAGAACGATCCCTACTTGCTCATACTACTAACGATATTTTGTAGGGTTATTATTGTGTGCGAGCTTAGGCTCCCATCAATTTTTGGCGCCGTTGCCGGGGATTATAAAAGCTTGTTTTATGTTATTGTTGTGTATATAATGTTGCTGGAAATTTTTGTTGTGAAGTTGTAAAGTTGTAAATTTTAAGTTTATTTTGGGATTTTGTAAAGTAGAAATATGCTTTGGCATGTAGAGTTTAAATTTCGAAAGTTGCATGATGAATAATGATGTATGTTGGTAATCACTTAGTTTAATTTCTAGGAAGTTGATAGTGTTGTGTATGTTTGAGTTTATTGTAGTTTCTAAAGTGTAACATGTAGGTGAAGCCTCTTTTGTTGATCATAACCAAAACCCTTCATACGAGTGATGCCATGTTAGGTATGTTTTTGTGTAGATTGGGAAACGGGCCCTGCAATGTTGGAATTAGTCCATCGTTGGCCCCCCACGCATAAAGACGCTAACTTGGTATTATTTTTATGAGGTTGAGGGCGGTTTTAATCAACACTTGAGACCGCTAGGGATCCGTGTTTGTTTTACAAAGTATGGGGAAGTTATTATCATAGATATGGTTCTCAGGTTTGTTTAACTGGATCTCAAGGCCCATAGACTGATGTTCATTCTCGGTGAGTGAGTCGATAGGGGGTTCGCCCTCCGTGGTGTCCAACAACGAGTCCTGCCTGGTTCCTGTAGGGGGTTCGCCCTCCGTGATTTTAATGACCTTTGAAACGTAAAATCCGCACGACCTAGTCGACAGCTTGTGCCGAAGCATCACCTCACTTTAGACGCTAGAACATAACTTGACATATGTGGCCTATTTTCTTCGAAGATAAAACATGTTGTGTGGTTCAAACTCTTGAGGTATATCGGATTAAGCATGATACTACCGGGGGCTGTATCAGTCCATTGCACCGTTATCTCCTCTGCTCCACGTACTTCGAGAGTTAGAACAAATTTAAAAGAAATTAGACTTAGCGATTACATGCTCATGAACTTGTCAAATTTTCTTCTCTTGTGCCGATTGTATGTATGCTTTGCCGAAATTTTTGTTGCCGTGTGTTATATTGCCAGTACTTTATATTGTTGCCGAATGTGCATATGTGTTATGATTTGAATTTTGTTGTGTAATCGCCAATGCCGTGGCTTGTAATGATGTATATTCTTGTTTTCTATTTCTTTACGATGTTCTAACTTGTTTAAATGTTGCAAATTTCAGAAATAGTGCATGTCCGAATCTAGTATTTGGACAAGAGATCTTCAAGGCCGTTTGCAACGTTTAGACCAAGAACTCGCTATTGCTCGTTTTGTGCCATTACCTCCATCATCACCAACCAGTTCATCTGTGTCATCATCCTTGCCGAGTTCACCTATTGTGCCGTCAGTTTCATCATCATCAGGACCGAGCTCACCTTCAGTTGTGTCATCGTCTTGTGATCTTCAGAACCCAGAATTTGAAGCTTTTGCCGAATTAGAAGAAGAAGAAGAGATCATGGCATCAATCAGATCACAGAATGGTCATGTTGCTGGAGCTGGAGTTGCTCCTTCTAATATTACTTATCCTCCCTTGGAGACTGACAAGACTGGAGAGATTGAATTGAGGAGTGGATTCCTCCATAAGCTGAAGTCATTTTATGGGATGCCGAGTGAGGACCCTAATAAGCATCTACAGTGGTTTAACTTCACCACGGAGTCTATGTGTCCAAGAGGGACCGATTTGCAACACTTCAAGATGAAGGCATTTCCGTTTTCTCTAGAAGATCAAGCAAAGGAGTGGTTGTTTGAGGTGCCTAGTGGTCGCATTGTTTCGTGGAGTACTATGATGGATGAGTTTTTACTCAAGTACTTTCCTGCTTCACGTATCACTGATCTGAGGAAGCAAATTACAAGTGTGAAGCAAGCCGGAGATGAGACTTTCTTCGACTACTACAAGAGGTTCAAGTCCCTAGTTTCTTTGTGTCCATCACATGGCATTAGCGATGGACTCTTGCTACAATATTTCTATGAGGGATTGCGTGTCATGGAGAGAGAGTTTCTTGACTCGGCCGCGGGAGGTAGCTTTTTGGAGTTGAACGCCGGAGCGGCAAGAAGTTTGTTGGAAGTTCGTGCTTTGAACAACCAACAATTTGGCATGGCACGAGGCAATGTGCAAAGAAATGAGAAAGTACATGAGACGTCTTCGAGCTCAAAGTTAGAAGATAAAGTGGACAAGCTCACCGACTTGGTGAGTAATTTGATGAAGAAGCGTGCTAGTGTTTGTGGAATTTGCACCGAGGGCCATGAGACCGAACAATGCCCTCAATTTGGAGTTAATGAGGGAGTAGAGGAGTGCAATGCAATTGGTTTTCAAGGAGGCCAACGATTTGGCAATTTTAATCCAAGGTTCAATGATCATCCGAACTTTCGATGGGCGAACAATGATAACGTGCTTAGGGCACCTATGCAACCGAGAGAGGGAGGAGCGCCATTTGTACCGAGGCCACCATTTGTGCCTCGGCAGCCATACATGCCGAACCAAGGACACTTTGCTGCACTGCCGAACCAATCACAAGGAGGGCCGAGCCAAGGCCAAGGCCAAGCTTCGCCAAGCAATCCGAACTATGATGCTTTAATTCAATCTTTGTCAAGTGCTACTCAAGCATTACTCGCGGGGCAACAAAATCATCAAAAGGACATTGGTGAGCTCAAGACTCAAATGGGCCAAGTTGTAGATTTTATGGGAAGATTTAATGAGCAAGGGAAGTTGCCAAGCAATACTATTCCCAATCCGAGGAACGAGCAAGCCAAAGTGATTCAAACTCGTAGTGGAAGAGAGTTGTTTCCACCAACAAGTCCAAAGAAGAAGCGAGTGACTTTCAAGGGCATTGAGGATGAAGAGAGGGCTGCCGGACCTGACATTGCCGGCAGCCACATGCATGAGGCCGAGATACACATTGCCGGTCATGATAATGCCGGAAACAATGGTGATGCCGAGAAGGAGGCAGCTGCCGAACAAAGGCATGGTGCCGGCAACACTAATATACAAGACAAGGGGCTGCGTAACGAGCTTGAATACGATCCCGCCACATCAAAGAATGAGTTATTGCCGAGCCAAGCAAGCAAGGGAGGTGTGCCATCATCTAGTGCTCCATTCCCTTCACGCTTTGCTAGAACAAAGAAGGACAAGTCCGATGAAGAGGTATTGGAGATTTTCCGGAAAGTGCAAGTCAACATCCCTTTGTTGGAGTGCATTAAACAAGTGCCAAAGTATGCTAAGTTTTTAAAGGAGCTTTGCACGGCGAGAAGGCATACTAGAGAGACTCGTGTGGTAACCATGAGCGAGACGGTGTCGGCCGTTATTCAAAGGAAGTTGCCACCAAAGATGAAGGATCCGGGGAGCTTCAATGTGCCTTGTGTCATAGGCAATACACGGTTTGATGAGGTTATGCTGGATTTGGGAGCATCGATCAATGTCATGCCACTCAATGTGTATCAAACGTTGAGTATAGGGCCTCTCAAGAAGGATAATGTCATCATTCAACTTGCGGATCGCTCAAGCAAATATCCGAAGGGTTATGTTGAGGATGTGTTGGTGCAAGTCAACCAATTGATATTCCCCGCCGATTTTTATGTGGTTGAGATGGAGGATTCGCCGGTCAACAACACTCAATTGCTTTTAGGGCGACCATTCATGAGGACCGCGCGCACAAAGATAGATGTGGCCGAGGGCAACCTAACTATGGAATTTGATGGTGAGATGATAAAGTTCAATGTGTTTGATGCCATGAAGTTCCCTAATGTTGATTTCAAGGAGGGTTGTGCCATTGATGTTTTGGAGGAGGTCGAGCAAGTTATGTCGACCTCGCTCGACGCATAGCAATTAGCGATTGAGCAAGGGGTCGGATTTGACAAGAGGGGAGAACGAATCGTGCATAAGAATGAGAAAGAAGGGCCGGCCAAGTCAAGAAGTGCCGAGCAAGGCACCATTGCCGAGCCATTTATGATAGAGCCAAGTGTGATGAAAGTTGCTGCCGAGCTAGAGGCTCAGCCTTATTCCAAGGTATTTGATTCGTTCTTGTCAATTCCAAGCGCCACAACAAAATTTCGACCAAGTGTGGAAGAGGCCCCAAAGTTAGAACTAAAAGAACTCCCTAGTCACTTGAAGTATGTTTATCTTGGAGACGGAGACACACTACCGGTTATTGTGTCTTCAATGCTTAGTAAGAAGCAAGAGGAGGATTTGATTTGTGTGCTTAAGAAGTACAAGACCGCCATAGGTTGGACCTTAGCGGATATCAAGGGAATAAGCCCTACTACTTGTGTTCATCGTATTTTGTTAGAAGAAGGAGCTAAGCCGACAAAGGAAGCTCAACGTCGACTTCACCCTCCAATGATGAAGGTTGTGAAAGAAGAAATTATCAAGTTGCTCGATTGTGGGGTGATCTACCCAATTTCGGATAGTAAGTGGATATCTCCTGTGCAAGTAGTGCCGAAGAAGAGTGGTGTAACGGTTGTCAAGAATGAGAAGAATGAGCTTGTGCCACAAAGACTTGTAACCGGTCATCGGATGTGCATCGATTATAGGAAGCTCAACGCTACAACGAGGAAGGATCACATGCCTTTGCCGTTTATGGATCAAATGCTAGAGAGGTTGGCCGGTCATTCTTACTATTGCTTTCTTGATGGATATAGTGGCTACAATCAAATCATGATACACCCGGACGATCAAGAGAAGACCACTTTTACTTGTCCATTTGGCACGTTTGCTTATCGGCGGATGCCATTCGGACTATGTAACGCACCCGGCACTTTTCAAAGATGTATGTATGCTATCTTCTCGGATTTTATTGAAGACATTATCGAAGTATTCATGGATGATTTTAGTGTGTATGGAGGCACCTTCGATGCATGTTTGGGGAACTTGGAGAAGATACTTGAGAGGTGTGTAGAGACAAATCTTGTGCTCAATTGGGAGAAGTGTCACTTCATGGTCACGCAAGGCATTGTTCTAGGGCACATTATTTCGGCAAAAGGCTTAGAAGTTGACAAAGCCAAGGTGGAGCTCATACAAGCATTGCCGAGCCCTAGATGTGTGAAAGATGTGAGAAGTTTTCTTGGCCATGCGGGGTTTTATCGACGATTTATCAAGGACTTCTCTTCAATTGCCAAGCCATTAAGCAACTTGTTACAAAAGGAGGTGACGTTTGAGTGGACGGAGGCATGTGAGCAAGCCTTTTGCCGATTAAAGATGCTATTGTGTACGGCACCTATACTTGTTTCCCCTAATTGGGACGAGCCGTTTGAGTTGATGTGTGATGCTAGTGATTATGCACTTGGAGCGGTACTTGGACAACGGATTGAGAAGAAGTCATGCGCCATTTACTATGCTTCAAGGACTCTCAACGATGCACAACTCAATTACACAACAACGGAGAAGGAACTCTTAGCGGTAATCTTTGCTTTGGAAAAATTTTGATCATATCTTTTGAATTCCAAGGTTATTGTTTATAGTGATCATGCCGCTTTGAGATATCTTATGACGAAGAAGGATGCTAAACCGAGGCTTATTCGATGGATTCTTTTGCTTCAAGAGTTCGACATTGAGATTAAAGACAAGAAAGGAGTAGAGAATGTTGTAGCCGATCATTTGAGTAGACTTGTGCAAGAGGAGGATCGGCTACCCCTATTAGAGACCTTTCCGGATGAGCAACTTTTTCGACTTGAAGTACTTGAGCCTTGGTATGCCGACATTGCCAATTTTCTTGCCACAAACCGATTTCCCAAAGAGATGCCGAGCCACCAACAAAAGAGAATAAGGACGCAAGCTCGACACTTCTTGTGGGATGATCCGTACTTATGGAGGCAATGTGGTGATCAAGTTATTAGAAGATGTGTGCCGGAGAATGAGCATCGATCCATCCTTGCTTTTTGTCATAGTGAAGCTTGTGGTGGACACTTTGGACCAAAGAAGACGGCTTTGAAGGTACTTACGTGTGGATTCTTTTGGCCTACGATTTTTAGAGATGCATTCATGTTTTGCAAAGCATGTGATAGATGCCAAAGAATGGGGAACATTGGAGCTAGAGACCAAATGCCGCTCACGCCTATCATTGAGGTAGAAATTTTCGATTTATGGGGTATTGATTTCATGGGATCGTTTCCTTCAAGTAAGGGTTTTCTCTACATATTGCTTGCGGTTGATTATGTTTCAAAGTGGATCGAAGCAAGGGCTACACGCACCAATGATGCCAAGGTGGTAGCCGAGTTTCTCAAGACCAACATCTTTTCACGTTTTAGAGTACCAAGGGTCTTGATTAGCGATGGAGGATCCCATTTTTGTAACCGCACTATTGAAGCCTTATTGAGGAAGTATGGAGTCACACATAAGGTATCTACACCTTATCACCCCCAAACGAGTGGCATGGCCGAGGTGAGTAATCGAGAGATCAAGCAAATTTTGGAGAAATCGGTTGGACCTTCAAGGAAGGATTGGAGTGATCGTCTCGATGATGCTTTGTGGGCTTATAGGACTGCATACAAGACACCGATTGGTATGTCCCCTTTTCGGTTAGTTTATGGCAAAGCATGTCACTTACCGGTTGAGCTAGAGCACAAGGCATGGTGGGCAATCAAGGCCTTCAACATGAACATTGATGATGCCGGTCTTCATAGAAAGCTTCAACTCAACGAACTTGAAGAAATCCGTAATGAAGCCTATGATGCCGCATGGATCTACAAGGAGAAGACTCGAGCCTACCATGATAAGATGATTCGAGGGAAAAAGTTTCAAGTTGGACAAAAAGTTCTCTTATTCAATGCAAGGCTTAAACTTTTTCCGGGTAAGCTTCGATCTCGTTGGTTTGGACCATTCATTATTACTAAAGTTTTTCCTCATGGTGCCATCGAGATTCAAAGTGTGGTGTCGGGAGAGACATTCAAGGTTAATGGACATCGTTTGAAGACTTACTACGAGCCCTTTCTACACCCCACAATCGAGGAACTTAATGTGCAAGACAAGCCAAATGCCGGTCTACTTACACCAACCGAGGCTATTCCATCACCACCACAACTTGAGGCCGAGCCACCTACATATACTGCTGCTGCAACCGTGCCACCACTACATCAAGATGCTGCCGGACCTGCAATTGCCGGCAGCACCCACACAAGGCCGGATACTGACCAAGAAGCCAACAAGCCGGACACACCACAACTTGATGCCGAGCAACCATCTTTCACCCCTGCTGCAAGAGAACTCCCTGCCGGACCTGCCATTGCCGGCAGGGTTGACACAAGGCCACAAGAGGCCGGACGCATGCCGGATACGCCAGAGGACACGCCAGCTACGGTGGCGGACAAGCCGGATACGCGGCACGTATCGGATACGCAGAATAGGACAGATTCGGATCCGACATGCCAAAGTCTTCTTATCGATCTTCTTCTTGCCGATGTGAGTTGTTTTGGAGCACGATGAACACATGCAAAACACGGTGAAAAGTCTAGGCTATGGACTATAAACACAAAGCGCTACTTGGGAGGCAACCCAAGTCGATCAAAGAAAAGTGAAGGAGCCATCACCGAGAGTTTGCAAATTTCTAACCCTTCTCTTTTTCTTTGATTTGTGATGATATGTTGGTATCTGTTAGACTATTGCATGCTTAGGAAATTCGTTGATATAGATTTGTTCTTACATTGAGGACAATGTAATTTTCTAAGTGTGGGGTGGGATAATGTATTCCGTTTATGTTTTCGTGTGCTTAGTTTAGAAAAGAAAAATTCAGAAAATTGTTCCACAAAAATAGAGTGTTTAAATTTGTTTGTTTTGAGTCTTAGGATGCCCCTAACATGTCAATGATGTTTTTCTCCTCTTTGTGTACATAGATGATGGTTATGCATACAATTAAAATTGTGAGTTTCATGGATTTTGTGCATTGGTAGGAGCATGTAGGACTTGTTGATTAATGAAGCATGCATGTTTTAGCTAGTTTATTTCGAAAACAACCTATGTGAGCTTTTGTGCCAAATTGCTTTCTTCTTAAGCGATAAAAAGATTAAATTCGATAGATTCGTAGGAAGCATGAAACCTCATAATTCTTTGATTATTCGATGACTATATGCCATAGCTTTTTAATGAACTCTAGTATGCTAGAACTTACTCTTGTTGATTTTCAAAACGTTTATATCATAAACTACCTTGATTTTGAATGTGATTGAATAAAGATCATTTAGGTTTACCACCATTGCCAAATAAAGCATGTGCCCTATTGGAGCCCGTCGTGGGACACCTTAGTAAACCCCTTTGAGCCTATGTTGAGCCCTTTCTTTCATCACCCTTAAACACTTTCCATGAGCTTAGTATAATGATGCCTCTACCTTGTGTGTCGGCAAAGCTTGATTTTTGAAAGCGTTTTCGCGTGTGTGATGAAGAAGAACAAGTGTGGGGTAGACTTAGCCATGAATTTATATGAAAAATGTATGCCGTGTCTTAGGAAAAGAAAAGAGAAAAAGTGTGCTCGGAATCAAAAAGAAAAATAAAAGAAAACCGAGAGCAAGGAAAGAAATAGAGTAAGGCACGGCATAGAAAAGAAAAATTTTGTGCATGGCTATTGTCTAGATTATTGTTGTAATGTGTATGGGAAGAAAAGAATGAAGTATGGGTCCAACAAGATAAAATTTGACCCTTTTGGCGTGAAGACATAAGGAGATTCGAGCTTTGCTACGGCCGTGGTGACGTTTTGAGCCTCCTTATCCAAATATCGAATACCTCTTAGCCTAGCCCCATTACAACCTTATTATTGATCTTTTTCATGATTCTTAAGATGGTTAAAATTGATTGTGGAGATTATCTCAAGAGTAAGCATATGGTTTTGGTTCATTGGTGCATGTAGTTATCATATGAGGTTTTTCCATCAAAATTCACAAAGTGCTTTTGTTTCGTTGATATATGCAAGTCACTCTTCGTAGTTCATTATCTTTCGCTTGCATATACTATTGAGTGAATAACCATGCTTCGAGAGAAAAGAAGAGAGTATGCCTAGTGAGGTGATTTGAATTAGCTTTTAACGTGCCTACATGCTTACTTTTGCTCGTATATGCTCATATTGATGTCACATGTTTATGAAACTTGGAATTTTCGTGCTAAGCATTCTCATGCATTTAACTTGAAAGCTATGTGTACATACGAGCCTGAGACAAATTGTTAGGGGCAATAGTTGTTTAGAGTCTAGTTTAGTTTAATTTGCTAAGGGACTAGCAAAGGATAAGTGTGGGGTAGTTGATAGGAGCACAATGTGCGACGATATTATATGTGTATGCCCTCGTTTATGCTTTGTTTAACCTTTATTTGTTTAAGATAGAGTCATAATATAGTTAGTGTCAATTTTGGTAGAATTTGGTGAAAAATGGTTAAGAATCCGAAAAATGACTAAGTATGAGAAATCTGGAAAATAATGAAAATATGTCTTTTTCGCGATTTTGAGATGAGTGAAATTGTGATCTATCCTTGTCCAAATTCTATGAAATTTGGCGGACTCAATATTCATATGCTAAGGAATGTTGTGTTAAAATTTCAGATCAATCGGAGTTCGGGAAGTCACCCAAAAGATGGCTGCAAAACAGCAGTCCGAG
Organism: Potentilla sterilis; assembly: GCA_963682095.1. Taxonomy (NCBI): domain Eukaryota; kingdom Viridiplantae; phylum Streptophyta; class Magnoliopsida; order Rosales; family Rosaceae; genus Potentilla; species Potentilla sterilis. Next base: position 23,929,463 of record OY821766.1, read on the forward strand.
CATTCCAATCCAGGGACTTCCAGGATTTTCCTGGGACTTTGTCCCAACTTCAAAAACTCATTCCCGTCAATTCACAAGGATTTTGATCAAACTGTTTTATGGGGAGATGGCAATTTGTGTCTAGTTTATCTAAGATTTGAAATCGCATCAATCAGAGCATTGAAGAAAAAGTTATACTCGACTGAAGATGCAAAGGTCTCATCTGCCGGATTTCATCCGCCAAGTCTCATCCGCCAAGTCTCATCTGCCGGATTTCATCCGCCAAGTCTCATCCGCCGGATTTCATCCGCCAAGCTTCATCCGCCAGCAGCTTCACCAGTACTTGTCCGCTCGCCAACCATCCGCGCATGCCTGCATGCATGTTCGCGCGACCCGCCAAAAAGCCTCGCTTGCACCCGGTACTAGCAAAGTCTATACTCGCGAGCAGAGTGGAATTTCCGGTAATAACTTCAATTGGCGGCAAGCATGCCAAATCATTCCAAAGAGCTATGAAACGGCCAAGAAGAAATTATAAGTTGACCAAGCAAGGTTTCTTTGTTCGATACGGAAAGAAAAGCCTATGCCAACTTGGATTGGGAGACCTTATTTACTGAAGATTTCTTTGCCGATTTGAACAAGGAAAGGCTTCAAACTGCACAGACCTTTTCTCCTATATATAGAAGCCTGCTCCCATCATAAAAATTATCTCATCTCAAGCTAAACAAAAGGCCGAAACTCTACCAAAATTCCCCAAACTTCCTAGACAAAAACCTAAACCCGAATCCATCCTCCACCACCAACCAAGTTTCTGCCGAAACTTGGAAAATTTCCTGCCGAGCCTCCTTAGCCGTGCAGCCTCATCCCTTCACCTACACAGCACCGGATCCACACCAAAAGAAGCTCTCAAGGTGTCTCAAAGTGTGATCCACTCCCCTCTTTCGGTTTAGTACTTTTTGTCTAGTCATGTTTGATTTTGTCTATGAAACATTCATGTATGTTTGGTGTTGGTTTATATGTCTATGTGTAAACCGATTTTGGTTTTATAAATTATATGTTAAAGACTTGTTTAAATCGATGCTTAGATTTATGTTTAGGTTTCGACAAGAACAATGATTTTGCATGCTAATTTGTAATATGTAACTTGTAAATTCGTATGTTAGATAATTAGGACAGTGGTATAGATGCATGTTTTAGGTTCAAAATTGGTTAGAAATCTAAGGAGTGGGACTTAAAAACCGAAACATTAGTATTGGCTTGTAGCATGTAAATCTAGATGTTAGGTTTCATCAAACCCGAGTAATAACAAATATGGCTAAATACTCAAAAGGTTGCTTTGATTTGTTTTGCTCACCTAGGGTATAATACTTTGGATTTCTTACATGTCAAAATAAGATGATTGACAACCTTGCTTGTTTTGCATGTCTCCAATTTAGATCATTGCGCACAATTGTTAAGTCTCAAAAGGATTAACATAACTTTAGGGCCCATAACCAAAAGTTCGGTCTTAAAACTTGAGAGGTCTTACAACTAAGTTGTAGTTGGAACTAATTTTGAACTTGAGCATGTTGATACTTGTTCCTTACTTTCTTGCATGTGAATTTATTCGTTAAAGAGTCTATGTGCTAAATGTTTTGCGAAAGATGATGATCACTTGTACATATTAGACCTAGGATTTATTTTCTGCTTTTATGTTGCCGTGCTTAGTATTAGGGCAGCCATAGGGCTGCCGAACCATTTTATACCCCCATATGTGTGATGTTTGTGATGTATATATGTATATATGTTTGTCTAACAATTTCATATCTCAGGTACCCTTAATCCCCGGCCTAGAACGATCCCTACTTGCTCATACTACTAACGATATTTTGTAGGGTTATTATTGCGTGCGAGCTTAGGCTCCCATCAGCATGTTGCAAAATCTCTACATCAAATGTTAGATCAGGTGAAGTTTGCAGCATTTTAAAATCAGCAAATAATTCCTTGTACCGCCTATCTTCCAAAAGTTGTTCATAATGCCCAAAGAAGCGCAACAAATCATAACCTCGCTTCAAATACTTTTTCAAGACATTGTTCATGGTCTCACTACGTTGTGTAGTCATCATGTCCGCTGTGAAAGTATGTCTTCCATAAACTAAAGCCCACTTTGTTCGTAATTCAAATAAAGATGTCAGCCATTTATTGTTCTTGAGATCATACTTTTCAAGCATACCATGCCATGCTAACAACCATTCTTCTTCAACCTCATGCTCATAAACACAATTACCAAAATCAGAAGCAAACTCTTTTGAAGCATGAAACACGTTGCTCAAATTTTTGTCACCATTTTGATAAATATGCCATACACATAGTCGATGATGCGTTTCAAAAAGCACCTCTTTAATTGCTTTAGCCATGGCAGCTGATTGGTCAGTCAATATAGTCTTAGGCTGCTTCCCAGACATTGCTGCAAGAAAAGTATCAAACAACCACTTAAAAGAATCGCCAGATTCATCATATAGTAAAGCTGCACCAAATATCACAGTTTGCTTGTGATGATTAACCCCAAGAAATGGTGCAAAGGGTCTGCCATATTCATTTGTTTGATACGTAGTATCAAAACAAAGAACATCTCCGTAGAGACCATAGTCACTTACTGATCTTGAATCTGCCCAAAACATGTTTGTTATCATATCATCCTCATCAAGTTGCAAGGCATAAAAATATGAGGAATCTTCAGTTTTCTTTTTCTGGAAATATTGTAATATTGCTCCAGCATCACCTTTTTCCATGTTTGCATTTCTTTTCTTCTGTATATAATTTCGATAATCATACTCCAGAAAGCCACGATTTTCCCTACCACCTACTTCGATGCTCATAAGCTCTAAAGCAGTCTTGATTGATGCCCCTGACTTTTCTATATCATCAGCATGCAACTTTTGTGCTTTGGAGATGCCCCGATTAAGTTTTAACATGTGCTTCATAGGAGTTCTTATCAATTCATGATTATGAGAGCCATCAAATGACACAAGCATAAATTTTCCAGTCTTTTGCAGCTGACAAGTCATTTGGGCTGTACAACCAGTCCTTGTTTCAGGAACAGCATATGATCTAGTTACTGACTTTCTGCGAAATCCTTCTCTTGAACAACAATATTGAACTCTTGTTATAGGCCCTCCCTTTTTGTTTCTATTTTTGAGTTGTATTCTTACATCAAATCCAACTCTTTTAGCATAATCGACATAAATTTGGTATGCATCCTCATAAGAATCAAACACCATCCCAACTTCTAATTCTTCTTTCGTCTCGGACCTAAAAAAATACTCACTTATGTGTACCTGATTAGGTGAATCACAATGATCATCAATCTGTGAAGTTAACTCTTCAACATTGCATAAAGTGCTATCATATTCTATGCCATCTATTTCTTCCATCATAACTGAAAAACAAAAGTATTCATTCATTAGCTTATAAATTGCAGTTTTGCAATATCCAAGTAAGAAACTTGTGAAAGAAAGAAAAAACTAAAAAAATAAGTATACCTATCGTCAACTAAGATATACTCAGTTTAGGATAGGTAGATCAATCACATTAGCTGCAGCACATAATCTTGCTGTAAACTTGATCTGTGATTTGCCAAATCATAGATAGATAGGATTACAAAATAACCTCTTAACCTAAATAGATTGAGACATGGTTGATTCAGAACAAGAAAAAAAAATTGAGACTCAATTCAAGTATGATTACCTCTGTTGCTACTCCCAATTTGATATGGTTGATCAATAAGGGAAGAGACGATTGATGGTAATGGTGGTGATTGACGAGACCAACAAACACGAGTATTGGAAGAAGTGGAGATTATTAAGATGATGAGCAAGAGGAGATGGCTTCGATCAAAAAAAAAAAGAGCAAGAGGAGATGGCGTATCACGTAAGACTGGTTCTTTTAGTTTTAGGTTTTTTTTTTTTTTTTTTTTTTACAGTTGGCAGGTGTCAAGTTGTGATTGGATAAAATAACACAGTTTGGACGGAGGCGTCCCACTGACTTTGGACCAGAGTTTTTTCCTTTCTCCGAGTCATGACTTGTGAGTGTAAAGAGGTTTCTCCGGGTTATCCTCATAGAGTCGTAGGAATACCAGTCGAAGGGATCCATTTATTATTTTAAAGCCATTTTGATATCAGAACCCTCTTTGTGACTGCACAAAACTTAGAACCTCAGAAATGCAGAAAACTCTCGTCTCTATCTTTTGCTTCATCTTCCTGGCTTTCTCATCCAAAGTCCTTTGTGAAAACAATAACATTGGTAACTGCACAGAATTGAGGTGTGGGAAATTTGGCCCAGCAATCAGATTCCCTTTTAGCCTCAAAGGTAGCCACCCAGAAAATTGTGGGTATCCTGGGTTTCTTGTATCCTGCAATAAAAAGCAGGAAACCATTCTTAAGCTGCCAATCCCTCTCAAATTGCCAATCAAAACCATAGACTATGAGAATCAGAAAATCGAGCTATATGACCCAGAAAATTGCATGCTGCTGAAGCTATTGAAACCCCAGAACATGTCAATCTCTCCCTTCCAGTACTCAGAATACGAAACGTATATTACCTTATTCAATTGTTCTTCAGTTCAAATTTATGGCGATTTAGATCCAGTCCCCTACTTAAAAGGTCCAGGGTACCAAATCTATTCCTTTTCTGGTACCTATTTTTCTGACTACTTCCTTTTGTCCTGTACAAAGATGTCTACCTATTACTCAGTTCCATACAACGGGTATAATCCTCAAAATTATTATATGAATTAATTTTAGTTTACCTACTTGAACTTTGGCTCAATCATCATTTCAGTCACTATACTTTTGATTTCATCAGCTACACCCCTGTACTTCCCTAAATTAATCAATTGATATCAATTTTGTAATTTCGTCTAAACAATCTATCAATACCAAGGGCTTTTTGGTACCATTTCTCTACATTAATGCACCGTTACCATATTACAATTATAAACAAGACTAAACAATTCATATAATCAAGTTGAACAATAGAAAACAAATCATATATGGTGATTTCTTTTTGTTTTACCATATATAATTTGTTTTTGTTTATTTTCTATTGTTCAACTTGATTATATGATTTGTTTAACTTTATTTATAATCGTAATATGGTAACGGTGCATTAATGTAGGGAAAAGATACCAAAAAGTTTTTGGTATTGATAGATCGTTTGTACGGAATTTACAAAATTAATATTAGTTGATTAATTTAGAAAATATAGGGGTGTAGTTGATTAAATCAAAAGTATAGGGACTGAAGTGATGATTCAACTAAAGTTCAAGTAGGTAAACTGAAATTAATTCTTATTATATTGACTAGTTGGAACCAAATTGTAGACAGTACGAAGCAGCACACGGTAACGAATGTACAAAATTTGAATGCCTTCGCTTGAGGAAAGGAGGTAACAGAGCAACATTTATTTTGCTATATTTGTTACACATTCAAATCACATATTCACAGCATAATCATTCATGTATAAATGAAATTAGAGATACAAGTAGCATAGGCATATAACAGTTCAATTCATTGGCATATTTGCATAACAAAAGGGTATGGAAATCAAACAATGGATATATTAAACAAAACCATACAAAAAGGACGGAATTTTTTTCAATACCCTCATGTATATGATACCTTCATTTACAAATTTGACGATCAAATTTGTTGTCATTGTGGTAAATAGAGTGATTGTTTTGATAATTATAGTTATGTTAGTTGTAATTACTTTACTTACCTACGATATATTTACTAGTTTATGAATAAATGGTTGTCAATGTGGTAAATTTGTTTAATACTATGTAAATATATAAAATGTAAATTTGTTGTCAATGTTGTAAATTGAGTGTAGTAAAATGGTAAATTTTGATCAATTAGTTGTAAATTAAGAATATGATATACTGTAGACGACCCTAAAAGGACATCAAGCTTAGTTAGATGTATTTTGCATTTGTGAAAGTATCACCTACAGTCCTTTCTCCTTACAATGTGTTGATGTATTATGCCCTAGTAATAGCTCATAATTGTCATACAAAATTGATTTGACAAACATGGTGGTATTTTCTTCTACAGGTTCACAAAAAAGGTTGGTAGCAACTGGTGAGTTACTTCCTTTGTTTCATGTCGAAAGTATGTGGCATTATTTACTGACAGCATAACTTTACAGGTGCATCCTTGGGTTCATTTGTACTCGCACTACTTGCCGTTGCAGCTTATCGTGTCTATAGTTCTGACAAAAAGGAAAAACGGAATCAACTACGAATTGAAAGATTTTTAGAGGATTATAGAGCTCTCAAACCCAGCCGATACTCTTATGCAGACATAAAGAGGATTACAGATCAGTTCAAGGACAAATTAGGCCAAGGAGCCTATGAAACTGTTTACAAGGGAAAGCTTTCTTCCGAATGTTTTGTTGCTGTGAAAGTCCTCAATAGCACTAAGGGGGATGGGGAAGAGTTTGTAAATGAAGTCGGAACAATGGGGCATATCCATCATGTCAATGTGGTTCGCTTGGTTGGATTTTGTGCTGATGGGTTTAGACGAGCTCTTGTTTACGACTTCTTACCTAATGGTTCCCTGCAAGATTTCATTTCAACGGCAGTGCCTTCCTTGGTTGGGATAAGTTACAAGATATTGCTCTAGGCATAGCGAAAGGAATCGAATATCTGCACCAAGGATGCGATCAACGAATCCTCCATTTTGATATCAAACCCCACAATGTTTTGCTTGACCATAACTTCACCCCAAAGATTTCTGATTTTGGTTTGGCCAACTTATGTTCCAAGGATCAGAGAATAGTATCAATGACTACAGCTAGAGGAACAATGGGGTACATTGCACCTGAAGTGTTCTCCAGAAACTTTGGAAATGTGTCCTATAAGTCAGATGTATATAGTTATGGAACGGTCCTGCTCGAAATGGTAGGTGGAAGAAAGCGAAAATTATTCAGTGCTTGACTCAAGCACATGCTTGAGTCAAAAACTGAAATCTACACCAATACGAGTTTGACACGTGGAAAAAAAAATTTAATGGAGTTAACGGGCGTTAGGAAGGAACGAGTTCAGCGAGTGAGGACTTTGTTTAAAATTTGCAGAAATCGGTCGGGTCGGGCTCCAGGAACTGGGTCGGGTTCGATGAACCGGGAGGAGTTCGATGCCGGATATGGCAGAAAACGCGCGGCGGCTTTGAGTTAGGCACGCAGGTTGACGACGCTCAAGCGAGGAGGAAACCATGTCGCGTCAACGTCGGACTTGTCGGATTCGAGAATCCGGGCTAGGCTTCGGGGAGGCTTTATTTAGGGCGGCGTCGACCGGCGGAGGAAACCAGATCAGTAGAGAACAACGGCGAGAAGTCGTTGGCCTCATGGCGGCGTGCTCGGAGGGCAGCAACAGCAGAAATCAGAGGAGGGAGGACTGGGTGGGTGCCTAGAGTAGATTTCTGGGTGCTGAATCATATGCCAATGTCTGCCGACAAGATGTCGTCGGCAGAACTTGGATCCTGATATTGTTTGTTTTCCGATGAAAGTTTGTCGCCAGAAGAACTTTTCCACCTTCGTTGCCGACAAAGAGGTTGTCGGCAGAAAAATGAAGGGCTTTCTTTGCCGACAAATGGGTTGCCGGCAGAAAAGAGAATTTTGGGTTTTTGGATTTTTCTTCAGATTAGAACCCTAGGGTTTATGAATTTTTTTTCAGGGCTATTTAGACGAAAGAATTTTTTTTCATGAGTATTTAGACGAACATCTGACAACGTTAAGATTAAATACATGTATGGAAAAAAAATCCAACTACATCTGACAACGTTAAAGGCTCGATCGGAATGGTCAACCGGGTGAGTCAAACCTCTAAACGCTTATAAACGGTAATTGGACTGTTTAAATGACGTTTTTTTGCCTGACCTTCAACAGAAAATAGTTTCAAATCGATGAGACGCAACTCATCGCATAAAAATTTTCCTCAAAATATTTACCGAACGTCAGGCTACCCATAGGAAAACGAAAGTAAAAAACAGTCTACCGCAACATTCGGCACACAGATTTTATCGGAATCTTGTCATTTTTCAACCGTGGACGTATTTTATCATTTCGGTCATATCTTATTTCACAACAAATTTGCATTTGAAGAGTCTACGTATAGTAACTATTTGAAACTATACATTCACTTAAACACTTAATAAACAAGTTAAGGAACATTAGTGCATATGTTCTGATTTTGAATCTAAAAGTTTACAAAATCTATTCCAACCGTCAGATATCACCGTTAAGATTAAATATATGTAAGGAAAAAAATCCAACTACATCTGACAACGTTAATGGCTCGATCGGAACGGTCAACCGGGTGAGTCAAACCTCTAAACGCTTAGAAATGGTAATTGGACTGTCTAAATGACGTTTTTTTGCCTGACCTTCAACAGATAATAGTTTCAAATCGATGAGACGCAACTCATCGCATAAAATTTTTTCTCAAAATATTTACCGAACGTCAGGCTACCAATAGGAAAACGAAAGTAAAAAACAGTCTACCGCAACATTCGGCACACAGATTTTATCAGAATCTTGTCATTTTTCAACCGTGGACGTATTTTATCATTTCGGTCATATCTTATTTCACGACTTATTTGCATTTGAATAGTCTACGTATAGTAACTATTTGAAACTATACATTCACTTAAACACTTAATAAACAAGTTAAGGAACATTAGTGCATATGTTCTGATTTTGAATCTAAAAGTTTACAAAATCTATTCCAACCATCAGATATCACCGTTAAGATTAAATACATATATGGAAAAAAATCCAACTACATCTGACAACGTTAAAGGCTCGATCGGAACGGTCAACCGGGTGAGTCAAACCTCTAAACGCTTAGAAATGGTAATTGGACTGTCTAAATGACGTTTTTTTGCCTGACCTTCAACATATAATAGTTTCAAACCGATGAGACACAACTAACCGTATAAAAATTTTCCTCAAAATATTTACCGAACGTCAGTCTACCCATAGGAAAACGAAAGTAAAAAACAGTCTACCGCAACATTCGGCACACAGATTTTATTGGAATCTTGTCATTTTTCAACCGTGGACGTATTTGATCATTTCGGTCATATCTTATTTCACAACAAATTTGCATTTGAAGAGTCTACGTATAGTAACTATTTGAAACTATACATTCACTTAAACACTTAATAAACAAGTTAAGGAACATTAGTGCATATGTTCTGATTCTGAATCTAAAAGTTTACAAAATCTATTCCAACCGTCAGATATCACCGTTAAGATTAAATACATGTATGGAAAAAAACAGCAGTTTGTGTTTCCCGGTGTGAATCTAATTGAGGTCTTCCGAGGCCGATTTCGTTGAATTTGAATCGGCGATGGCGACTAGGGTTTTGGGGAGCTGCTCTCTCTTTGTGTGGCTTTTTCCGAGGGACTGAGAATTGCGCAAAGACTAGTCAAGAGGACGTCAGGCGTGTGTGTGTGTTTCATATGAACTTACATTGTTGCCCTTGTATTGACTCAGTAAAAACTGATTTGACCAACTCATGCAAAGTTACATTTGTAGCCTTCTGTTAACAGAGGACGTCAGGCATGAAGTCACGCCGGCGTTTTCCAGAAACTTTCATTTATTTGGATGTTTTGAATATTTTTCGTACTTTAAGGGTCAATGTGAGGTTGCGTGGAGTTTATCTGACAAACATGAAGAATTTGGTTACCAACCTAGTGAAGGTACATCGAACCTGGACGGGATTCAGGGTTAACCTTTTCAGAAAAATATAAATTAGAGGGGCATTATTATTTTATATATTTTTCAATAGAGGCGCACGGCAGCCCTCACTTTCTTCAAAAGCCAAATGTAGATTGAATAGTACTGTGTTTTGGTCAAAGTACGTAATAGTAATTATCTCTCTTCATGTTCTCTCTCTCTCTCTCTATCTCTCTCTCTCTCCGATCACCACCGCCCGAATGAAACAGGCAAACAGCCGAACCCAATAAATTCAGAATTGCATCTAATCAAGGCTTACTAAATAAACTCAGAATCACATCATGGCTTAAATGAACCCATACTCCTCATAGTACGGCAAGTTGGATAGCAGAGTCTCGTTGATATCGAAATCCCAGGCGTCCTTGCGTCGTCGCTGCCGAGCTTGACGTCCTGCCCGAAAGCCAGCGAGAAGTTCAAAACGATAGCCGAGTCGATGGATGATCGTCGCCGGAGCGACCTAATCAGGCCCATGTTTGATTCCAACCCGTTTTATATGAAACCGATTGAAATCAGATGTGGAGGGGATAATAAGCTAGCTGACCCAGATAATGATTAGAGGGAGATGAGAGAGACCCCAGCTGCAATTAGAGGGAGATGAGAGACCCCAGCTGCATTAACAGCGCGTGCAAACTAAACTCCTGCCGTTTTAACAGTTTTTTGACTCAAGCATGTGCTTGATGTAGTCATAGGTTTGCATTCTGTTATAATAAGAAGCCTTATTTATAGGATAGTAGTTGTTTTGATTCAGTCTTAGTCTGTTACCACGTTTGTAGGATAACGTGGGCTGTACTTTGTTTTGGTTGATCTGTAAGGCTCTATAAAGCCAGTGCTGTTACTCAATGAGAAATAAGTCATTCCCAGAACTGTTAGCTTTTTTTCGCTTCTGTGATCTATATTCTAACATTCTGGTATCAGAGCCCCCACTGGGCCTGAGAAAAGAGAGAAGCCGCAGCTTTGAGTGACTCAAACACAGAGTGAGAAAGAAAAATGAGTGAAGAGAAAGAGTTCCTGCAACCTGCCATTCCCCATTTCAATGGTCATTATGACCATTGGAGCATGTTGATGGAAAATCTCTTGCGATCGAAAGGTCTCTGGAGTCTTGTTGAGAATGGTTTTGAAGAACCAAGAGCAGGAACTATGTTAACTGAAGTGCAGCAGACTCAGTTGGAGAATGTAAGGGTTAAGGATCTCAAGGTAAAGAATTACCTATTCCAGGCGATTGATAGGGTGATTCTTGAGCAGATCTTGGAGAAGCGCACATCGAAACAGATTTGGGATTCTATGAGAAGGAAGTTCGAGGGCAACGCTAGGGTGAAACGATCTATTCTTCAAGCTTTGAGGAGGGATTTCGAAGTTCTGGAGATGAAGACAGGAGAAACCATTGCTGATTACTTTGCTCGGGTGATGACAATTGCCAACAAAATGAGAAGCAATGGGGAGCAGATGAGGGATGTCACGATTGTGGAGAAAATCCTTAGAACCTTGACCGAGAAATTTAACTATGTTGTTGTCTCGATCGAGGAATCTAAAGATATTGATTCTCTATCAATTGATGAGTTGCAGAGTTCCCTCATTGTACATGAACAGAAGTTCAATCGGAGCAGTGGTGAAGAGCAAGCGCTGAAAGTAACACATGATGAAGGTTACAGTGGCAGAGGACATGGGAGAGCTGCATCCAAAGGAGGAAGAGACAGAGGTAGGGGTCGTCAATCCTACAACAAATCAACCATTGAATGCTACAAATGTCACAAGCTTGGACACTATCAATATGAGTGTCCAACATGGGAAAAGAAGGCCAACTATGTGGAGTTTGATGAGTCAGAAGAGCTGTTGCTTATGGCACATGTGGAGATGAATGGAGGTAATCGCAATAATTTATGGTTTCTTGATTCTGGATGTAGTAACCATATGTGTGGTGATCGCTCCATGTTCTGTGATTTGGATGAAGATTTTAACCACATGGTGAGGCTCGGAAATAATATGAGAATGAATGTTGTTGGGAAAGGGAATGTCAGACTGTTATTGAAGGGTACTAGCCATGTTGTAACAGAGGTCTTTTATGTGCCTGAACTAAAGAACCATCTGCTTAGCATTGGTCAGTTGCAGGAGAAAGGGCTAGCTGTGCTAATTCAATCAAACAAATGTCGAATTTATCATCCTTCAAGAGGTTTAATCATCCAAACTGACATGACTGCAAATAGAATGTTTGTTTTGCTATCCGAGTCACAACCAACAGAGAAGCAAGTGAAGAAGGAGGTCTGTTTACAAGCAACAACTGAAGATATGACTCAGCTTTGGCATCGGAGATATGGTCACCTTGGTTACAAAGGTCTCAAAACATTGCAGCAGAAAGGAATGGTGAGGGGTTTGCCTGAGATCAACGAAACCGGAGTTGTTTGTACTGATTGCTTAAAAGGCAAGCAACACCGAGACTCTTTTCCTAAGAAGAGCACATGGAGAGCTTCTGAGAAACTTGAACTCATTCATGCCGATGTATGTGGGCCGATTACTCCCATCTCAAACAGTCACAAGAGGTACCTAATTTGCTTTATCGATGACTACAGTAGAAAAGCTTGGGTATATTTCCTTGTTGATAAGTCAGATGCATTTGCTTCTTTCAAGTTATTTAAAAGCTGTGTAGAGAAAGAAACAGGTCTAGCTATTAAGTGCTTGAGAACAGACCGTGGTGGGGAATTCACTTCGAATGAGTTTAATGATTTCTGTAAAAATAATGGTATTAGGAGGCAGTTGACAGCAGCGTATACACCACAGCAAAACGGCGTTGCAGAAAGGAAAAACAGAACAGTGATGAACATGGTGAGAAGTTTATTGTCTGAGAAAGGCATCCCAAAGACCTTCTGGCCTGAGGCAGTCAATTGGAGCTTCTATGTATTAAATAGGAGCCCCACTCTATCAGTCAAAGACATGACACCAGAAGAGGCGTGGAGCGGGATTAGACCCTCAGTTGAGCACTTCAGAGTGTTTGGAAGTGTTGCACATGCTCATGTTCCAAATGCACGAAGAACAAAGTTGGAAGATAAAAGCCGAAGTTGTGTTCTTTTGGGAGTGAGTGAAGAGTCGAAGGCGTATCGACTTTATGATCCAGTCTTGAAGAAGGTAGTAATTAGCCGAGATGTTGTTTTTGAGGAAGACAAGAAGTGGAGCTGGGATAAAAGTTATGAAGAGGAGATTACTGTTGATTTGGAGTGGGGTGAAAATGTGGAGTTAATTGATGTGAATGGCTCAGAAGATGCGAATGCAAGAAACAATGAAGATGGAGATAGAGCTACATCAAGCCTTGTGGATCCCGAATTGCCAGACCCTTCAAGTAGGAGATCAAGCTCAAGGATCAGAAGAAGACCAGTGTGGATGGGAGATTATTTTGTAGATGAAGAAGACCTTTCAGATGAAGATACTGAAGCTAACTGGGCTTTATTTGCCAACACTGATCCGACAAGCTATGAAGAAGCTGTGGTGGAAGAAAAATGGAGACATGCCATGGACTCTGAGATAAAATCTATTGAGAAAAATGGAACATGGTGCTTGACGGAGCTGTCAACCGGAGCCAAGATGATTGGGGTGAAATGGGTATACAAAACGAAAGTTAATGAGCTTGGTGAGGTGGAGAAATACAAAGCACGCTTGGTTGCTAAGGGCTATGTACAGGAATACGGTGTTGACTATGAAGAGGTGTATGCACCTGTGGCGCGAATGGATACAGTTCGCATGTTTCTTGCCTTGGCTGCACAAAGAGGTTGGATAGTTTATCAGCTAGATGTAAAATCAGCCTTCTTACATGGTGAAATTACAGAAGATGTTTATGTTGAACAACCAAGGGGTTACGAGGTGAAGAATGAGGCACACAAAGTCTACAAGCTCAACAAAGCATTATATGGGCTCAAGCAAGCTCCTAGAGCATGGTTCAGCCGGATTGAAGCCTACTTTCTGAAGGAAGGTTTTGAGAAGTGTGACAGTGAACAAACACTCTTCACAAAGGTCAACAAACAAGGTAAACGTTTGGTTATTAGCCTTTATGTTGATGATCTAATTTATGCTGGAGATGATGAGAATATGGTCTATGAGTTTAAGAGGTCAATGATGAAAGAATTCGACATGTCTGATCTTGGTAAGATGAGATTCTTTCTCGGCTTAGAAGTATTGCAGCTCAGTGAAGGAATTTTCATTAGTCAGAGGAAGTATGTGTTGGAGGTTCTGAAGAAATTTGGCATGGAACACAGCAATTCTGTTCAAAATCCAATGATCCCAGGTTTTAAGATTTTTCGAGATGATAAAGGAGTGGAGGTTGATGGTTCCTACTATAAGCAATTGGTAGGAAGCATGATGTATTTGACAGCTACGAGACCAGATGTCATGTATGCAATCAGCTTGATCAATAGATATATGTCAAAGCCAACAGAGCTTCATCTTTTGGCAGCCAAAAGGATACTGCGTTACTTACAGGGAACTGCTAGCTTTGGGATCCTTTACAAGAAAGATGGAAATAAGGAGTTGATTGGTTTTACAGACAGTGATTATGCCGGAGATGTGGAAGATAGGAAGAGTACATCAGGATATGCATTTATCTTAAGTTCTGCTGCAGTAGCTTGGTCTTCACGCAAGCAGCCAATTGTTACCTTAAGCACAACCGAGGCAGAGTTTATAGCTGCTGCTGCATGTTCCTGTCAAGCTATTTGGATGAAAAGAGTTTTGAAGAAGTTGGGATATGAAGGAGATGAGAGTACTGTCATCTACTGTGACAATAGCTCGACCATTAAGTTAGCCAAAAATCCCATATTGCACGGCAGAAGCAAACACATAGATGTGCGTTTCCATTTCTTACGCAATCTGGCTAATGAGGGAGTTGTGCAGTTGAAGCATTGTGGTTCGCAGGATCAAGTAGCTGATGTGTTAACAGCCACTCAAGCTAGAGTCTTTTCAAAGACTAAGAGAGCAACTGGGAGTTTGTGATTGTCCAGAGATAAACTAGCTGTTGAAGACGTACAGTTTAGTTTAGGGGAGGGAATGATGTAGTCATAGGTTTGCATTCTGTTATAATAAGAAGCCTTATTTATAGGATAGTAGTTGTTTTGATTCAGTCTTAGTCTGTTACCACGTTTGTAGGATAACGTGAGCTGTTCTTTGTTTTGGTTGATCTGTAAGGCTCTATAAAGCCAGTGCTGTTACTCAATGAGAAATAAGTCATTCCCAGAACTGTTAGCTTCTTTTCGCTTCTGTGATCTATATTCTAACACTTGAGTCAAGCACCGAATAAGCTCTCGGAAGAAAGAACATCAGTTCAACCACAGAGAACACAACTGAAGTTTACTACCTGGAATGGATCTATAATCTACTAGAAGAAGACGAAGACATTCGAATTGGTGTTGGGGAAAAAGGTGATGCTAAAATAGCAAAGAGACTTGCGATTGTAGGTCTCTGGTGTATTCAATGGCACCCTGTAGATCGTCCTTCTATGCCAGGGGTGGTTCAGATGTTAGAAGAAGGAGAAAACTTAACCATGCCTCCAAATCCTTTTGCCTCTCAAGGTCCAGCAGGAACAAATACAACTACACCTGCAAGAAAATTAAATGTCCACCTAGAAGTAATTCATGAGTTAGAATAGTAATATCTGAGTTGATATACTTATGTACGTTAAGTATTCGATTGCGTTAAGCTATGCATTCATGTAGCTTGTATATCTAAAAATGTGATTAAACTTGCATCGATATAGTCATATTACTAGCGATCGATATTTCTAGAAACAGTGGAAAGACAAGCATGAACACTGGATCCATCGAGAAGCAAAAGCAAATCTTGTCAAACAAGTAAACAAATAATCCCAATGTTAGAAATCGTAAGCCTTCTCTAAATCCAGCTTAACTTGCATCAATATTACTGGAGAATGCAGACGAAAGCAACAAAAACACTATAAAGGTTTATACATACTCGGAGCTGCCCACCCCAAGTTCAGACTCAGACATGAAGTAGCAAGTTGCATGAAACATTGTCAAGACTCAAGACTCGAAGTCTTTGAACGAAATTTCCATGGCATAAGTAATTTGACGTTTTGTTCTCAGTATAATCTTCATAAGTTTTTGAATGAAAGTAATTAACTTGCGTCCAGTCTTATTTCTCTCACTTTCACGTTTCTTTTTCCAAATCGTTATCGATCAATGTGCGCAGTGGCGGAGCCAGGAAATCTGTTCAGGTGGGGCGAAATTTTTCTCTCCGAAAAAAAAAGAAGAACAAGAAAACCTGAGCATGTGCCAATATATCAAATATAACAAATACAATAGATTGATTCAATAATAAAAATGCTTATATCTAACTTGAGTTCAGTGTATCTCAAAACAGTACATATATATGCCCATATCTATCTAGTTAATGGTATAGAATGACAAAGAACCACTAACTTATGCATTTACACAAAATGCTCTTAACAAATGAGACTAAGAGAACTACAAATGCATTCTACGAGGCTTCATGTTTTGAAATTGATGAATAATAGCTTCATCGTCAATGCTATCAAAGATCTTCTTCTCAATATAAGCAGTCAAGAAACCATTCATCCATTCATCTCCCATTCGATTACGCAACCGAGTCTTTACAATATTCATCGCAGAAAACACTCTCTCTACACTTGCTGTTGCAACCAGTAGAATAAGTGCTAAAGTTAGAAGCAAGTAGACTAAGGCATAAGTCTTGTCCTTTTTTGTATCAACCATCGTTTGTGCAAGATCAGAAATCCCATGCAATTTTGAGAACTTATCATTTGAACGCATGTCCATTATGTAATTCTCTAGTTGCTCTTCAAGAATTTGAATATCCATTTCTGAAAAATCACTCGGATAAAACTTGGCAAGACATACTAACTTCTCTTTGTCAAAAGAAGAGAAATAATTACTTGGATTCAAGCATGCAACACAAAGAAGCAACTCAGTATTCTTTTCATTAAACCGATTGTTTAATTCTTGAAGTTGCACATCAATAACATTGTAGAATAACTCAACACGATAATGATGCATATTTGTGACTATTTGAGCATTTCGCTTCGGTGGTTTTCCTTTAACTCGAAACTCATCATCCATATTACGAGTTTCAATACAATGCTCCTCACAAAAAGAAAACACTTCACCAAGTAAATGATCCCAATCAGTGTCCCTCATCATTTGCAATCTACCCTTGCTTATTGTCACCACATTCAGGGCATTCACAATGTCTTGATCTTTTTTTTGTAAAGACTGTGACAAATCATATGTAACTCCCAACACTTTCTTCATGACATGTAGACAAAAGATGAAATCAAATGACTGCATATAATCTAAAAGTACCTGGCATTGAAACTTCTGTTCAGAGGTCATTCCATCACCTTGTTTTAAATCTTTCAGCACTTGCATAACTGATGAGAACATTTTGACCAAGCTTAATAACGAATTGAAGTGAGAACTCCAACGCGTGTCACAAGCTCGCTTGAGATTTGTTTCTTGATTTTGGCCTCTTCCACTTGATAGATTACCACCATGAATTTCTTCTAAAATAAACTTAGCATGATAATCTCTAAGAAGATCGAGACGCTTTGGTGAAGCTCCAATAACATTCACTACCATAGTAACTAAGGTAAAGAAGTGTTCCATTGTCTCATGTTTCTTCGCCACAGCTATAAGAGACAATTGGAGTTGATGCGCAAAACAATGAACATAAAAAGCACATTCGTTGTCTTTCAAGATCAATGCTTTAAGACCATTAAATTGACCTCTCATGTTGCTTGCTCCATCATACCCTTGCCCTCTTAATCTAGAGATGCTTAATCCATGTCGAGAGAAGAAATCATCAATAGAATGCTTAAGAGTGGTAGCATTAGTATTCATAACATGTTCAATACCCACAAAACGCTCAATTACACGACCATGTTTCACATAACGCAAAACAATAGCCATTTGCTCCTTATTTGCCATGTCACGAGATTCATCAACAAGAATGGCAAACAACGAATCACCAATGTCATTGATGATTGCTTGAATAATTTTAGTGGAAATAGCACTTACAATGTCTTTTTGAATATCCGGTGATGTCAACTTCAGATTATCAGGAGCATTCTTCAAAGTCACAGCCTTTATATACCATCATTGTATTCACACAACCAATTCAAAATATCAAGAAAGTTTCCTTGGTTGTCCGAATCTTCTGACTCATCATGTCCACGAAAAGGAAGCCCTTGATGTAACAGAAGTCTAACAACACCGATTGATGCACAAAGACGAATTCTATAGTCACATCTATCTTGATCATTATGCTTTGAGACGATTGTTGTAATATGCTCCTTTTGGTTCAGCAAAGATTCACAATTTCTCCAAGCTATGCTATGTGAACTATTAAATTTTCCGACATGCTTATCCAGTTTACTTTTGTTTCTCCAATCTATAAATCCAGTACCAACAAACACATCGCCAGCTGATTGACCTCCAATATCTGGTCTGAACAGAAAACAACAAATTAAGGCAATATGCAGCATCTTCACTTTCACTATATATACTCTAACCATGTAGGATATTCATCATACCAATTACGAATGAATCGTCTTAACGATCCATTTGTAAGTGTTTGACGAAAATTATGAAGTTGAGGTTGGCAAGGACCTCTTTGCAAGTACACTCTCCGAACTTGGTCTCGGACATTAGGGTGATAACTTTGTATACGAGGACGCAATCCAGGATCAGCTATGATATTATTCAAATCAACTTCTATGGATGATTGTTGCGGTGGATTTTTCTTTGCTTTAGTAAAATTCTTTTGGGACTATTTGGAGACGATGCTAGAGTCTCCGGTGTTGGTAATCTCTTGAAAAATCTTTCCATAGCTCTAAATTATAAACAAGATACTTAGTTTCTATCCAAAATAAGTAGTATGCTACATTCTAACATGACATTGAATCCACTGATGACAGGGGTAAACAAATTTCCACACACTACTAATAAACATAAATCAGACTTCATGCTTATAAATTGACTTGTATCTTTTGTTTGTTCATAAAAAATCAAATCAAAATCCACAAATCCAAGATCCACCGAAAAAATAAAAACATGATCTTTGCTCACCTAGCAACTCAAGACACTAATTTAAGGCTTGAACTCATCAAACAAGTCCCAAGAGTCCTAATTCAGCCACTTCAGTCTGTAAATACAAATTTACTACATTAAATTAAATTCAAACTATTAAGCTTAAATCAAATTAAATGATTATTGATGAACTAATCATGGCATCATGCTACATATTATGAGTACGAGAGTAAAGTGAGTGAGAGAGAGAGAGGTGAGGATAACTAGAATGCCTAAAAATTACCTGATTTGAATGGAGAATGGGAATTGAGCTGGGAGTGGAGAGCAGCGCCTGCAGCGGCGGAGAGAGTCTCAGAAGAAGAAAAAATAAGAGAAAGGAACTTTGTTGTTCCCAATAGAAACAAAACCAAGGCGTGGTAAATTGGTAATGGTGGTATGGAACTCTGACATTAACAAAGTCAATTGGTTACATTAAAATAAAGTAATGCAAGTTGCTTATTTATTTTAAACTATGCAAGGATTGCAAGCTGTTTATATACACGAATGGATGGGATGATACATACAAATTATTAAACAAAGAAGGAAAATGAGAAGAGAAAGTCAGGTCCTATAATAGGAAGTATAACATACACATACATATTAACATATACACATATAGTATTTTTTTTTTTTACAAGAATCTCAGGGGTGGCACTTGCCTACCCTGGCCAAGTGCTCCCTCCGCCGCTGGGAGTATATACATAATACTTTGATAGCTTCATAACAATTGAGTTTGTGACATAGTGGTAAATGCTTACCACATTGATGAATGTTATGCACGAGTTCGACGCTCTACACACACAATATTAGGATTGGTTTTACTTTTTAGGGCAATATTAGGATTGGTTTTACTTTTTAGGGGTTTATTATTGCAATTAATGGATTTAATTTTTAATGTTATTTTTTACTTTAAAAAAAGAAAAAAAATTATTTAATAATTTATTAAAATTTCTAAATAAATTTTTAGAAATTCTATAATACATTATTTAGAAGAACAAAAAATTAATAAAAGTGAACAAATAAGTGGCTCACGATAAAGCTGGGCGCGGGCCGGGCCGAGCCCAAAATTTTCAAAGCGTGACCCAAAGCCCGACTCCCTCGGTCCGAGCCGAGCCGGGTTTTTTCCAAGACGAGGACCGGCCCGAGCCCGAGCCCGACGGGCCGAGCCGAGTTTTTGGGCTTTTTCGGGCCCGGTTGTGAGA
Source organism: Potentilla sterilis (assembly GCA_963682095.1). Lineage (NCBI taxonomy): Eukaryota > Viridiplantae > Streptophyta > Magnoliopsida > Rosales > Rosaceae > Potentilla > Potentilla sterilis. The sequence continues at coordinate 23,949,511 of OY821766.1, forward strand.
CGGAGACAGAGGAGGCTGCGAGGCGCAGCGGCGTGACGGCGAAGTGATAGGAGCACAATGTGCGACGTTATTAATGTGTTATTATCCCTTATTTATGCTTTGTTAAGTCTATTTAGAGTAAGATTGAGTCATAATTTAGTTTAGTGTCATTTTGGTAGAGTTTGGAGAAAGTGTGCTTAATTGTCAGAAAAATGACTAAGTATAGAAATCTGGAAATAAAGTGCAAAATATGTTGTTTTCGTGATTTTGAGGCATGTACTAAACTGATCTATCCTTTTCCAAATTTGATGAAATTTGGTATGCATATAATTGGCAAGCTAAAGTGTATTTTGTCAAAATTTCAGATCAATCGGAGTTCGGGAAGTCACCCAAATGAAGGCTGCAACTTGGCAGTTTGAGCAAACCAATCCAGGGACTACCAGGATTTTCCTGGGACTGTGTCCTGAATTCTGGAATTTCTGTGGGACACATCGCTCGGAACCAGAGAACGTGCCATATACCGTTGGAAAGCTATACGAGTCTAGTTTCTCTGGGACTTAGAATCGCATCAATCGGAGCTCTGAGGAAAAAGTTATGCGGGATTTACTGGAGTAAGGTCATTCTGCCGGGAAAACAATAACTTTCCTGGTTGCATCAGGATAACTCTCCATTGGATTTTTGGAAGCATGGATCAGATATTATTGACCTAAAGACTTATTGGACATGTCCATGCTATTCAAATGAGGCTGATTGAAGTCCAAGATCAGAATTGAAGATCAAGAATGCAAAGTCTTGCCGAGCAAGAAAAGAAATACAAGTCCAATTCGGTTTTGGTTTCTCCTTGCTGCCGAACTCCTTCTTCTTGTGCCTCTATATATAGCTATGATTTTATTCAGAAAATAATCTCTTCTCTCGCACTTTTCACTAGCCAAAACTCTGTCCAATTAGCACCACAAATTTCAAAGAAAATTCAAGCCAATTCCATAGTTCATCACCACTTCCGATCGCAAGTTTCATCTCCACCGAATCTCTCTTTGCCGATTCTTCTTCAAGGTTTCTTTTAAAGTGTGATTCACTCATCTCTCATTGCTTGTAATTTTCTGTATAATTACTTAACTTTATCTATGAAGTTTGTAAGGATTTTTGGTTTGTTATTTGGTTTTATTAATTTTACATTGGATTTCTGAAATTCTGTTATGTGTTTTGGTTTTCTTTTTGTTTAATTGATGAACATGTATATGACGAATTGATTGTATGGTAATAGGGCAGTAACTTTGTTGCACGATTTGATGATTTTGTTTGGTTTATTTTCTGAATTCGTATGCACAACAAGCTTTAGGGTTAAGAAAAGCTTCAGCTAGGCTGATCTTGGGTTTAATGTTGCCGAATCAATTTATGAAATAATTTATACATGAAGTTAAGTTATTTTGTATTGATATTAAGGGTAGAGTTGTTTCTGCTCAAACCCTGGGGCCTGGCAGAACCACAATAATAAAGCTATAAAGAACACTGCGAGTATAGTGGTTCACCGTGCCATCGGAGGGCACGGCTACGTCCACTTGGAATCCAGTAGGAATAGCCAATAAGCCATCGGGTTACAAGGATGGAGTGCCTTGGATCCCAGATCCTTAATACTAAGAGGGAAGCCTCCTATTTATAGGGAAGGAAGGCTCCCTCCTTTACCATGTTTCCAATGTGGGATGCTCACTACACTATTACATATTTCCCTACTCACGAAGCTACTTCAGGCGCCCGGTGGCACTGCTTCTGAGTGCGGCACCGGTGATGTGGAACAATGGAGATGTAGCCGGGGTGCTGGTCTACTCGCTAGATGCCAGAAGTAGGACCCCCGATGCCGGTTGCACGGTCCACGAGGTCACCGGATGTGCTTGGCGGTGCACCATATATACTGTCAACAAGTCCCCCAAGTTCCCGAGTAAGAGTGCAATCTTACTTGGGGAGTTAATCATCATGTGCCGCCAAGCGTAGGTGGTGACCGAGTCACCCCTACTACCACCAGTCCCCCAGTCCCTAAGTGAGATTGGGCTCTTACCGAGGTGTTCGACTTTCGAGTCCCCCAAGTTCGTGCTGGAGATGTGACTTGGCCGGGAGTGTTGGGGTGCCGGGAGTGATGAGGCCGGGCGAGATGAGGTGGTGCGTGGCCAGGGAGGATCCGGGTTTGACCGGTCCTGACGCGCTGAAGCCTGATCGGACAGTGCTGGCGGAGCCGCTGTTGAACAGGACTGGGCCGGCTGAATCCGGGGTGACCCGCCGGATAGGACCGGTACGGCTGAATCCGGGGTGTCGCGCTGGAGGGGGTGACCCGCCGGATAGGACCGGTCGGCTGAATCCGGGGTGACCCGCAGGAGGGGGTGACCAGCCGGATAGGACCGGTACGGCTGAATCCGGGGTGTCCCGCTGGAGGGGGTGACCCGCCGGATAGGACCGGTCGGCTGAATCCGGGGTGACCCGCAGGAGGGGGTGACCCGCCGGATAGGACCGGTACGGCTGAATCCGGGGTGTCCCGCTGGATGGGGTGACCCGCTGGATAGGACCGGTCGGAGAGCACGGCGATTCCGTCCATCGGACGGATCGGTGAGCTGGCGATTCCGTCCGGGCGTTCCGCCATCGGACGGATCGATGAGCTGGCGATTCCGTCCGGGCGTTCCGCCATCGGACGAATCGGAGAGCACAACGATGTCGTCCGGGCGTTCTGCCATATCGGACGGATCGGAGAGCACGGCGATTCCGTCCAGACGTTCCGCCATCGGACGGATCGGTGAGCACGGCGATTCCGTCCAGGCGTTCCGCCATCGGACGAATCGGTGAGCACGGCGATTCTGTCCCGGCGTTCCGCCATCGAACGGATCGGTGAGCTGGCGATTCCGTCCGGGCATTCCGCCATCGGACGGATCGGAGAGCACGGAGATGCCGTTCGGGCGTTCTGCCATCGGACAGATCGGTGAGCTGGCGATTCCGTCCGGGAGTTCCGCCATCGGACGGATAGGAGAGCACGGCGATGCCGTCCGGGCGTTCTGCCATCGGACGGATCAGTGAGCTGGCGATTCCGTCCGGGCGTTCCGCCATCGGACGGATCGGTGAGCACGGCGATTCCGTCCGGGCGTTCCGCCATCGGACGGATCGGTGAGCTGGCGATTCCGTCCGGGCGTTCCGCAATCGGACGGATCGGAGAGCACGGCGATGCCGTCCGGGCATTCTGCCATCCGACGGATCGGTGAGCTGGCGATTCCGTCCGGGCGTTCCCCCATCGGACGGATCGGTGAGCACGGCGATTCCGTCCGGGCGTTCCGCCATCGGACGGATCGGTGAGCTGGCGATTCCGTCCGGGCGTTCCGCCATCGGACGGATCGGAGAGCACAGCGATGCCGTCCGGACGTTCTGCCATATCGGACGGATCGGAGAGCACGGCGATTCCGTCCGGGGACGGATCGGAGTACGGCGATTCCGTCCGGGCGTTCTACCATATCGGACGGATCGGCGTGAGAACGGCGATTCCGTCCGGGCGTTCTGCCATCGGACGGATCGGCTTACTGAGATGCGATGCATTGGAATGCGTGCACCGTAGTGCGATGCATTGTAATGCGATGCATAATGATGGTGATGCATGATGTGAGGACTCGACCGGTGGACTGCTATGTCGGAACGAGTCCCCCAATACAGTTGCTGCCAACGGCAGGCCAGGAGTAGCCCGGTGCTAGCCTGCGGGGAGGCCTGTTGGTGCGTGGAATAAGCCAACAGGTACCCCAGAGAGTGTTGCGGCTATGTTGAAGCGCCGGTTTAACACTTGCTAGTTCTTCTCAGCTTTTGTTGGATAAGCGTTGAGGTAAATGTGCAGGTTTGTTAACCTGCGGGGAGACTTGTTCTGTGTTAGAGAAACAATCTGCCCGGTGGGGTGGCGTTGAGATAACGAGTCTCGCCAAGTATCCCCAAATGTATCGCAGTTCAGTGCGATGCAGGGTTTTTATCCTGCTGGACAAGAGTACATGTGTTAGATGTAAACTCGCCCGGGTTTATAAAGCCCATGCGTTTGGCATGGAGCCGGTTGAATGTTACCTAACCAGTGAGAGCCATGGAGCCGGTTGAATATTACATAACCGGTGAGATAGTGCCGCTGTAATGCGATGCATAATGATTTGGGCAGCACTGATAAGCACATAATGACATGCGTGCAACGATGCATACTGATATGCGATGCATTGCAATGCTGAGATGATCAACCGATGCATAATGGTATGAGCAGCACTGATAAGCGCATAATGACATGCGTGCAACGATGCATACTGATATGCGATGCATTGCAATGCTAAGATGATCAACCGATGAGTAATGATATGAGCTCGTGCTTTTATCACATGTCTAATTATCAATATTTCCCAACAGATTATGCACAGGTGAAGCATGCGTTGAGTAACAATAAATAAGTTAGAATACTTAGCTTTGGAGAAAGCTGCCGGGTGTTGGAATAGCATGCGGGAATGATTCCCGGGTTGCCCGGTGAATGTCTACGGGTGTAGAGAGCAGCTTGATCTTGCTGTCTGGAGCAGTGGGTGCCCAGAGAAAATTGCTGGGTGCCAAGAGAAGATTGCTCAGCCCAAACTGCTGGAAACCCGGCCCAAGATGTTGAACCTGTGCTGCAACCCGACCCGGCCCAGTGCAAATGTTGACCCGGTCATGGCATTTGAATCTCTTTATTTCCCGCCAATTTTCTCTTCCTCTGCTTTCCGTTTCTCTTCCTCTTCTCGTGGTTTCTGTTTCTCGGCCGGACTGTCTTCTCGGCCGGCGTCTCTCTCGGCCGGGGTTCCCTCTCGCCCGGTGGCTTACTCGGCCGGCATCCTCCTCGGCCGGCGTCGCCTTTCCCGTCCGGGGTTCTCTCTCTCCTCAGCCGGACTCTCTTCCGCACCGGGTTTCGGACCTGCTGCACCGGAGACAAACAGCACCGGAGGACGAAGCCGGGCTGGACCGGCCGCACCGGACCTGCCGCACCGGAAGACGAAGTCGGGCCTGCTGCACCGGACCTGCCGCACCGGAGCCTCGCGCGAGAACCACGCCCGGCTGGGCTGCATGGGCTGCATGCCGGGTGATGCCGTCTGGGAGGCTTGCTTTCCGTTTCGGCGAAGCCTGGAAGACGCCGAGCGGGAGATGCTGGCTTGCTGGCCGGGGAATGCCGTCCAGGAGGCTTGCTTTCCGTTTCGGCGAAGCCTGGAAGACGCCGAGCCGGAGATGCTGGCTTGCTGGCCGGGGAATGCCGTCCAGGAGAGATGGAGGTGCTGCATCGGAGAGGGAGATGCCCGCATCGGAGGGGAGCTGACTCGCACCGGCCGAAGACGCTGCCATCGGTGCCTGGAGACAGACGGCCCGCGACGCGACACCCATACTCACCGGAGAGGACGACCGGAGAGGAAAGCCGGTGGGGGAGGCCTGTTGGTTCGGGCGCGGGTGTGGACCGGGGCTGCGCGGAGATGACGGTTGACCGGGTCGATGGAGCGTTGACCGGTTTGACCGGGCCTGCTGACTTTTGCTGGGCGGGATAACCGGGCAGTTTACTGACCCGGGCTGGGTTGGGCTCTTGGAACCAGAGAACATTCCATACACCGTTGGAAAGCTATACGAGTCTAGTTTCTCTGAGACTTGGAATCGCATCAATCAGAGCTCTGAGGAAAAAGTTATACGGGATTTACTGGAGTAAGGTCATTCTGCCGGGAAAACAATAACTTTCCCGGTTGCATCAGGATAACTCTCCATTGGATTTTTGGAAGCATGGATCAGATATTATGGACCTAAAGACTTATTGGACATGTCCATGCTATTCAAATGAGGCTGATTGAAGTCCAAGATCAGAATTGAAGATCAAGAATGCAAAGCCTTGCCGAGCAAGAAAAGAAATACAAGTCCAATTCGGTTTTGGTTTCTCCTTGCTGCCGAACTCCTTCTTCTTGTGCCTCTATATATAGCTATGATTTTATTCTGAAAATCATCTCTTCTCTCTCACTTTTCACTAGCCAAAACTCTGTTTAATTAGCACCACAAATTCCAAAGAAAATTCAAGCCAATTCCATAATTCATCACCACTTCCGATCGCAAGTTTCATCTCCACCGAATCTCTCTTTGCCGATTCCTCTTCAAGGTTTCTTTTAAAGTGTGATTCACTCATCTCTCATGGCTTGTAATTTTATGTATAATTACTTAACTTTGTCTATGAAGTTTGTAAGGATTTTTGGTTTGTTATTTGGTTTTATTAATTTTACATTGGATTTCCGAAATTCTGTTATGTGTTTTGGTTTTCTTTTTGTTTAATTGATGAACATGTATATGACGAATTGATTGTATGGTAATAGGGCAGTAACTTTGTTGCATGATTTGATGATTTTGTTTGGTTTATTTTCTGAATTCGTATGCACAACAAGTTTTAGGGTGAAGAAAAGTTTTAGCTAGGCTGATCTTGGGTTTAATTCTTTATGTTGCCGAATCAATTTATGAAATAATTTATACACGAAGTTAAGTTATTTTGTATTGATATTAAGGGTAGAGTAATTCAGAAAATATGCATGTTAAAGTAAGGTGAGGTGACGCCATACTTGTTGCATGTTTCCAATTCGACTCATTGTGCTTATGTGTTTCTTGGTTTAATTTCTACACGAAGTGTCTTTAAACTGATTAGCACTATGTTTAGGGTTATGCACGAAACTAATTCTAAATAATTGAGGAGTTTTGAATGATTAGATGAACCACGAAGGGCTCTAGTTATAATTGGAACTAAATTGCATGAAATCAGTAATTCAAGGTTGTTGCCGTATTGTTGTTTCTTGATTGATTTGTTGCATGTCATGTGAGTTTTGTGTGATGTGTTTTGTTTGAAAGAAGTTGATCACATGTAAATATATAATTTAGGATTTAATTTTGTAAAAATCAGTAGAATATAGAATCAAATTTCAAACCCCCAATATGATTTTTTAATGCTTTATGTGATTGAACGCCCTTGATTTCCCCGGATAGAACGATCCCTACTTGTCTTATACTAACGATGACACAAGAGGGTAATATTTGTATGAAGTTGTTTTGTAGGTACAATGTAGTATAACTAGAGCCCAATTTAGTTCCAATTATAACTAGACCTCTTCGTGGTTCATCTAATCATTCAAAACTCCTCAATTATTTAGACTTAGCTTCGTGCATAACCCTAAATATAGTACTAATCAGTTTAAAGACACTTCGTGTAGAAATTAAACCAAGAAACACATAAGCACAATGAGTTGAATTGGAAACATGCAACAAGTATGGCCTCACCTCACCTTGCTTTAACATGCATATTTTCTGAATTACTCTACCCTTAATATCAATACAAAATAACTTAACTTCGTGTATAAATTATTTCATAAATTGATTCGGCAACATAAAGAATTAAACCCAAGATCAGCCTAGCTAAAGCTTTTCTTAACCCTAAAACTTGTTGTGCATACGAATTCAGAAAATAAACCAAACAAAATCATCAAATCATGCAACAAAGTTACTGCCCTATTACCATACAATCAATTCGTCATATACATGTTCATCAATTAAACAAAAAGAAAACCAAAACACATAACAGAATTTCAGAAATCCAATGTAAAATTAATAAAACCAAATAACAAACCACAAATCCTTACAAACTTCATAGACAAAGTTAAGTAATTATATAGAAAATTCAAGCCATGAGAGATGAGTGAATCACACTTTAAAATAAACCTTGAAGAGGAATCGGCAAAGGAAGATTCGATGGGATGATGTCTTGCGATCGGTGGTGGTGATGAACTATGCAATCGGCTTGAATTTTCTATGGGATTTGTGGTGCTAATTGGACAGAGTTTTGGCTAGTGAAAAGTGAGAGAGAAGAGATGATTTTCTGTGTAAAAATCGTCCAATATATAGAGGCAAAAGGAGAAGGAGTTCGGCAGCAATGAGAAACCAAAACCGAATTGGACTTGTATTTCTTTTCTTGCTCGGCAAGGCTTTGCATTCTTGATCTTCAATTCTGATCTTGGACTTCAATCAGCCCCATTTGAATAGCATGGATATGTCCAATAAGTCTTTAGGTCCATAATATCTTATCCATGCTTCCAAAAATCCAATGGAGAGTTATCCTGATGCAACCGGGAAAGTTATTGTTTTCCCGGCAGAATGACCTTACTCCAGTAAATCCCGCATAACTTTTTCCTCAGAGCTCCGATTGATGCGATTCCAAGTCTCAGAGAAACTAGACTCGTATAGCTTTCCAAGGTGTATGGCACGTTCTCTGGTCCCAAGCGATGTGTCCCACAGAAATTCCGGAAGTCAGGACACAGTCCCAGGAAAATCCTGGTAGTCCCTGGATTGGTTTGCTCAAACTGCCAAGTTGCAGCCTTCATTTGAGTGACTTCCCGAACTCCGATTGATCTGAAATTTTGAAACAGTACACTTGAGCTTGCCAATTATATGCATACCAAATTTCATCAAATTTGGAAAAGGATAGATCAGTTTAGTACATGCCTCAAAATCACGAAAACAACATATTTTGCACTTTATTTCCAGATTTCTATACTTAGTCATTTTTCTGACAATTAAGCACACTTTCTCCAAAACTCTACCAAAATGACACTAAACTAAATTATGACTCAATCTTACTCTAAATAGACTTAACAAAGCATAAATAAGGGATAATAACACATTAATAACGTCGCACATTGTGCTCCTATCAAGAGGCAGTACCACGGCGTACGATGGTTTTGTCGAGGCAGCTAGAAACGTTGGTGTGAGGAGGGTGATCGGCGAGATTTTCTCTCTTTGTGCTGAAGGGATAGAACAGACCCAAATCAATGGAACCTTTCAAGTAACGAAACAAATGTTTGATACCGTTCCAATGACGATGTGTTGGCGCTGAGCTAAATCTAGCTAGTAAGTTCACAGCGAAAGCGATGTCTGGTCTACTGCATTGTGCCAAATACAAAAGTGCCCCAGTCGCACTCAAGTATGGGTACTCGGCACCAAGAATCTCTTCTTCATCCTCTTTGGAACGGAATGGATCCTTGTTTACATCCAGACTACGAACGATCATGGGAGTAGACAACGGCGTACATGTATCCATGTTGAAACGCCTGAGCATCTTCTGCGTATAAGCATATTGGTGAACCAAAATACCCTTGGTTCTATGCTCTAACTCAAGTCCTAAACAGAACTTAGTCTTTCCAAGATCCTTCATCTCGAACTCAGATTTCAAGAATGAAACTGTCTCTTCAATCTCACTTGAAGTACCGATGACATTCATGTCATCAACATAGATAGCTACAATAGCAAATCCAGAGTCGGTCTTTCTAATGAACACGCATGGGCATAATTCATCGTTCTTGTAACCCCTCCGAATCAAGTAGTCACGTAGGCGATTGTACCACATCCTTCCGGATTGTTTAAGTCCATACAGTGAACGTTGCAGCTTAACTGCATAAGCACTCCGTGGTTTAGAGTCTTTTGATTTGGGCACATGAATTCCTTCAGGAACTCTCATGTAGATATCGGTATGTAGATCCCCATATAGATACGCTGTAACTACATCCATCAGTTGCATACTCAGTTTTTCGGACACTACTAAACTGATTAAGTAGCGGAAAGTAATGATGTCCATTACGGGAGAATAAGTCTCCTCGTAGTCAATACCAGGATGCTGGGAGAAGCCTTGCGCCACAAGTCTTGCCTTATATCGCAAGACTCATGCTTCTCATTGCGCTTGCGAACAAAGACCCACTTATGTCCGACAGGTTTAACACCTTTAGGGATCAATTCAACAGATCCAAAGACTTGTCTTTTGTCTAATGAGTCAAGTTCTGCCTGTATTGCTTCTTTCCACTTTGGCCAATCTGCTCTTTGTTGACATTCAGTCACTGAGCGTGGTTCAACTTCGTCATCATGGATGATCTCTTGTGCGACGGAATAAGCATATATATCATCGACGTGTGTGGAGGCTCTATCCACTAAGATACAAGCGTTATTCAAACTGAGCGAGATTTCTTTGTTCTCTGGAGTCAACATTGGTTCTGTGTCATCCCACAGAAGTGATTCAGTTGACTCATGGACATAACTATAGTCAGAGACAATCTCATGCGATGGATTCGCATCGTCGATGATGAGCAGATTTTGTGCCTTCGCTCACTTCTTTCGAGGGTTTTTATCTCGAGAATTTTTCGGTTTCCCCCTCTTCCTGGTGGGAGCCGAGGCCGAAGTTGCTGCCCCTTCAAAGTCCATCAGGGTACCGTTGCGATCCGATTCAACAACAGCGACGCCACGACGTACGATGGCGCCGCCGCCGGCGTCACCCTCTTCTGAGGATATGCCGACGGCACTAGGTCTTAAGGCAGCTGAACCGGTCCCGTAATTCGGGACCTCCAACCTTGCCGGTACGTTTGCAACAGGTACGTGTGATCTTGTCACTTTCGCAATATCAGTGAAAACGTCGGGCATCGAATCCGCGACTTTCTGAAGATCGATAATGCGTTGCACTTCAAGCTCACTTTGAGCAGTGCGAGGATCATGAAGAGACAAATCGTTGGGGGCACACCATGTCAATTCCTGACGTTCATTCGGAATGAGTGCATTCCTATCTCCCCCTAACGGTGGGAAGTGTGTCTCTTCAAAGTGATAATCTGCGAATCGCACAGTAAATAGATCGCCGGTGGTTGGTTCTAAGTAGCGGATTATTGTTGGCGAATCATAGCCAATATAGATGCCTAAACGTCGTTGTGGACCCATTTTGATACGCAAAGGAGGCGTAATTGGCACATAAAATGCACAACCGAAAGTACGTAAGTGCGATAGATTGGGTTCAAAACCAGTTACCATCTGGTAGGCACTAAACGCATTGTTGGCAATGGGTCGAAAACGAATAAGCATCGCTGCATGCAGTATTGCATATCCCCAAGCAGAAACTGGCAAATTGGTTCCCATAACCAATGCCCTAGCCACTAGCTAGAGTCGTTGAATGGTGGCTTCTGCAAGGCCATTCTGAAAATGAACATGAGGAACAGGGTGTTCTACATCAATCCCAATGGACATACAATAATCATCAAATGCTTTGGAGGTAAACTCGCCAGCATTATCCATCCTAATAGATTTGATAGGATGGTCAGGGTGGTTAGCCCTTAACTTGAAGATTTGAGCTAAAAGCTTGGCGAATGCAACATTTCTTGTGGACAACAACGCGACGTGTGACCAACGCGTCGACGCATCAACCAGGACCATAAAATACTTAAATGGGCCGCATTCTGGTTTGATTGGTCCACAAATATCACCTTGGATTCGATGTAAGAATGGTATATTATCAGTTGAAGCCTTGGCGAATGAAGGGCGAGCATGCAATTTAGCAAGCGAGCAAGCCTTACAGCATGAGCGATGGGCATTGGAAATTGCCGTTGTGGCATAAGAGGACACATGTGGTGACGCCCCATGTCCCTGTGAAGGGTGGGACGGCACGACGTGCGGCGTAAAGGCCGCGTCCTCATCCGCCAGGTGCGCGGCCCCGAAATCCTGTGAAGGAGGGGGCGGTGGCGAATGTGGCGTTAAGGCCACAGTCTGGCGATGAGCTTGGCTCCTACGTACATCACGATGTTGAGTCGAGGTAAGAGGTTCTTCCAATCGCTTTTTCGACTTGAAAAATGGATGTCCATGGGAGTTCTTTAGAGTCCGGATCATCATATCACGGCCAGGGTGGCCTAGTCGAGCATGCCAGAGTCCGGATCATCATATCACGGCCAGGGTGGCCTAGTCGAGCATGCCAAAGCTTATAATTATTAGTGTCACAAAAATTGTCAGTGACAGCATATGATTCGAAGACACGGGCTGTAGTGAGATATAAGCCATTGTCTTCAATGCAAGGCATCTTCTCTAAGATACGGCGGCGGCCGTGTTCTTGAGAAGTAATGCATAAGTATTCTTCACCATTCTCAGCATAGGTATCCAAGTGATAACCGTTGGCACGGATATCCTTAAAACTCAGCAGGGTTCGATTTGTTCTCGGCGCATAGAGAGCATCAATGACATTGATAACAGTACCATTTGGTAACATAAATTTGGCGGTGCCTCACCCTTTGACAACTGGCGAGTTACCTATCAATGTTGTCATTGATGAGCGATACGGCATTAAATCCGTAAACAACTGCCTATTCCTTAGAATAGTGTGGGTAGTTCCACTATCAGCTAGACACTCAACTTCACCGCGAGACATCTACAAAGAGACGAAAACTTGGGTTAGTTTCTCGCGGGACACAGTCTAATCACTACGTCGTAGGATAGAGAAAGAAAGGGGATGAAATCCCATTGAGTGTATGATGTGTGCCGAAGCTCGCATGCAATAATAAACCCTGCAATCGTTAGTAGTATAGAATAAGTAGGGATCGTTCTAAGCCGGGGATTAAGGGTACCTGAGATATGAAAATGTTAGACAAAAACATATACAAAATCGTCACAATGGGGGGAGTGTATGATTCGGCAGCAAGCTGCCCTGGAACTAGGTGACACGAAATAAAATGCTGAAAAATAAATTCTAGGTCTAATATTTACAAGTTTGGTCAACATTCTTCCACAAAGCACTAACACACAAGCAATCAAAACACATAACAAACAAGCAAGTAAGACTCACGGCAAAGTATTAAAGCGTTCTAGACTCAACTTAACTCCAACCCAATTAGCTCCTAACCGGCTACTAATTGATTAAGACTCCTCATGTATTTTAAGTGACTAACCCCCTAACCTTAAAATTATACTAGTCATCTTTGAATATTCTAACCGACGTAAACAAACATGACAAGTAATTAAGCACAAGGTCTTTTTCTTTAGTTGGAAACAAGTTAATAGAGTAAGTGATAGGAGCACAATGTGCGACGATTTTATATGCTTATGCCCTCGTTTATGCTTTGTTTAACCCTTATTTGTCTAAGATAGAGTCGTAATGTAGTTAGTGTCAATTTGGTAGAGTTTTGGTGAAAAATGGTTAAGAATCCGAAAAATGACCAAGTTTGAGAAATCTGGAAAATAGTGTAAAATATGTCTTTTTCGTGATTTTGAGATGAGCAAAAGTATGATCTATCCTTGTCAGAATTCTATGAAATTTTGTGTGCTTAATATTCATATGTTGAGGAATGCTGTGTTAAAATTTCAGATTAATCGGAGTTCGGGGAGCCACTCAAAACTTGGCTGCAAAACGGCAGTCCGAACATTCCAATCCAGGGGCTTACAGGATTTTCCTGGGACTTTGTCCCAACTTCGAAAATTCATTCCCGACGACTTACATGGAATTTGGCCGAGATATTTTATGGGGAGATGGCCCTATGTGTCTAGTTTACGTGAGACTTGGAATCGCATCAATCGGAGCTCCGAAGGTGGAGATATGCCGGAATTACTGCGACAAGGTCAAAGCTGCCGATTCCAGGGACTGATTGCTTCCTTTTCACAAGTGCTTCATTTCGATGGACCATATGATGTACAAGAGCATTTGTGAAGATATCTCAAGCTTATGGAAGGAAGGAGGTCGACACTTAGCCATGACATTGAAGAAAAACATGAAGAAACAAGTTCTCCTAGTCAAGCTAGGAGAAGCTGCCGATTCTGGCAGATTGGGTGCAATATTGTGCTGCCGGCATTGTGGGGCATTTTCGATGGATCAAGACCTGTAAATTGAAGTCCAAGACCATATAAGAAGTCCATGAAGATGTGAAGCCCAAGCCTTGAAGAAAAATTCAGAAAAAGAAAACCTAATTGAACTAAGAAAGGAAGGTTGCAAAACCTTATTGCACTAGGTTTTCTGAAATCCTCTTTGCTAAGGGCTGCCGGCACCCCCCTATTCTCTATAAATAACCCCATTTTTCCTACAGAAAAATCATCTCATCTCAAGCATAATACACTAGCCTAAAGCTCTACCAAGTCCTTCAAACACCAACACATAAATACCTAGCCGAACCATCACCATCATAACCATATAACCGAACCCTTCCACCTTGGTTACTGCCGATTTCTGTTCTTGCCGAGCACCAAGGAGCAGCAGCCGAGCCACCTTGTCACCCTTGAGGAGTCTTCAAGGTTCTTAAAGTGTGATCCATTCCCCTATGGCTTTTGTATTTATTTATGTTTGGTTGTTTTGTACGAATTTATTTCGATTCTTGGTTTTTCTTGAAACTTTGTATGAACCGAATATTGTATGTTATGCATGGTTTTTCTGAAATTTAACTTATGGATTTTGTATGTTGGATAATTAGGACAGTGGTATTAGAAGCATGTTTAGGATTTAATTTGGTTAGTAATCTAAGAGTGTGCCTTATAAACCGAAGCATTAGTATTGGCTGGAAGCATGTAAATCTAGATGTTAGGTTTCATCTAACCGAGTAATACGAATAAGTCATACGTTGGAGTAGTTTGTTTTGTGTTGCTCACATAGGGTAAAAACCTTAGATTACTTGCATGTTAAATAAGATGATTGACAACCTTGCTTGTTTACATGTCTTCGATTTAGACTCACATGCTTAAATGTTAAAACGCGTAAAACCGGATTAGCATCACCTTAGAAGTCATACGTTGGAGTAGTTTCTAAGAAATTAAGAAGTCTAACAATTGGAAAACCGTTGGAGGCTCTAGTTGTGTTTAAACTAATTTAGGTCTTGAACATGCTAAATACTTGATCTTTACCTTCTTGCATGCAAATCTATGTGTTAAAGAGTCTTTTGTGTGAACTGTTTTGTGTGAGAGATGATGATCACGTGTATATAATAACTTAGGTTTATTTTTTTTTGTTTTAATACCGAGCCTAGTATAGGGCAGCTTGCTGCCGTGCCTCTTTATCCCCCATTGTGACGTTTTTGTGAATATTTGTACATGTGTTTTTGTCTAACAATTTCATATTTCAGGTACCCTTAATCCCCGGCCTAGAACGATCCCTACTTGCTTTTACTACTAACGATCTTTTGTAGGGTTTATTATTGTGTGCGAGCTTAGGCCCCCGTCAATTTTTGGCGCCGTTGCCGGGGATTATAAAAGCTTGTTTTATGTTATTGTTGTGTATATAAAGTTGCTGGAAATTTTTGTTGTGAATGTGTAAAGTTGTAAATTTTAAGTTTATTTTGGGATTTTGTAAAGTAGAAATATGCTTCGGCATGTAGAGTTTAAATTTCGGAAGTCGCATGATGTATATTGATATATGTTGGTAATCATTTAGTTTAATTTCTAGGGAGTTGATAGTGTTGTGTGTGTTTGAGTTTATTGTAGTTTCTAAAGTGTAACATGTAGGTGAAGCCACTTTTGTTGATCATAACCAAAACCCTTCATGTGAATGGTGCTATGTCGGAGGGCGTTTCTATGTAGATTGGGAAACGCGGGATACTTCCCCCCCACGCTAGGGGTGGGCGTTTGGGCCCGAGGGACCGAAGGCCCGGCCCGGCTCGGCGAAAAAAGCCCGAAACGGTCCGAGCTCTAAAATTTTTAGGACCGGCCCGAGGAAGGACCGGCCCGAATTTCTACTTTTCGGTCCGAGCTCGGGCTTGAATATTTTTGGGCCCGAAAGCTCGGCCAGGCCCGACTTTTCATATATATTAAAAAAAAAAAATCAGAAGTTGCAAATTGCAATGCAAACCTAGCCCGAGTCCAGTCGTCCCCTCCTCGCCTCCTCGCTCCTCGTCCAGTCGTCCCCTCCTCGCCAGTCGCCACTAGCTCTGGCCTCGGGCTCCTCCGTGTCCATCTCCATCTCCGCCTCCTCCTCCCTGCGCCTCCTCCGTCTCCGCCTCCTTCGTCCCTCCTCTGCTCTCTTCCCGACCTGGCTCTGTGGTTCACTGGATCAGCTCCTCCTCTCCTCCTCTCCTCTCCTGTTCGCCTCTCTCCTCAGCTCGCCTCTCTCCTCAGCTCGTCCTGAGGTAAGTGAATGGCCGAAGGCCACGTCTCTAATTCATTCTTTGAATTGTGATTGTGTAATTCAGTAATTGTGTAGTTGGGTACTTGGGTTCAAGAGTTCAAGACTTCAAGACTTTAAGTAATGGTGCTACTGCCCATTTTGGTGAATTTGTGTTAATGTGTTATACTGAATGTGTTATACTGAATTACTGATTAGTGAAGTCACTGAAGTGTTGTTGCAAAATGTGTGCATTTGTGTTAATGTGTTAATGTGCTACTGTCAGTACTGTGTAGTGTGTGCATTTGTGTTATACTGAAGTGTTGTTTCTAAACTAGTTTTGTAGCTACACTGCAGATTTTCATGGCTTCAGAGAACTCAAGCTCAAATTCTGGCAGTGCAAATGCATCAGACAGCTCTGCTTCCAATTCAAAATCAAGAGCACTAGCTCCGACAGATGGTTCAAGAGTTCAAACGTTTAGCGAAGGTTGTGAGTCATTAAAAGCCTCAAAAGGGAAGCGTAAGGTGAGGGAAGAAGGGGTAATTGGTCTTGAAGACGATGAAGATGAAGCCGAACTGGTTGGAGCTGCTGAAGATAATGAACAATCTGAACAGCGGGGTGGTAAAAGTAAATCATGGGTTTGGGAGCACTTTAAGAAGGTTACAAAACCGGTGTTTGGGATGCAGAATGGTAAGAGAGTTCAAGTTGCTGAAAGGTTGAGAGTTGAGTGTGTTTGGTGTCATACTGATCTTGCTTATGATTGGCATGTACCTTCGAGGAGGGTGATTGTGAAGTAGTTTCTAAAGATGTATGCAGCTGAAAAGGCAAAGCTGAAGAAAGATTTGAAGGGTCAGTGCTTGTGTTTAACTACCGATACATGGACATCGGTGCAAAACATTAACTACATGGTGGTGACTGCCCATTTTATTGATTCAGCGTGGCAAATGCAAAAGAGAATTCTTAGTTTTAAGGTCATTCCTAACCATCAAGGGAGTAGCATCGGGTCGTTGTTAGAGGACTGCTTGCTTGAATGGGGAGTAGAGAGAGTCCTAACTATTTCAGTAGATAATGCAAGTGCAAACAAAGTGGCTATTGACTACATTAGGGAAAGGATGCTATGGTGGGAGAAGGAATCTGTGCTTGGAGGGTTGTTTTTACATGTTCCATGCCTTGCACACATAGTAAACCTCATTGTAAGATCAGGCCTTGACATGATGGGAACTTCAATTGCTTCAATTAGGAATGCAGTTAGATATGTTCGAAGCAGTCCACAAAGGCTTACCTTCTTCAAGCAGTGTATAGAGAAGGAGAAGTTGGAGTCGAAGAAGATTTGCATCCTTGATGTGCCGACAAGGTGGAACTCCACCTATCTAATGTTATGTACAGCATTAGAATTGAGGAAGGCGTTTGATAGAATGGCGAGGGAAGAGGGCAGCAAGTACAAAGGGTATTTTGATGAGGATGAAGATATTGATTGGGATGACGAGGTACTTGCCGAGCTGGAATCAGTGAGTCTCACTGATAGATCAATTTCAGATGCAGCGAATCCAGAGATCGTGTCAAGGAAGAGACATAGGAAGAAAAGGGTAGGACCACCGATTATGCATGATTGGGAAAAGGCTACTACCTTTGTTAAATTTCTGAAGATCTTTTATGATGTCACAATGAGGATCAGTGCATCAACCAAACCGACAAGTTGGAAAGCTTTCCATGATATTGTGGCCATCAAAGCTGAGATTGATGGATTGTTTCCTAAAGAGGGAATGAGCACCGGTTCGACGACTGACAGGATTTTGCATGATATGGCTGACAATATGAGAAAGAAATATGAAAAGTATTTCTCCACCATTGCTGATTGCAACCAACTTTTGTTGGTTGCCTTGGTGTTAAACCCAAGATACAAGCTGAGAAACTTTGAGTCTACGTGTAGTAAATGGCTGAAGATGGATTATGTTACAATCAAGAGCAAGTCTTCCGAGCTTAAACAACTTTTAGTGAGACTTTGTGATTTTTACAGCTCCACAAATGTGGCTGATTGTAATAAATCGTCAAGATCAAAGAGTGGAGACAGCACACTTAGCAGCCACAGGAAGGATTCCAAGAAGAGTCAGAGGTCTGTTGAGCCTAGTGGAATCATAAAAGACATGGAAGAAGATTGGGAGAGAGAACTAGAAGACTCGGATGATGCCATAGTAGGACATGAAGTTGACAGATATCTTTTGGACCCGATTGAAAAGCCTCCAAATCCAGAAAAGTTCGACATTTTAGAGTGGTGGAAGGTCAATGGTGACAAATATAGGAATCTAGCAGCCCTTGCCAAAGATGTTTTGGCAATACAAGTGAGCACAGTGGCAAGCGAGTCCTCTTTCAGCACTAGTAGAAGGGTAATCGATCCATTTCGGAGTTCTCTAACTCCAAAAACAGTGGAAGCATTAATTTGCTATCAGAATTGGATTGTGTCCGAAAGTGTCCACAACATTCAATATGTCCCAACTATTGAGGACATGGAATTTTATGAGGATGTAGAGAAAGGTAAAATTGTCTAACTTTTAGTTTCATCTTCTTATATATATTTACAGTCTTATTTTGATTTTCAATTTTGTAGAACAAGAGAAGGAAGAGGTGGAGAAGCCTTCTACTGCCTCAACTAAAGTGTCTGTCTCTAAAGGGAAAGCTAAAGCCTCTGTGCGTGAAAAACATTCAAAAAAAAGAGCAAAATGAGGTAATGAACTCCTAATTATGTTGATTTGTACTGCCTCAGCATTAGAATTGGTTTGTATGCTCCAGTATATTGGTTATATTGGTTAGGAGTTAGGATGCATATATCATATAAGGCTGTCCATGAAGTAAGGTTGCAGAACATTATAATGGTTATATTGGTTATGGTTAAGATAGAAGGCTGATGGCCTGATGCAGTAAGGCACTGGCCTGCAAGGTTGTCCATGAATTTTTGTTCCTTTTGCAGTTTTGCCATTGTCTTATTTCATGAATGTGACTGATTGTTGTTTTGAATTGGGTTAGGCTTCACTTATATGGGACGTTAGGGTTTATCTGTTATGTTTGTTGTCAGATTTTGTATTGCAATTGAGAATGTGAGAACTAAGAAGTATTGGTGAGCAAATGTTATAATTAGGATGAAGATCAATTTCAGGTTTTACTTATTTTTATTCACTGTCTGTGTTCTAAGTTATAGTGGTTACTGGGGTTTTGAAAGGTGATCAATGTTAATTGAGCTAAAGCGAAATGAAATTTGGTAAACTGTTTTTTGTTTTAGGAATGAGTTTGATTGGAGAAATTTTGATCTCGTTTCGGGTTTAAACATGATTAGTCAATTTTTGAACGAGAAATTTTGGATTTTTGGTGATCTATTTTTTTGGCTCAGCTGAGTTGAGTTTGTCATTTTCTGCCTAAGGAATCTGTGTTTGTATCCATTATGCAAACATTGGTTTAGTTGTCAATTTGGGACCTTTTTTTGTGCTTCTGGTTGTGGATTTGGAGTTAGTGTTCCACTGTTTTGGAAATTTTCAGTAAATAGGAGCTGGACTGCTGGAGCCTGGAAGCCTGGAAGTCTGGAAGTCTGGAACAATCAATAGATGGGACTTCAGACTTGAGTTCAGACCAGCAGATCTTGCAGTTGCAGGGAGTTGCAGCACGCCAGTAGCAGCTTCATGATATTGTTAAACAAAGACAACAACTTCAGTTAATTGTTTTGTCTTTCATTCAAGAATGAGGTGTTTGATATTTGATAAACTTAATATTTGGTGATTTGTATTGTGTTATTGAACTAATTGAAGTGTTTGTAACTTGTATTATGTGTAAGAATGTTGAAAATGCATGAAACTTGGAGAATTAATGTTAGGGAATACAACAGGTACTAGTATTTGGCAAAAAAAAACTTGCTGGAAATTACAATGTACAGTACTGCTAACAGGTTTTTCAGGGCCCGAAAAAGCCCGAGGGCTCGGCTCGGCTAGTCGGGCTCGGTCCCGGGCCGGTCCTCGCCTTGAGAAAAACCCGGCTCGGCTCGGACCGAGGGTGTCGGGCTTTGGGTCGGGCTTTGGGATTTTTGGGCTCGGCCCGGCCCGCGCCCACCCCTACCCCACGCATATAAGCGTTTCTTCGGTAATAGTATTACTTCCATGAGGTTGAGGGCAGTTTTAATCAACACTTGTAGACTGCTAGGGATCCGTGTTTGTTTTACAAAGTATGGGGAAGTTATTATCATAGATATGGTTCTCAGGTTTGTTTAACTGGATCTCAAGGCCCATAGACTGATGTTCATTCTCGGTGAGTGAGTCGATAGGGGGTTCGCCCTCCGTGGTGTCCAACAACGAGTCCTGCCTGGTTCCTGTAGGGGGTTCGCCCTCCGTGATTTTAATGACCTTTGAAACGTAAAATCCGCACGACCTAGTCGACAGCTTGTGCCGAAGCATCACCTCACTTTAGACGCTAGAACATAACTTGACATATGTGGCCTATTTTCTTCGAAGATAAAAACATGTTGTGTGGTTCAAACTCTTGAGGTATATCGGATTAAGCATGATACTACCGGGGGCTGTATCAGTCCATTGCACCGTTATCTCCTCTGCTCCACGTACTTCGAGAGTAGAACAAATTTAAAAGAAATTAGACTTAGAGATTACTCTTGCCGAACCATATTTGTAACTTTGCCAAAAATAGTTGTACAAATGCCGTATGATGTGTATGTATTGCCGATTGTAATTTTGTGTGAAAAATGTTGTGTAATCACCAATGCCGTGGCTTGTAATGATGTATATTCTTGTCTTCTATTTCTTTACGAGGTTCTAACTTGTTTAAATGTTGCAACTTTCAGAAATAGTGCATGTCCGAATCTAGTATTTGGGCAAGAGATCTTCAAGGCCGTCTGCAACGTTTAGATCAAGAACTCGCTATTGCTCGTTTTGTGCCATTACCACCATCGTCACCAACCAGTTCATCAGTGTCATCATCATTGCCGTCCTCCCCTATTGTGCCGTCAGTATCATCATCAGGACCGAGTTCACCATCGTTTGTTTCGTCATCTTGTGATCTTCAGAACCCAGAATTTGAAGCCTTTGCCGAATCAGAAGAAGAAGAAGAGATCATGGCATCAATCAGATCACAAAATGGTCATGTTGCTGGTGCTGGAGTTGCTCCTTCTAATATTACTTATCCTCCCTTGGAAGCTGACAAGACTGGAGAGATTGAATTAAGGAGTGGATTCCTCCATAAGCTGAAGTCATTTTATGGGATGCCGAGTGAGGATCCTAACAAGCATCTGTAGTGGTTTAACTTCACCACGGAGTCTATGTGTCCAAGAGGGACCGATTTGCAACACTTCAAGATGAAGGCATTTCCATTCTCATTAGAAGACCAAGCGAAGGAGTGGTTGTTTGAAGTGCCTAGTGGTCGCATTGTTTCGTGGAGTACTATGATGGATGAGTTTTTGCTCAAGTACTTTCCTGCTTCACGTATCACTGATCTGAGGAAGCAAATTAAAAGTGTGAAGCAAGCCGGAGATGAGACTTTCTTCGACTACTACAAGAGGTTCAAATCCCTAGTTTCTTTGTGTCCATCGCATGGCATTAGCGATGGGCTCTTGTTGCAATATTTCTATGAGGGATTGCGCGTCATGGAGAGAGAGTTTCTTGACTGGGCCGCGGGAGGTAGTTTTTTGGAGTTAAATGCCGGAGCGGCAAGAAGTTTGTTGGAAGTTCGTGCCTTGAACAACCAACAATTTGGCATGGCACGAGGCAATATGCAAAGGAATGAGAAAGTGCATGAGACGTCTTCGAGCTCAAAGTTAGAGGAGAAAGTGGACAAGCTTACCGACTTGGTGAGTAATTTGATGAAGAAGCGTGCTAGTGTTTGCGGAATTTGCACCGAGGGCCATGAGACCGACCAATGCCCTCAATTTGGAGTTAATGAGGGAGTAGAGGAGTGCAATGCAATTGGTTTTCAAGGAGGCCAACGATTTGGCAATTTCAATCCAAGGTTCAATGATCATCCGAACTTTCGATGGGCGAACAATGACAACGTGCTTAGGGCACCGATGCAACCAAGAGAGGGAGGAGCACCATTTGCACCGAGGCCACCATTTGTGCCTCGGCAACCTTATCAGCCGAACCAAGGAATATATGGGGCAGTGCCGAACCAAGCTCAAGCATTGCCGAGCCAAGGCCAAGCCACGTCAAGCAATCCGAACTATGATGCTTTGATTCAATCATTGTCAAGTGCTACTCAAGCATTACTCGCGGGGCAACAAAATCATCAAAAGGACATTGGTGAGCTCAAGACTCAAATGGGCCAAGTTGTAGATTTCATGGGAAGATTTAATGAGCAAGGGAAGTTGCCAAGCAATACTATTCCCAATCCAAGGAACGAGCAAGCCAAAGTGATTCAAACTCGAAGCGGAAGAGAGTTGTTTCCTCCAACAAGTCCAAAGAAGAAGCGAGTGACTTTTAAGGGCATTGGGGATGACGAGAGGGCTGCCGGACCTGTCATTGCCGGCAGCCATGTTGAGGAAGCCGAGGAGAGCATAGCCGAGCACAATGTTGCCGGCAACAACCACCATGCCGAGAAGGATGATGCCGAGAAAGAGAGGGCAGCCGGCAGGGCTGCAACCGGCAAGGAGAATTCTGCCGAGAAGCAAGATGTGGCCGGCAATAATGTCAAGGGAGGGGTGCCATCATCTAGTGCCCCATTCCCTTCTCGATTTGCTAGAAAAAAGAAGGATAAGTCCGATGAGGAGGTATTGGAGATTTTCCGGAAAGTGCAAGTCAACATCCCTTTGTTGGAGTGCATTAAGCAAGTGCCGAAGTATGCTAAGTTTTTGAAGGAGCTTTGCACGGCAAGGAGGCATACTAGGGAGACTCGTGTGGTGACTATGAGCGAGAGACGGTGTCGGCCGTTATTCAAAGGAAGTTGCCACCAAAAATGAAGGATCCGGGAAGCTTCAATGTGCCTTGTGTCATAGGCAATACACGCTTTGAGGATGTTATGTTGGATTTGGGAGCATCGATCAATGTCATGCCACTCAATGTGTACCAAACGTTGAGTATAGGGCCTCTCAAGAAGGATAATGTCATCATTCAACTTGCGGATCGCTCAAACAAATATCCGGAGGGCTATGTAGAGGATGTGTTGGTACAAGTCAACCAATTGATATTCCCCGCCAATTTTTATGTGGTTGAGATGGAGGATTCGCCGGTCAACAACACTCAATTGCTCTTAGGGCGACCATTTATGAGGACCGCGCGCACAAAGATAGATGTGGCCGAGGGCAACCTAACTATGGAGTTTGATGGTGAGGTGATAAAGTTTAATGTTTTTGATGCCATGAGATTCCCCAATGTTGATTTGAAGGAGGGTTGTGCCATTGATGTTTTGGAGGAGGTCGAGCAAGTTATGTCGACCTCGCTCGACGCATAGCAATTAGCGATTGAGCAAGGGGTCGGATTTGACAAGAGGGGAGAACGAATCGTGCATAAGAATGAGAAAGAAGGGCCGGCCAAGCCAAGAAGTGCCGAGCAAGGTATCATTGCCGAGCCATTTATGATAGAGCCGAGTTTGATGAAGATTTGTGCCGAGCTAGAGGCTCAGCCCTATGCCAAGGCTTATGATTCGTTCTTGTCAATTCCAAGTGCCACAACAAAATTTCGACCAAGTGTGGAAGAGGCCCCAAAGTTAGAACTAAAAGAACTCCCTAGTCACTTGAAGTATGTTTATCTTGGAGAAGAAGATACACTACCGGTTATTGTGTCTTCAATGCTTAGTAAGAAGCAAGAGGAGGATTTGATTTGTGTGCTTAAGAAGTACAAAACCGCCATAGGTTGGACCTTAGCGGATATCAAGGGAATAAGCCCTACTACGTGTGTTCATCGTATTTTGTTGGAGGAAGGAGCTAAGCCGACAAAGGAAGCTCAACATCGACTTCACCCTCCCATGATGAAAGTTGTGAAAGAAGAGATTATCAAGTTGCTTGATTGTGGGGTGATCTACCCAATTTCGGATAGTAAGTGGATATCTCCCGTGCAAGTAGTGCCGAAGAAGAGTGGTGTAACGGTTGTCAAGAATGAGAAGAATGAGCTTGTGCCACAAAGACTTGTAACCGGTCATCGGATGTGCATCGATTATAGGAAGCTCAACGCTACAACGAGGAAGGATCACATGCCTTTGCCGTTTATGGATCAAATGCTAGAGAGGCTAGCCGGCCATTCTTACTATTGCTTTCTTGATGGATATAGTGGCTACAATCAAATCATGATACACCCGGACGATCAAGAGAAGACCACTTTTACTTGTCCATTTGGCACGTTTGCTTATCGGCGGATGCCATTCGGACTTTGCAACACACCCGGCACTTTTCAAAGATGTATGTATGCTATCTTCTCGGATTTTATTGAAGACATTATCGAAGTGTTTATGGATGATTTTAGTGTGTATGGAGGCACCTTCGATGCATGTTTGGGAAACTTGGAGAAGATACTTGAGAGGTGTGTAGAGACAAATCTTGTGCTCAATTGGGAGAAGTGTCACTTCATGGTCACGCAAGGCATTGTTCTAGGGCACATAATTTCGGCAAGAGGCTTAGAGGTTGACAAAGCCAAGGTGGAGCTAATTCAAGCATTGCCGAGCCCTAGGTGTGTGAAAGATGTGAGAAGTTTTCTTGGCCATGCGGGGTTTTATCGACGATTCATCAAAGACTTCTCTTCAATTGCCAAGCCATTGAGCAACTTGTTACAAAAGGAGGTGACGTTTGAGTGGACGGAGGCGTGTGAGCAAGCATTTTGCCGATTAAAGAAGCTACTATGCACGGCACCAATCTTAGTTTCCCCTAATTGGGACGAGCCGTTTGAGTTGATGTGCGATGCTAGTGATTATGCACTTGGAGCGGTACTTGGACAACGACTTGAGAAGAAGCCATGCGCCATTTACTATGCTTCAAGGACTCTCAACGATGCACAACTCAACTACACAACAACGGAGAAGGAACTCTTAGCGGTAATTTTTGCTTTGGAAAAGTTTCGATCATATCTTTTGAATTCCAAAGTCATTGTTTATAGTGATCATGCCGCTTTGAGATATCTTATGACAAAGAAGGATGCTAAGCCGAGGCTTATTCAATGGATTCTTTTGCTTCAAGAGTTCGACATTGAGATTAAAGACAAGAAAGGAGTAGAGAATGTCGTAGCCGATCATTTGAGTAGACTTGTGCAAGAGGAGGATCGGCTGCCCCTATTAGAGACCTTTCCGGATGAGCAACTTTTTCGACTTGAAGTACATGAGCCTTGGTATGCCGACATTGCCAATTTTCTAGCCACAAACCGATTTCCTAAGGAATTGCCGAGCCACCACCAAAGAAGAATAAGGAAGCAAGCTCGACACTTCTTGTGGGATGATCCGTACTTATGGAAGCAATGTGGTGATCAAGTTATTCGAAGATGTGTGCCGGAGAATGAGCATCGCTCCATCCTTGCTTTTTGTCATAGTGAAGCTTGTGGTGGGCATTTTGGACCTAAGAAGACGGCTTTGAAGATTAGTGGGCATGATCAAATGCCGCTCACGCCTATCCTTGTGGTGGAAATTTTTGATGTTTGGGGGATTGACTTCATGGGACCGTTTTCTTCAAGTAAGGGTTTTCTCTACATATTGCTTGCGGTTGATTATGTGTCAAAGTGGATCGAAGCCAAGGCTACACGCACCAACGATGCCAAGGTGGTAGCCAAGTTTCTCAAGACCAACATCTTTTCACGTTTTGGAGTTCCAAGGGTCTTGATTAGCGATGGAGGATCTCATTTTTGTAACCGCACTATTGAAGCCTTATTGAGGAAGTATGGAGTCACACATAAAGTTTCTACACCATATCATCCCCAAACAAGTGGAATGGCCGAGGTGAGTAATCGAGAGATCAAGAACATTTTGGAGAAATCAGTTGGACCTTCAAGGAAGGATTGGAGTGATCGTCTCGATGATGCTTTGTGGGCTTATAGGACTGCGTACAAGACACCGATAGGTATGTCTCCTTTTCGGTTGATTTATGGCAAAGCATGTCACTTACCGGTTGAGTTAGAGCACAAAGCATGGTGGGCCGTTAAAAAGTTCAACATGGACATCAATGAGGCCGGCCTTCATAGGAAGCTTCAACTCAATGAACTTGAAGAAATACGCAACGAAGCATATGAGGCCGCTTGGATCTATAAGGAGAAGACAAGAGCGTACCATGACAAGATGATTCGGGGGAAGAAGTTTGAAGTTGGGCAAAAAGTTCTCTTGTTTAATACACGGCTTCAACTCTTTCCGGGAAAGTTGCGCTCTCGTTGGATTGGCCCCTTTGTCATCACTCGTGTGTTCCCTCATGGAGCCGTAGAAATTCGAGATTTGCAAACCCACAAAACTTTCAAGGTTAACGGCCATCGCCTCAAGCATTATCATGCACCTTTTGATGCATTTGAGGACACAATCATTCTTGGAGACACCCCACAAGCCGAGCTGCCTTCACAATCACATGATGCAGCCATGCCATCACCACACCAAGCGGCTGCCGGACCTGCAATTGCCGGCAGCATCACCATGAGGCCAGACACGGACACACAAGACGTGTCCGATACCACCCTGCCGGACACCCATCATTCTGCCGAGCTGCTGCCGCTGTTTTCAGCCACCATACCACTCCCTGCCGGACCTGCCATTGCCGGCAGGGTTGACACACAACCACAAGGTGCCGAACACAAGCCGGATACGCCAGATACGGTAGCAAAAGAGCCGGACACGCCACCTAAACAGGACACGCAGAATGCAGCCGGATCGGATACAATGTGCAATAAACTTCTTCTTGATCTTCTTCTTGCCGATTTGGGGTGCTTTGGAACACGATGAACACATGCAAAACACGGTGAAAAGTCTAGGCTATGGCCTATAAACACAAAGCGCTACTTGGGAGGCAACCCATGTCGATCAAAGAAAAGTGAAGGAGCCATCACCGAGAGTTTGAAATTTCTTAACCCTTCTCTCTTTCTTTGATTTGTGATGATATGTTGGAATATGTTAGTCGATTGCATGCTTAGGAAATTCATTGATATTGTTTTGTGCTTACATTGAGGGCAATGTAATTTTCTAAGTGTGGGGTGGGATAGCATGTTCCGTTTTTGTTTTATGTTTTTGTGTGTTTAGTTTAGAAAAGAAAAATTCAGAAAATTGTAACACAAAAATAGAGTGTTTAATTTTTGTTTCGAGTCTTAGGATGCCCCTAATATGTCAATGATGTTTTTCTCCTCTTTGTATACATAGATGATGGTTGTGCATAATATTAAAATTGTGAGTTTCATGGATTATGTGCATTGGTAGGAGCATGTAGGATGTGTTGATTATTAAGCATGCATGTTTTAGCTAATTTATTTCGAAAATAACCTATGTGAGCTTTAGTGCCGAATTGCTTTCTTCTTGAGCGATAAAAGATAAAATTCGATAGATTCGTAGGAAGCATGAAACCTCATAATTCTTTGTATATTCGATGACTATATGCCATAGCTTTTAATGAACTCTAGTATGCTAGAACTTACTCTTGTTGATTTTCGAAACATTTATATCATAAAATACCTTGATTTTGAATATGATTGAATAAAGATCATTTAGGTTTACCACCAAAGCCAAATAAAGCATGAGCCCTATTGGAGCCCGTCGTGGGACACCTTAGTTAACCCCTTTTGAGCCTACGATTAGCCTTTTCTTTCATCATCCTTAAACACTTTCCATGAGCTTAGTATAGTTGTGCTTTTACCCTTGATCAAAGTATTGGCAAAGCTTGATTTTTGAAGGCGTTTTCACGTGTGTGATGAAGAAGAACAAGTGTGGGGTAGACTTAGTCATGAATCTATATGTAAAGTGTACTACATGCCGTGCCTATGAAAAGAAAAGAAAAAAAAATGCTCGGATTAAAAAGAAAAAAAAAATAAAAGGAGCCGAGAAAAAGAAAAAGAAGAGGGCACGGCATAGGTTTGAAAAAAAAATAGAAATTTTGTGCATGGCTATTGTCTAGATTATTGTTGTAATGTTGTATGGGAAGAAAAGAATGAAGTATGGGTCCAACAAGAAGAAATTTTGACCCTTTCGGCGAGAAGAGATAAGGAGATCGAGCTTTGCTAAAGGCCTTAGTGACGTTTTGAGCCTCCTTATCCAAATATCGAACACCTCTTAGCCTAGCCCCACTACAACCCTTTTGATGATCTTTTTCATGATTCTTAAGATGGTTAAAATTGATTGTGGAGATTATCTCAAGAGTAAGCATATGGTTTTGGTTCATTGGTGCATATAGTTATCATATGAGGTTTTTCCTTAAAAATTTCACAAAGTGCCTTCGTTTCTTTGATATATGCAAGTCACTCTTTGTAATTCATGATATTTCGCTTGCATATACTTATGTGTGAATAACCATGCTTCGAGAGAAAAGAAGAGAGTATGCCTAGTGAGGTGATTTGAGTTAGCTTTTACATGTTTACATGCTTACCTTTTTGCTCTTATATGTTCATATTGATGTCACATGTTCATGAAGCTTGGAATTTTCGTGCGTAGCATTCTCATGCATTAACTTGAAAGCTATGTGTACATACGAGCCTGAGACAAATTGTTAGGGGCAATAGTTGTTTGAGTCTTAGTTTAATTTAGTTTGCTAAAGGACTAGCAAAGGATAAGTGTGGGGTAGTTGATAGGAGCACAATGTGCGACGATTTTATATGCTTATGCCCTCGTTTATGCTTTGTTTAACCCTTATTTGTCTAAGATAGAGTCATAATGTAGTTAGTGTCAATTTGGTAGAGTTTTGGTGAAAAATGGTTAAGAATCCGAAAAATGACTAAGTTTGAGAAATCTGGAAAATAGTGTAAAATATGTCTTTTTCGTGATTTTGAGATGAGCAAAAGTATGATCTATCCTTGTCCGAATTCTATGAAATTTTGTGTGCTTGATATTCATATGTTG
Source organism: Potentilla sterilis (assembly GCA_963682095.1). Taxonomy (NCBI): domain Eukaryota; kingdom Viridiplantae; phylum Streptophyta; class Magnoliopsida; order Rosales; family Rosaceae; genus Potentilla; species Potentilla sterilis. The sequence goes on from OY821766.1 coordinate 23,978,355, forward strand.
AGGAATGTTGTGTTAAAATTTCAGATCAATCGGAGTTCGGGGAGCCACACAAAACTTGGCTGCAAAACGGCAGTCCGAACATTCCAATCCAGGGGCTTACAGGATTTTCCTGGGACTTTGTCCCAACTTCGAAAATTCATTCCCGACGACTTACATGGAATTTGGCCGAGATATTTTATGGGGAGATGGCCCTATGTGTCTAGTTTACGTGAGACTTGGAATCGCATCAATCGGAGCTCCGAAGGTGGAGATATGCCGGAATTACTGCGACAAGGTCAAAGCTGCCGATTCCAGGGACTGATTGCTTCCTTTTCACAAGTGCTTCATTTCGATGGACCATATGATGTACAAGAGCATTTGTGAAGATATCTCAAGCTTATGGAAGGAAGGAGGTCGACACTTAGCCATGACATTGAAGAAAAACATGAAGAAACAAGTTCTCCTAGTCAAGCTAGGAGAAGCTGCCGATTCTGGCAGATTGGGTGCAATATTGTGCTGCCGGCATTGTGGGGCATTTTCGATGGATCAAGACCTGTAAATTGAAGTCCAAGACCATATAAGAAGTCCATGAAGATGTGAAGCCCAAGCCTTGAAGAAAAATTCAGAAAAAGAAAACCTAATTGAACTAAGAAAGGAAGGTTGCAAAACCTTATTGCACTAGGTTTTCTGAAATCCTCTTTGCTTAAGGGCTGCCGGCACCCCCCTATTCTCTATAAATACCCCCATTTTTCCTACAGAAAAATCATCTCATCTCAAGCATAATACACTAGCCTAAAGCTCTACCAAGTCCTTCAAACACCAACACATAAATACCTAGCCGAACCATCACCATCATAACCATATAACCGAACCCTTCCACCTTGGTTACTGCCGATTTCTGTTCTTGCCGAGCACCAAGGAGCAGCAGCCGAGCCACCTTGTCACCCTTGAGGAGTCTTCAAGGTTCTTAAAGTGTGATCCATTCCCCTATGGCTTTTGTATTTATTTATGTTTGGTTGTTTTGTACGAATTTATTTCGATTCTTGGTTTTTCTTGAAACTTTGTATGAACCGAATATTGTATGTTATGCATGGTTTTTCTGAAATTTAACTTATGGATTTTGTATGTTGGATAATTAGGACAGTGGTATTAGAAGCATGTTTAGGATTTAATTTGGTTAGTAATCTAAGAGTGTGCCTTATAAACCGAAGCATTAGTATTGGCTGGAAGCATGTAAATCTAGATGTTAGGTTTCATCTAACCGAGTAATACGAATAAGTCATACGTTGGAGTAGTTTGTTTTGTGTTGCTCACATAGGGTAAAAACCTTAGATTACTTGCATGTTAAATAAGATGATTGACAACCTTGCTTGTTTACATGTCTTCGATTTAGACTCACATGCTTAAATGTTAAAACGCGTAAAACCGGATTAGCATCACCTTAGAAGTCATACGTTGGAGTAGTTTCTAAGAAATTAAGAAGTCTAACAATTGGAAAACCGTTGGAGGCTCTAGTTGTGTCGAAACTAATTTAGGTCTTGAACATGCTAAATACTTGATCCTTACCTTCTTGCATGCAAATCTATGTGTTAAAGAGTCTTTTGTGTGAACTGTTTTGTGTGAGAGATGATGATCACGTGTATATAATAACTTAGGTTTATTTTTTTTTGTTTTAATACCGAGCCTAGTATAGGGCAGCTTGTTGCCGTGCCTCTTTATCCCCCATTGTGACGTTTTTGTGAATATTTGTACATGTGTTTTTGTCTAACAATTTCATATTTCAGGTACCCTTAATCCCCGGCCTAGAACGATCCCTACTTGCTTTTACTACTAACGATCTTTTGTAGGGTTTATTATTGTGTGCGAGCTTAGGCTCCCATCAGTAAGGTTGTCAATCATCTCTTCAACAAGCATGTTCATTTAAATTACTCTAACCCTCGTGAAAAACAACACAAACTAAGTAACTCGTTGATTACTTAATCCATATTAACTTTTGGCTAATGAGATCAATAATCTACGCATTGCACTTACATAGGCTACCAATCTTTAAGCACACGAATTTAAAGAACAAGTCAAGAAAACCCTAAAATCAATTTAACAATGTTTTTGCCGAAAATCCTAATTACTAGTTCATCATATATTTTCCTTACTCTTTAGCATGCAATCCATATTCTTACATCTAAAACATCACTTAAAGATAAAGAAAATAAATTGACATGCAAATCATAAAACCAAATTTCAATCCAATTCATACATAGACATAAAAATTGAAACCAAGAATTCATGCTAACTTCATAGACAAAGTTTAACATAACTACAACAAAAATTACAAAGCCAAGAGTAGGGAGTGGATCACACATTAGAAACCTTGAAGACTTCGACTTGTATGGATCCGGAGGTTGATAGTGTTCGGATGGACTGCTACTCGGTAGTGATGTATCGGCAGCAAGGAAACAAAGGTTCGGCAGGAAACTTTGGTGTGGTGGAGGTGGTTTTGGCTAGGGTTTTTGTGTAGGATTCTTGGGAAATTTAGGTAGAGCTTTGGCTAGATTTTTGCTTTGGAATGTGACCAGTTTTTCTGTGTAAAAGTTGGCTATTTATAGAGGCAAATTCGGCAGAAGACCTAGGTAGAAAACCTAGTCCAAATCGGCAAAGGCAATCCTTGTGCAACAAGGTTTTGGTTCCTTCCTTTCTTGGTTCTTCTAGGAAACTTCTTTTTCTGATTTTTTATTCAATGCCTTGGCTTGGTGTCATCCTCTAACCTTTCTTAAGCTTGGACCATCATCACATATGCATTTGTACACCATTTGGTCCATCAAAAACAGAAAACACAAAAAGGGGGCAGTAGGTTCCTGGAATCGGCAGATTTGACCTTGATGCAGTAATTCTGGCATATCTCCATCCGTGGAGCTCCGATTGATGCGATTCTAAGTCTCATAAAATATCTCGATCAAATTCCTTATGAGTCGTCGGGAATGATTTTTCGAATTTGGGACAAAGTCCCAGGAAAATCCTGCACTACCAGAAAAGGGGTTATAGCCGACGAAGCCATATCGTCGGCCGTTTTCATTAAATCGTCGGCTATAGTCATAGCCGACGAAGTATCGTCGGCTATACTCTCGTCGGGAATGCTCCGTCGGCTATAGTATAGCCGACGACACTGAGGCTAAGTCGTCGGCTTATAAAACACGCGTTATAGCCGACGAATAACGCGTCGTCGGCTATACTTCGAACATTGCCGACGACAGGATCGTCGGCTTCAACAAAGTATAGCCGACGACACTATCGTCGGCTATAAGTCCGGCATAGCCGACGACACTATCGTCGGCTATACGTCCGTCATAGCCGACGACACTATCGTCGGCTATACGTCTGGCATAGCCGACGAATTAATCGTCGGCCATAACAATCGCCGGTACCAGGAACGGCTTTTTTTTGCCGGAAGCCGGGAGGGTATAGCCGACGAAATATGGTCCATTTCGTCGGCTATAACCCCTAAATATTTAAAAAAATTAAAAAATTTAACTCGGGCCCAATTTCACTTCGTCTTCGGTTTGGCTGCAGAAAATCCACAAACAAACATCCAAATATCCAACAAATATCCACCACATCAATCCATCCCTAATATCCTACCTACTATACAAATTAACCCCCTAGCTAACTAGTCATCTACTCATCATCACCCCCTAAACGCGTAGCGTCGTCGACCGGATCGTTCGAGTTCCGGTGGCTATGGCTATCCTGATCGCCTGGCGTACTCCGATGCGGGTGGGGAGTGGGGACGACGAACTGGGGCATCTGTGGCGGAGGCGGGGGCTGGAGTCCAGCCTGCTGGGCCTCCCAAGATAGCTGCATCCATCGGTACATCTCCGCCACAGATGCGTCTCTGGCCTGCTGCGCCGCAGCCTCCGCGGCCCTCGCCAGCTCCGCCTGCTCGAGCGCCTCCACCGCCCTCGCCAACTCCGCCTGAGTCCTCTGCAGCTGCGTCTGCAAATCTCCTCTCGTCGAAGCCGCACGCTGCGTGCTGGGATTGGCCGGCGTGTACTTGAGAACCTCATCTCCCGCCGCGCCTAGGCCTCTCTGGTAGAAGTAGTTGTTGCCCGTCCCCACCGCAGCGTGCATGATCTGAGAGGCCAAGCGCGGCTCAAGGGTGTCGATCGTGGAGGCAAACTCCGCGATCGCCTCGTCGGACGCCCCTTCCCCCAGGGTGTCTCGCGCGATCCCGAAGGTGATCGCGTCGGTCTCCGCATCTATTTCCGCCTAATTGACAAGAAAATATAATAAACGAATTAATAAAAAAATATATAAATTAATTTAATGAAACACTTTTATTGAATATGGGCGAATACTTACCACTTGGTCGGGACGCCCCGGATACATCTGCTCATGAATCGACGACAACGGCCTCAGCGGTCGGTCCCTCCTCGCCATTTCTGCCCACTGCCTCCAGGAGCGGGCGCCGCCGTAGTGGGGGTGCTCGTTCCTCTTGCGGTTGTCGCTGTTCGTCTTCGAGATTTTCTGTATTATAAGAACGAACATATAAACGCAAATATAAATTAGTAACTAAATTAAAATATTAGGAACTAACCAAAATAAAATTATTAACTAATTTAGTTACTAACTAATTTAATTTAATTAGTAACTACTTAACTAACTAATTTAATTTAGTAACTAACTAACTTACTAACTACCTAATTTAATTTAATTTAGTAACGAACTAACTAACTATGTAACTAACTAACTAACTTAATTTAATAACTAATAACTAACTAACTAATTAATTTAATTAAGTAACTACATAATTTAATTACTAAATAACATTAAAAAGTTATATACTAGCAGGCTAAATTTTCTTACCGAGACCCTGTCGCTCCCGAAGTAGGCTACCAGCCATAGCCACTCATACTCCCTGTACCGGAACTCGTGGGGGGTTGCACCTCGCCCCAAGCGCTGCTCCACATGGTACGTCCTGTAGTGCGTCGCCAGCTCGTTCTTCCACTCGGAGTACCTATATTAACAAAACACAACTGTTAGATATATTCGTACACTGCCAGTAAATATATTTATACAAAAAAAAAAGCGAAACACATAACCTGTTCTTCAGCTGCTCGTCTCTCCACCAGTCCAAGGTAGGATGGACTCTAAACCATTGCTGCAATATTATAAATTAATTAGAAAATATTTTTATATAGTTATAAGGACTGAATTCATAAATGTTTATTTTCTATAATAAAAATCATATTTAACTCACCGACAGTGCATTGTACACTCGCGCCTTGATCTCATCGGGCACAGAGCCCCAGTCGGGCCACAACAGTGGGACCCTGTCCCGCACGAGCATGCCCGTCGCGTTGATGTACTTGGTGGTGGTGTCTCTCCTCTCAATCGGGCGTCCATCCTCACCGGGACCGGGCAGGATCTCTCTGATCCCACCGGCGAGCTCCCTCTCCAGGGTCGACATGTTCGCTGGCCCTCTGGTCCGTCTCGTCCCCACGGGTTTATTGACGAGGACGCCTGTTTCATAATTAAAATGAATACATAGTTAAATAATTATTTAAACTAACTAATTAAATAATTAATTAAACAATCTAAATAATTAATTAAACTAACCAATTACCTGCGTCGTTGTACTGCTTGTCCTTCTCACGAACGGCCCACAGGCCGCGGCAGTCCTCTGAGTCGAAAGGACTGTAGAAGTAGGCCTCCTCCCAGGGAATCTCGTGGGGCCGGTCGTGCCTCCAAATCTGCCTCCCCCTGGCGTCGTACTCAGGGATGGCAGGGAGGAACTGGACCATGTACATCCCCGATGGCGGAGACATACGGGGCGTGGACCCAGAGGGGCCTGCTCCCCCTGACGGTGGGCCCCGTAGCTGTGGATGCTGTCGCTGTGGGGGGACAGGGAGCATCTCTGGAGGGTCCAGATCGGCGCGCGGTGGGGTCGGCTGCCGATCCTGGAACAGTGCTGAAGTGCACTGGGGTCTGGTGGCTCTGCGTCCTCCTCCGACACTCGAGTCAGGGCCCGCACCCGTCGACTCATACGAGGAGCCCCCACGTGGATCGCTCGGGGTCAATCCCATCAACGTCTCCTCTCGGCGACTCATAGGCCGGCCTAGGCCCCGACGACCGCTGGATCCGCTCCCCCCACGGCTGGCTCCTGCCTGAGCGTCGGGGTCGCTCTCGGTCCGTCTGCCAAGTCATCGGTCTACAAAGCGGCGGTTTCCTGCACAATTAGTATATAAATTCCATAAATTGCACAAAAATTCCACAAAAAAATTAAAAACTTCATACAATGTATATATACCTAATTATATATATACCTAAATATATTTATACCTAATTATATATATATATATATATTCCGAAATATATATATATATATATATATATATCCTCCTACAAATCGTTGTTAATTCCACAAAATTAAAAAAAAATCCACAAAATTCAATAAATTTCACAAAAAAATAAAAAACTTCATTAAATATATATATACCTAATTATATATATACCTAAATATATTTATACCTAATTATATATATATATTTTGAAATATATATATATATATATATATATATATCCTCCTAAAAATTACACAAAATTAACAAAAATTCCACAACATTAACAAAATTTTCACAAAATTCCATAAATTTCACAAAAAAATAAAAAACTTCATTAAATATATATATACCTAATTATATTTATACCTAATTAATTATATATATATATATTCCGAAATATATATATATATATATATATATATATATATCCTCCTAAAAATTACACAAAATTAACAAAAATTCCACAACATTAACAAAATTTTCACAAAATTCCATAAATTTCACAACAAATTAACAAACTTCATTAAATATATATATACCTAATTATACATATACATAAATATATTTATACCTAATTATATATATATATATATATATATATATATATTCCGAAATATATATATATATATATATATCCTCCTAAAAATTCCACAAAATTCCACAAAATCAACAAAAATTCCACAACATTCCATAAATTGCACAACCCTAAATTCCACATAATTTCACAAAAACCATAAAATTTCACAAAATCCCTAAATTCCACAAAACCACAAAATTCCACAAAATTAACAAAAACCCTAAATGAGGGAGAGAGGGACTACCTGACATGGTGGTGCGGCTAGGGGACGAGGACGGTGGTGCGGTGCGGCGGCGACAAGTGCAGGTCGGCGTTCGGAGTGAACTCGGCTCGGGGAGGGCTCGGGAAGGAGGGGGCCGGGGCTGGGAGGCGTCGGGTGGGGCTGGGGAGGGTCGATCGGGTTTAGGGGAGGCTCGGACGGCGTCGGGGAGGCTCGGGGAGGGGTGGGCGGCGATTTAGGGGTTTAGGTTTTCTGCAGAAATGGGGGAGAGGCGCCTCTGTTTCGGTTTAAATCGAAGGACTATAGCCGACGATTTAATTTTAATTCGTCGGCTATAGTCATAGCCGACGAAATTCGTCGACTATACCTTGACCCGAAATTCGGGCCGGGCCGAAGTTGGGCTTTGCGGGCCTGTTATAGCCGACGAAGTGTGGATTTCGTCGCCTATAGTGTGGACTATACCCGACGATTTAATTTTAATTCGTCGGCTATACTCTGACCCGAAATCCGGGCCGGGCCGAAGTTGGGCTTTGCGGGCCGGTTATAGCCGACGAAGTCGTTATGTCGTCGCCTATAATATGAATCTCGTCGGCTATACTTCACGCTCTCAGCAGCCGTCAGATCTCGCCTATCCAACGGCGGACAATGAAACGGCGCGGATCGCAAGAGTTTAGCCGACGAAGTTTAGTATATCGTCGGCTATTCTTTGGTCAAACTACAAAGTCAAACCTCTAGACGATTTTGGCAATTGGCCCGTCTAAATGACGTTTTTTGGCCTGACCTTCAACAGAGAATAGTTTCAGATCGATGAGACGCAACTAATCGTATAAAAATTTTCCTCAAAATATTTACCGAACGTCAGGCTACCCATAGGAAAACGGAAGTAAAAAACAGCTAACCGCAACATTCGGCACACAGATTTTGTCGGAATCTTCCCATTTTTCAACCGTAGACGTATTTCAATATTTCGGTCGTATCTTATTTCACGACACTTTTGCATTTGAAGGGTCTACGTATAGCCACTATTTGAAACTATACATTCACTTAAACACTTAGTAAACAAGTTAAGGAACATTAGTGCATATGTTCCGATTTCGAATCTAAAAGTTTGGAAAATCTATTCCAACCGTCAGATATCACCGTTAAGATGAAATACATGTATGAAAAAAATTCCAACTACATCTGACAACGTTAAAGGCTCGATCGGTACGGTCAAACTGCAAAGTCAAACCTCTAAACGCTTTAAAACGGAAATTGGCCCGTCTAGATGACGTTTTTTTGCCTGACCTTCAACAGAAAATAATTTCAGATCGATGAGACGCAACTAATCGTATAAAAATATTCCTCAAAATATTTACCGAACGTCAGGCTACCCATAGGAAAACGGAAGTAAAAAACAGCTAACCGCAACATTCGGCACACAGATTTTGTCGGAATCTTCCCATTTTTCAACCGTAGACGTATTTCAATATTTCGGTCGTATCTTATTTCACGACACTTTTGCATTTGAAGGGTCTACGTATAGCCACTATTTGAAACTATACATTCACTTAAACACTTAGTAAACAAGTTAAAGAACATTAGTGCATATGTTCCGATTTCGAATCTAAAAGTTTGGAAAATCTATTCCAACCGTCAGATATCACCGTTAAGATGAAATACATGTATGAAAAAAATTCCAACTACATCTGACAACGTTAAAGGCTCGATCGGTACGGTCAAACTGCAAAGTCAAACCTCTAAACGCTTTAAAACGGAAATTGGCCCGTCTAGATGACGTTTTTTGGCCTGACCTTCAACAGAGAATAGTTTCAGATCGATGAGACGCAACTAATCGTATAAAAATTTTCCTCAAAATATTTACCGAACGTCAGGCTACCTATAGGAAAACAGAAGTAAAAAACAGCTAACCGCAACATTCGGCACACAGATTTTGTCGGAATCTTCCCATTTTTCAACCGTAGACGTATTTCAATATTTCGGTCGTATCTTATTTCACGACACTTTTGCATTTGAAGGGTCTACGTATAGCCACTATTTGAAACTATACATTCACTTAAACACTTGGTAAACAAGTTAAGGAACATTAGTGCATATGTTCCGATTTCGAATCTAAAAGTTTGGAAAATCTATTCCAACCGTCAGATATCACCGTCAAGATGAAATACATGTATGAAAAAAATTCCAACTACATCTGACAACGTTAAAGGCTCGATCGGTACGGTCAAACTGCAAAGTCAAACCTCTAAACGCTTTAAAACGGAAATTGGCCCGTCTAGATGACGTTTTTTGGCCTGACCTTCAACAGAGAATAGTTTCAGATCGATGAGACGCAACTAATCGTATAAAAATTTTCCTCAAAATATTTACCGAACGTCAGGCTACCCATAGGAAAACAGAAGTAAAAAACAGCTAACCGCAACATTCGGCACACAGATTTTGTCGGAATCTTCCCATTTTTCAACCGTAGACGTATTTCAATATTTCGGTCGTATCTTATTTCACGACACTTTTGCATTTGAAGGGTCTACGTATAGCCACTATTTGAAACTATACATTCACTTAAACACTTAGTAAACAAGTTAAGGAACATTAGTGCATATGTTCCGATTTCGAATCTAAAAGTTTGGAAAATCTATTCCAACCGTCAGATATCACCGTCAAGATGAAATACATGTATGAAAAAAATTCCAACTACATCTGACAACGTTAAAGGCTCGATCGGTACGGTCAAACTGCAAAGTCAAACCTCTAAACGCTTTAAAACGGAAATTGGCCCGTCTAGATGACGTTTTTTGGCCTGACCTTCAACAGAGAATAGTTTCAGATCGATGAGACGCAACTAATCGTATAAAAATTTTCCTCAAAATATTTACCGAACGTCAGGCTACCCATAGGAAAACAGAAGTAAAAAACAGCTAACCGCAACATTCGGTACACAGATTTTGTCGGAATCTTCCCATTTTTCAACCGTAGACGTATTTCAATATTTCGGTCGTATCTTATTTCACGACACTTTTGCATTTGAAGGGTCTACGTATAGCCACTATTTGAAACTATACATTCACTTAAACACTTGGTAAACAAGTTAAGGAACATTAGTGCATATGTTCCGATTTCGAATCTAAAAGTTTGGAAAATCTATTCCAACCGTCAGATATCACCGTCAAGATGAAATACATGTATGAAAAAAATTCCAACTACATCTGACAACGTTAAAGGCTCGATCGGTACGGTCAAACTGCAAAGTCAAACCTCTAAACGCTTTAAAACGGAAATTGGCCCGTCTAGATGACGTTTTTTGGCCTGACCTTCAACAGAGAATAGTTTCAGATCGATGAGACGCAACTAATCGTATAAAAATTTTCCTCAAAATATTCACCGAACGTCAGGCTACCCATAGGAAAACAGAAGTAAAAAACAGCTAACCGCAACATTCGGTACACAGATTTTGTCGGAATCTTCCCATTTTTCAACCGTAGACGTATTTCAATATTTCGGTCGTATCTTATTTCACGACACTTTTGCATTTGAAGGGTCTACGTATAGCCACTATTTGAAACTATACATTCACTTAAACACTTAGTAAACAAGTTAAGAAACATTAGTGCATATGTTCCGATTTCGAATCTAAAAGTTTGGAAAATCTATTCCAACCGTCAGATATCACCGTTAAGATGAAATACATGTATGAAAAAAATTCCAACTACATCTGACAACGTTAAAGGCTCGATCGGTACGGTCAAACTGGAAAGTCAAACCTCTAAACGCTTTAAAACGAAAATTGGCCCGTCTAGATGACGTTTTTTGGCCTGACTTTCAACAGAGAATAGTTTCAGATCGATGAGACGCAACTAATCGTATAAAAATTTTCCTCAAAATATTTACCGAACGTCAGGCTACCCATAGGAAAACGGAAGTAAAAAACAGCTAACCGCAACATTCGGCACACAGCTTTTGTCGGAATCTTCCCATTTTTCAACCGTAGACGTATTTCAATATTTCGGTCGTATCTTATTTCACGACACTTTTGCATTTGAAGGGTTTACGTAATGGTTTCAAAATGTATTCATACATGCATGCACCATCGTACACAAATTCCACATAAAGAGTATACTAAGGATGGTAATCAGAATCATCCTCATCACTTGAGTCAGACGTAGTATAGTAGTTCATATCTGGCAACCGGTGCTCGTACTCGTCGTCTGAGTCATCGTCTGCCTGATACAGACGATTCGGATTAATGTCATACATGGGCACCTGACCCCTAGGAAGTCGAACCACTCTACCCGGCGTCACATTATTATCGCGGATGGTGGAGGATTCCGGAATGTCGCCGGCGTCCGGCTCTTGGTATGCGGTCGCTTCTTGACACTCTGTGCTCACACCAAGTGTGGTAGCACTGTATATGTCTCGCTGAGACAAATGGTTAACTACCTTCCACGTGCCTTGACGAGTCGCCGAAGCGAGCATCAAGCAATAATAACCCTACAATCGTTAGTAGTATAGAATAAGTAGGGATCGTTCTAGGCCGGGGATTAAGGGTACCTGAGATATGAAATTGTTAGACAAACATATATACATATATACATCACAAACATCACACATATGGGGGAAATAGGATTCGGCAGCCCTAGGGCTGCCCTATACTAAGTACGGCATAAAAACAGAAAATAAAATCCTAGGTCTACTATATACAAGTTTGATCATCATCTCTCACGCATCACATAGCACAAAACACAATTTAACACAAAGATTCATATGCAAGAAAGTAAGAGACAAGTATTAGCATGCTCAAAACTTAACTTAGTTTCGACCACAATTAGAGCGATTAGCCTTTTAACCAATTGTTAGACATCTAATGTTTTAAGATCATGCTATTCGCCTTCGATCCTAAAGTTTATGCTAATCCGGTTTTACGCGTTTTAACATTTAAGCGCAAGAGTCTAAAATCGAAAACATGTAAACAAGTAAGGTTGTCAATCATCTTATTTAGCATGCAAGTTCTAAGATTAATAGCCCTTAGTGAATAACACAAATCATAGAGTCCGTCAGGTCCATCTAGTTTGTAATTACCCTAGCAGATTAAACCTAATACCTAGATTATGTTCAGAGACAACACCAAGTATCGATTTTCATGCCCTCACCTTAGATTACTAACCAATTTAAATCCTAAACATGCTTCTAATACCACTGCTCTAATTATCTAAACATACAAAAACCATGTATTAAAAATCGCACAAGTCATCACATAAACTTCAATGAAAATTGCAATTCATGCTCATCATACAAAACCAAACGAAACAAAGTATTTTTTATAACAATACATGTGACTAAACCGAAATTAAAAACACAAGTCATAGGGATGGATCACACTTTAGAAACCTTGGATAGCTTCGTCTTGGTGTGGTGGAAGAGGATCGGCAGTAGCTAGGCTAGGGATAGGGATCGGTGGTGATTGGTGGTGGTGATTTGGTGACTTGGTGTTTCTAGGGTTTCGGCTTAGAACTTTGAGTAGGAAATTTGGTAGAGTTTTGGCTAGTGCTTTGCAAGAGATGAGATACTTTTCTTCATGGTGCCGGCCTCTATTTATAAGAGAAGGGAAAGGCTGATTTGGGAGAGTTTTCCTTGCTAAAAACGAGATAGAAATCTTCAATAAATAAGGTTTCCCAATCCGAGTTGGAATAGGCTTTTCTCTCCTTATTGAACAAAGAAACTCTAGCTTGGCCGGCTTATGATTTCTTTTTGGACACGCATAGGAAGCTTCTTGGAATGATTTAGCACGCTCGCAGTCGCTTGGAGACATTACCGGAAATTCCTCTCTGCTCGCAAGTACAGACTTTGCTAGTATCGGGTACTGGCGAGGCTTCTTAGTGGCGAGTCTGGTGCTGGCGAGCGAACATGCATGCTAGCATGCGCGGATGGTTGGCGAGCGGACATGTACTAGCTGGTGAGCTGACCAGTTCTGGTGAATCTGCTGGCGGATGAAGCTTGGCGGATGCGACCTGGCGGATGAGCTTCTGGCGAGCAAGATCGTGGGCGAGCAAGCAAGGGCTTGGCGAATGAGACCTGGCGGATGATACCTTTGCATCTTCAGTCGAGTATAACTTTTTCTTCAATGCTCTGATTGATGCGATTTCAAATCTCAGATAACTAGACACAAAAAGCCATCTCCCCATAAAACAGTTTGATCAAAATCCTTGTGAATTGACGGGAATGAGTTTTTTAAGTTGGGACAAAGTCCCAGGAAAATCCTGGAAGTCCCTGGATTGGAATGCTCGGACTGCTGTTTTGCAGCCATCTTTTGGGTGACTTCCCGAACTCCGATTGATCTGAAATTTTAACACAACATTCCTCAGCATATGAATATCAAGCACGCCAAATTTCATAGAATTTGGACAAGGATAGATCACAGTTTCATTCATCTCAAAATCACGAAAAAGACATATTGTGCATTATTTTCCAGATTTATCAAACTTAGTCATTTTTCGGATTCTTAACCATTTTTCACAAAACCCTACCAAAATTAGCACTAACTACATTATGACTCAATCTTAGACAAATAAGGGTTAAACAAAGCATAAACGAGGGCATAAGCATATAATATCGTCGCACATTGTGCTCCTATCAACTACCCCACACTTATCCTTTGCTAGTCCCTTAGCAAACTAAATTAAACTACGACTCAAAACAACTATTGCCCCTAACAATTTGTCTCAGGCTCGTATGTACACATAGCTTTCAAGTTAATGCATGAGAATGCTAAGCACGAAAATTCCAAGCTTCATGAATATGTGACATCAATATGAACATATAAGAACAAAATGTAAGCATGTAAACATGTTAAAGCTAATCCAATCCTCCTCACTAGGCATACTCTCTTCTTTTCTCTCGAAGCATGGTAATTCACTCATAAGTATATGCAAGCGAAAGATAATGAATTACAAAGAGTGACTTGCATATATCAAGGAAACGAAAGCACTTTGTGAATTTTCATCGAAAAACCTCATATGATAACTATATGCACCAATGAACCAAAACCATATGCTTACTCTTGAGATAATCTCCACAATCAAATTTAACCATCTTAAGAATCATGAAAAGATCAATAAAAGGGATGTAATGGGGCTAGGCTAAGAGGTATTCGATATTTGGATAAGGAGGCTCAAAACGTCACCGTGCACTTTAGCAAAGCTCAAATCTCCTTATGTCTTCTCGCCAAGGGTCAAATTTCATCTTGTTGGACCCATACTTCATTCTTTTCTTCCCATAAAACATTACAACAATACTCAAGACAATAGCCATGCACACAATTTTTCTTTTCTTGCCTATGCCGTGCCCTTTTTATCATAACTCTCGGCATCATATTTTTCTTTTATTTTTTTTTTTTTTTTTTTGGTCCGAGCTAAACTGTTCTCTTTTCTTTTCTTTACTAAGGCACGGCATGCAAATACATTTTTCATATAAATTCATGGCTAAGTCTACCCCACACTTGTTCTTCTTCATCACACACGCGAAAACGCTTTCAAAAATCAAGCTTTGCCAACACATAAGGTAAATGCATCACTATACTAAGCTCATGGAAAGTGTTTAAGGTTGATGAAAGAAAAGGCTCAACGTAGGCTCAAAGGGGGTTTACTAAGGTGTCCCACGACGGGCACAAATAGGCACATGCTTTATTTGGCAATGGTGGTAAACCTAAATGATCTTTATTCAATCACATCAAAATCAAGGTATTTTATGATATAAACGTTTCGAAAATCAACAAGAGTAAGTTCTAGCATACTAGAGTTCATTAAAAAGCTATGGCACATAGTCATCGAATATGCAAAGAATTATGAGGTTTCATGCTTCCTACAATTCTATCGAATTTTATCTTTTATCGCTCAAGAAGAAAGCAAATTGGCTCTAAAGCTCACATAGGTTATTTAAGACATAAACTAGCTAAAACATGCATGCTTAATAATCAACAAGTCCTACATGCTCCTACCAATGCACATAATCCATGAAACTCACAATTTTAATTGTATGCATAACCATCATCTACGTATGCAAAGAGGAGAAAAACATCATTGACATATTAGGGGCATCCTAAGACTCGAAACAAATTTAAACACTCTATTTTTGTAGAACAATTTTCTGAATTTTTCTTTTCTAACCTAAGCACACAAAATAAAAAAAAAACGGAATACGTTATCCCACCCCACACTTAGAAAATTACATTGTCCTCAATGTAAGCACAAAACAATATCAATGAATTTCCTAAGCATGCAATCGACTAACATATTCCAACATATCATCACAAATCAAAGAAAAAGAGAAGGGTTAAGAAATTTCAAACTCTCGGTGATGGCTCCTTCACTTTTCTTTGATCGACATGGGTTGCCTCCCAAGTAGCGCTTTGTGTTTATAGTCCATAGCCTAGACTTATCACCGTGTTTTTGCATTTGTTCATCGTGCTCCAAAGCATTCCAAATCGGTAAGAAGAAGATCGAGGAGTAATTCATTGCACGTCGTGTCCGATACGGTGCGGTTCTGCGTGTCTAGTGAAATTGGCGTGTCCGGCTGTTCTGCTTGCGTATCCGGCGTGTCCTTTGGCGTGTCAGCCTTGTGCTCGGCCTTGTGTGGCTGTGTGTCAACCCTGCCGGCAATGGCAGGTCCGGCAGGGGGTGTTGGCTCGGCTGAAACCAGTGGCTGCTGCTCTGCAGCATGAAGGTTGGCCGGTTGTGCTCTATATCCGGCAGCTCGGCTTGTTTGTGGTGTGGAATTGGATGGTAGCTCGGCAATATCATGTGGTGGGGGATCATCGAAGTCGGATGCCTCAACGGAATATGGTTTGAATGAATCGTAGTAAGGCTTAAGTCGGTGGCCATTAACTTTGAAACGCTTGGATGTCATACTATTCTCAATCTCAATTGCACCATGTGGAAAAACTTGAGTAACAACAAAGGGACCAACCCATTTAGAGCGAAGCTTACCCGGAAAAAGTCGAAGTCTTGAATTGAATAAAAGAACTTGTTGCCCAACTTCAAACCTTTTACCCCGGATCATTTTATCATGATATGCCTTTGTTTTCTCCTTGTAAATCCAAGCGGCATCATAGGCTTCATTACGGATTTCTTCAAGTTCGTTGAGTTGAAGCTTCCTATGAATGCCAGCATCATCTATGTTCATGTTGAAGGCCTTGATTGCCCACCATGCCTTATGTTCTAGCTCAACCGGTAAGTGACATGCTTTTCCATAAACCAACCGAAAAGGGGACATACCAATCGGTGTCTTGTACGCAGTCCTATAAGCCCATAAAGCATCATCGAGACGATCACTCCAATCCTTCCTTGAAGGTCCAACCGATTTCTCCAAAATGTTCTTGATCTCTCGATTACTCACCTCGGCCATTCCACTTGTTTGGGGGTGATAAGGTGTAGACACCTTATGTGTGACTCCATACTTCCTCAATAAGGCTTCAATAGTGCGGTTACAAAAATGGGATCCTCCATCACTTATCAAGACCCTTGGAACTCCAAAACGTGAAAAGATGTTGGTCTTGAGAAACTTGGCTACTACCTTGGCATCGTTGGTGCGTGTAGCCTTGGCTTCGATCCACTTTGACACATAATCAACCGCAAGCAATATGTAGAGAAAACCCTTACTTGAAGGAAACGGTCCCATGAAGTCAATACCCCATAAATCAAAAATTTCTACCTCAATGATAGGCGTGAGCGGCATTTGGTCTCTAGCTCCAATGTTCCCCATTCTTTGGCATCTATCACATGCTTTACAAAACATGAATGCATCTCTAAAGATCGTCGGCCAAAAGAATCCACATGAAAGCACCTTCAAAGCCGTCTTCTTTGGTCCAAAATGACCACCACAAGCTTCGCTATGACAAAAAGCAAGGATGGATCGATGCTCATTCTCCGGCACACATCTTCTAATAACTTGATCACCACATTGCTTCCATAAGTACGGATCATCCCACAAGAAGTGTCGAGCTTGCTTCCTTATTCTCTTTTGTTGGTGGCTCGGCATCTCTTTGGGAAATCGGTTTGTGGCAAGAAAATTTGCAATGTCGGCATACCAAGGCTCATGTACTTCAAGTCGAAAAAGTTGCTCATCCGGAAAGGTTTCACATAGGGGCAGCCGATCCTCCTCATGCACAAGTCTACTCAAATGATCGGCTACAACATTCTCTACTCCTTTCTTATCCTTAATCTCAATGTCGAACTCTTGAAGTAAAAGAATCCATCGAATAAGCCTCGGCTTAGCATCCTTCTTTGTCATAAGATATCTTAAAGCGGCATGATCACTATAAACAATAACCTTGGAATTCAAAAGATATGATCGAAACTTTTCCAAAGCAAAGATTACCGCTAAGAGTTCCTTCTCCGTTGTTGTGTAGTTGAGTTGTGCATCGTTGAGAGTCCTTGAAGCATAGTAAATGGCGCATGGCTTCTTCTCAATTCGTTGTCCAAGTACCGCTCCAAGTGCATAATCACTAGCATCACACATCAACTCAAACGGCTCATCCCAATTAGGGGAAACTAGTATTGGTGCCGAGCATAATAGCATCTTCAATCGGCAAAATGCCTCCTCACATGCCTTTGTCCACTCAAACGTCACCTCCTTTTGTAACAAGTTGCACAATGGCTTGGCAATTGAAGAGAAGTCCTTGATGAATCGTCGATAGAACCCCGCATGCCCAAGAAAACTTCGCACGTCCCTTACATTTCTAGGGCTCGGCAAGTGTTGTATAAGTTCAACCTTTGCCTTGTCAACTTCAAGTCCTCTTGCCGAAATAATATGGCCAAGCACAATGCCTTGCGTGACCATGAAGTGACACTTCTCCCAATTGAGCACAAGATTTGTCTCTACACACCTCTCAAGTATCTTCTCCAAGTTCCCCAAACATGCATCGAAGGTGCCTCCATACACACTAAAATCATCCATAAATACTTCGATAATGTCTTCAATAAAATCCGAGAAGATAGCATACATACATCTTTGAAAAGTGCCGGGTGCGTTGCAAAGTCCGAATGGCATCCGCCGATAAGCAAACGTGCCAAATGGACAAGTAAAAGTGGTCTTCTCTTGATCGTCCGGGTGTATCATGATTTGATTGTAGCCACTATATCCATCAAGAAAGCAATAGTAAGAATGACCGGCCAACCTCTCTAGCATTTGATCCATAAACGGCAAAGGCATGTGATCTTTCCTCGTTGTTGCATTGAGCTTCCTATAATCGATGCACATCCTATGACCGGTTACAAGTCTTTGTGGCACAAGCTCATTCTTCTCATTCTTGACAACCGTTACACCACTCTTCTTCGGCACAACTTGCACGGGAGATATCCACTTACTATCCGAAATTGGGTAGATCACCCCACAATCGAGCAACTTGATAATTTCTTCTTTCACAACCTTCATCATGGGAGGGTGAAGTCGACGTTGAGCTTCCTTTGTCGGCTTAGCTCCTTCTTCCAACAAAATACGATGAACACAAGTAGTAGGGCTTATTCCCTTGATATCCGCTAAGGTCCAACCTATGGCGGTCTTGTACTTCTTAAGCACTCTTATCAAATCAACCTCTTGCTTCTCACTAAGCATTGAAGACACAATAACCGGTAGTGTATCTTCTTCTCCAAGATAAACATATTTCAAGTGACTAGGGAGCTCTTTAAGTTCTAACTTTGGGGCCTCTTCCACACTTGGTCGAAATTTTGTTGTGGCACTTGGAATTGACAAGAACGAGTTCCGCGGATAAGTTGGCGTGGCATCAAGCTCGGCAGCCACCTCTCTAAGGCTCGGCAATATGGCACAATGCTCGGCATGGTTGCTTGGCTCGGCAATCCCATGCTCGGCATGACTTGGCTCGGCTCCATTATACACTCGTTCTCCCCTCTTGTCAAATCCGACCCCTTGCTCAATCGCTAATTGCTATGCGTCGAGCGAGGTCGACATAACTTGCTCGACCTCCTCCAAAACATCAATGGCACAACCCTCCTTCAAATCAACATTGGGAAATCTCATGGCGTCAAACACATTGAACTTTATCACTTCACCATCAAATTCCATAGTTAGGTTGCCCTCGGCCACATCTATCTTTGTGCGCGCGGTCCTCATGAATGGTCGCCCTAAAAGCAATTGAGTGTTGTTGACCGGCGAATCCTCCATCTCAACCACATAAAAATCGGCGGGGAATATCAATTGGTTGACTTGCACCAACACATCCTCTACATAACCCTCCGGATATTTGCTTGAGCGATCCGCAAGTTGAATGATGACATTATCCTTCTTGAGAGGCCCTATACTCAACGTTTGATACACATTGAGTGGCATGACATTGATCGATGCTCCCAAGTCCAACATAACATCATCGAAACGTGTATTGCCTATGACACAAGGCACATTGAAGCTCCCCGGATCCTTCATCTTTGGTGGCAACTTCCTTTGAATAACGGCCGACACCGTCTCGCTCATAGTTACCACACGAGTCTCTCTAGTATGCCTCCTTGCCGTACAAAGCTCCTTCAAAAACTTAGCATACTTCGGCACTTGCTTAATGCATTCCAACAAAGGGATGTTGACTTGCACTTTCCGGAAAATCTCCAACACCTCTTCATCGGACTTGTCCTTCTTTGTTCTAGCAAAACGTGAAGGGAATGGGGCACTAGATGATGGCACACCTCCCTTTGTATGATTTCCGGCCACACTCTCCTGCTTCTCGGCAGAATTCCCCTTGCCGGTTGCACCTCTACTCCTCTCGGCAGCAACATTGCCGGCATCATCATCATGTTCGGCAACATGGCTCTCCTCGGCATCCCTCTTCTCGGTATTTCCATCATGGCTGCCGGCAATGACAGGTCCGGCAGCCCTCTCATCCTCATTAATACCTTTGAAAGTCACTCGCTTCTTCTTTGGACTTGTTGGAGAAACCAACTCTCTTCCGCTTCGAGTTTGAATCACTTTGGCTTGCTCGTTCCTCGGATTAGGAATTGTATTGCTTGGCAACTTCCCTTGCTCATTAAATCTTCCCATAAAATCCACAACTTGCCCCATTTGAGTCTTGAGCTCACCAATGTCCTTTTGATGATTTTGTTGCCCCGCGAGTAATGCTTGAGTAGCACTTGACAAAGATTGAATTAAAGCATCATAGTTCGGATTGCTTGGCGAAGCTTGGTTTTGGCTCGGCCCTCCTTGGCCTTGGTACGGCACAACTTGTGCTTGGCTCGGCATCCCTCCAAAATTCCCTTGGTTCGGCTGATAAGGTTGCCGAGGCACAAATGGTGGCCTCGGTGCAAACGGCGCTCCTCCCTCTCTCGGTTGCATAGGTGCCCTAAGCACGTTATCATTGTTCGCCCATCGAAAGTTCGGATGATCATTGAACCTTGGATTGAAATTGCCAAATCGTTGGCCTCCTTGAAAACCAATGGCATTGCACTCCTCTACTCCCTCATTAACTCCAAATTGAGGGCATTGTTCGGTCTCATGGCCCTCGGTGCAAATTCCACATACACTAGCACGCTTCTTCATCAAATTACTCACCAAGTCGGTGAGCTTGTCCACTTTATCTTCTAACTTTGAGCTTGAAGACGTCTCATGCACTTTCTCATTCCTTTGCACATTGCCTCGTGCCATGCCAAATTGTTGGTTGTTCAAGGCACGAACTTCTAACAAACTTCTTGCTGCTCCGGCGTTCAACTCCAAAAAGCTACCTCCCGCGGCCGAGTCAAGAAACTCTCTCTCCATGACGCGCAATCCCTCATAGAAATATTGTAGCAAGAGTCCATCGCTAATGCCATGCGATGGACACAAAGAAACTAGGGACTTGAACCTCTTGTAGTAGTCGAAGAAAGTCTCATCTCCGGCTTGCTTCACACTAGTAATTTGCTTCCTCAGATCAGTGATACGTGAAGCAGGAAAGTACTTGAGCAAAAACTCATCCATCATAGTACTCCACGAAACAATGCGACCACTAGGCACCTCAAACAACCACTCCTTTGCTTGATCTTCTAATGAGAACGGAAATGCCTTCATTTTGAAGTGTTGCAAATCGGTCCCTCTTGGACACATGGACTCCGTGGTGAAGTTAAACCACTGTAGATGCTTGTTAGGGTCCTCACTCGGCATCCCATAAAACGATTTCAGCTTATGGAGGAATCCACTCCTCAATTCAATCTCTCCAGTCTTGTCAGTTTCCAAGGGAGGATAAGTGATATTCGAAGGAGCAACACCAGCTCCAGCAACATGACCATTCTGTGATCTGATTGATGCCATGATCTCTTCTTCTTCTTCTAATTCGGCAAAGGCCTCAAATTCTGGGTTCTGAAGATCACACGACGATGACACAAATGAAGGTGAACTCGGCAAGGATGATGACACTGATGAACTGGTTGGTGACGATGGTGGTAATGGCACAAAACGAGCAATAGCGAGTTCTTGGTCTAAACGTTGCAAACGGCCTTGAAGATCTCTTGTCCAAATACTAGATTCGGACATGCACTATTTCTGAAATTTTGCAACATTCAAACAAGTTAAAACATCGTAAAGAAATAGAAAGCAAGAATACATCATTACAAGCCACGGTATTGGCGATTACACAACAAATTTCAAACAATAACACATATATACATTCGCAATGGCATACACATCACACGGCACAACATAAAATTTCGGCAAAGCATACATACAATCGGCACAAGAGAAGAAAATTTGACAAGTTCATGAGCATGTAATCGCTAAGTCTAATTTCTTTTTCAATTTGTTCTAACTCTCGAAGTACGTGGAGCAGAGGAGATAACGGTGCAATGGACTGATACAGCCCCCGGTAGTATCATGCTTAATCCGATATACCTCAAGAGTTTGATCCACACAACATGTTTTATCTTTGAAGAAAATAGGCCACATATGTCAAGTTATGTTCTAGCGTCTAAAGTGAGGTGATGCTTCGGCACAAGCTGTCGACTAGGTCGTGCGGATTTTACGTTTCAAAGGTCATTATAATCACGGAGGGCGAACCCCCTACAGGAACCAGGCAGGACTCGTTGTTGGACACCACGGAGGGCGAACCCCCTATCGACTCACTCACCGAGAATGAACATCAGTCTATGGGCCTTGAGATCCAGTTAAACAAACCTGAGAACCATATCTATGATAATAACTTCCCCATACTTTGTAAAACAAACACGGATCCCTAGCGGTCTCAAGTGTTGATTAAAACCGCCCTCAACCTCATAGAAGTAATACTATTACCGAAGAAACGCTTATATGCGTGGGGGGGGAAGTATCCCGCGTTTCCCAATCTACATAGAAACGGCCTCCGACATAGCACCATTCACATGAAGGGTTTTGGTTATGATCAACAAAAGAGGCTTCACCTACATGTTACACTTTAGAAACTACAATAAACTCAAACATACACAACACTATCAACTCCCTAGAAATTAAACTAAGTGATTACCAACATACATCAATATACATCATGCAACTTCCAAAATTTAAACTCTACATGCCGAAGCATATTTCTACTTTACAAAATCCTAAAATAAACTTAAAATTTACACTTTACACATTCACAACAAAAATTTCCAGCAACATTATATACACAACAATAACATAAAACAAGCTTTTATAACCCCCGGCAACGGCGCCAAAAATTGACGAGTCGCCGAAGCGAGCATCAAGCAATAATAACCCTACAATCGTTAGTAGTATAGAATAAGTAGGGATCGTTCTAGGCCGGGGATTAAGGGTACCTGAGATATGAAATTGTTAGACAAACATATATACATATATACATCACAAACATCACACATATGGGGGAAATAGGATTCGGCAGCCCTAGGGCTGCCCTATACTAAGTACGGCATAAAAACAGAAAATAAAATCCTAGGTCTACTATATACAAGTTTGATCATCATCTCTCACGCATCACATAGCACAAAACACAATTTAACACAAAGATTCATATGCAAGAAAGTAAGAGACAAGTATTAGCATGCTCAAAACTTAACTTAGTTTCGACCACAATTAGAGCGATTAGCCTTTTAACCAATTGTTAGACATCTAATGTTTTAAGATCATGCTATTCGCCTTCGATCCTAAAGTTTATGCTAATCCGGTTTTACGCGTTTTAACATTTAAGCGCAAGAGTCTAAAATCGAAAACATGTAAACAAGTAAAGTTGTCAATCATCTTATTTAGCATGCAAGTTCTAAGATTAATAGCCCTTAGTGAATAACACAAATCATAGAGTCCGTCAGGTCCATCTAGTTTGTAATTACCCTAGCAGATTAAACCTAATACCTAGATTATGTTCAGAGACAACACCAAGTATCGATTTTCATGCCCTCACCTTAGATTACTAACCAATTTAAATCCTAAACATGCTTCTAATACCACTGCTCTAATTATCTAAACATACAAAAACCATGTATTAAAAATCGCACAAGTCATCACATAAACTTCAATGAAAATTGCAATTCATGCTCATCATACAAAACCAAACGAAACAAAGTATTTTTTATAACAATACATGTGACTAAACCGAAATTAAAAACACAAGTCATAGGGATGGATCACACTTTAGAAACCTTGGATAGCTTCGTCTTGGTGTGGTGGAAGAGGATCGGCAGTAGCTAGGCTAGGGATAGGGATCGGTGGTGATTGGTGGTGGTGATTTGGTGACTTGGTGTTTCTAGGGTTTCGGCTTAGAACTTTGAGTAGGAAATTTGGTAGAGTTTTGGCTAGTGCTTTGCAAGAGATGAGATACTTTTCTTCATGGTGCCGGCCTCTATTTATAAGAGAAGGGAAAGGCTGATTTGTGAGAGTTTTCCTTGCTAAAAACGAGATAGAAATCTTCAATAAATAAGGTTTCCCAATCCGAGTTGGAATAGGCTTTTCTCTCCTTATTGAACAAAGAAACTCTAGCTTGGCCGGCTTATGATTTCTTTTTGGACACGCATAGGAAGCTTCTTGGAATGATTTAGCACGCTCGCAGTCGCTTGGAGACATTACCGGAAATTCCTCTCTGCTCGCAAGTACAGACTTTGCTAGTATCGGGTACTGGCGAGGCTTCTTAGTGGCGAGTCGATCTGGTGCTGGCGAGCGAACATGCATGCTAGCATGCGCGGATGGTTGGCGAGCGGACATGTACTAGCTGGTGAGCTGACCAGTTCTGGTGAATCTGCTGGCGGATGAAGCTTGGCGGATGCGACCTGGCGGATGAGCTTCTGGCGAGCAAGATCGTGGGCGAGCAAGCAAGGGCTTGGCGAATGAGACCTGGCGGATGATACCTTTGCATCTTCAGTCGAGTATAACTTTTTCTTCAATGCTCTGATTGATGCGATTTCAAATCTCAGATAACTAGACACAAAAAGCCATCTCCCCATAAAACAGTTTGATCAAAATCCTTGTGAATTGACGGGAATGAGTTTTTTAAGTTGGGACAAAGTCCCAGGAAAATCCTGGAAGTCCCTGGATTGGAATGCTCGGACTGCTGTTTTGCAGCCATCTTTTGGGTGACTTCCCGAACTCCGATTGATCTGAAATTTTAACACAACATTCCTCAGCATATGAATATCAAGCACGCCAAATTTCATAGAATTTGGACAAGGATAGATCACAGTTTCATTCATCTCAAAATCACGAAAAAGACATATTGTGCATTATTTTCCAGATTTATCAAACTTAGTCATTTTTCGGATTCTTAACCATTTTTCACAAAACTCTACCAAAATTAACACTAACTACATTATGACTCAATCTTAGACAAATAAGGGTTAAACAAAGCATAAACGAGGGCATAAGCATATAATATCGTCGCACATTGTGCTCCTATCATGCCTTTGTTCAATGGATCGTCAAGATAAAAGACCTTTTTGGCCGCTGTGGCGAAAACAAAGGGGTCGTCTTCATACACACTAGTGGCGGTATTCACCGAGAGTATGCCGTACTGATCGATCCGTATGCGGTGCGGCCTAGTATCAAACCATCGACACTTGAACAAGTGGACTTTCATGCGGTTCCAATAAATGAGTTCAACAACTGACTGTAGGACACCGTAAAAATCCACGCCCCCCTCTGCACCATCGACCATCACCCCACAATTCTGTGTTTTGCGTTCCCCGTCTCTAGCTTCACATATATACTTAACGCCGTTGACATCACACATTGGGCGGACTGTGGAAGATATCGGCTTCATCGACAACAGCCTCAATTCCTCTGAGTAATTTGTATGACCACCCCTCGCAGCCACTTGCATCAGCTGAAAAATATAACTCAAATCAGTTGGTGTGTTTATGATTAAAGAATAGGGAACTGTAAAAGAAAGCCATCTAATATATATATTTATACACATACCCATTGTGGAAAATAGTCTGCAAACGTCGTGTTGTGGTACTCGACATCACCGTTCACTTCCTTGCAGTGAAGATGGGTTCGTTTCCAATATTGTACCTCCGGACAGTTTATTAGAACCCACCAGTGGGCAATCCCTACCTCATGGTCAGGCAACTTGTCCACACCCTTCTTCTTGAAGCTTCCGTATGGTACAACAGAGTTGGCGACGATAGATAGGTTGAACTCGGGGTCATCTCGACTTGGATGTTGTGGGGGGTCCTCCATCGCTCCCAAGTACAACTTGGCGTACGTTACACACTCATGCGCAATGTAAGCTTCAGCAGTACACCCCTCAGGCGCAGATTTATTGTGCACATATTTCTTGTAGTCTCCAAGTTGTCTGCAAGGTTAACAAGTGCATGTTAAGAGCATGCAACTTTTATTTAAAAAAATGTATAAATCAAATTTATGAATAACATGTACCTTTCGATGGGATACATCCAAGTGTAGTGTACGGGACCGGTAAGCAACAATTGTTGGGGAAGATGGATCATCAGGTGAGGCATGATGTCAAAGAAGTTTGGGGGAAATATCCTCTCGAACTTGCACAAGATAAAAACGATTTCCTCATGCATTCTCATGAGGTCTGATTTTCTAACTTCTCTAGCGCATAACTTCTGGAAGAATCTTGACAACGCCACCAACGGCTCAACCACTTCATCGTCCAAGTACGCTCGAATGAAAATAGGGAAGAGGCGTTGAAGCAGTACATGGCAGTCGTGACTCTTCAATCCGTACATCTTGTTGTCTCGGTAGTTAACACACTTGCTTATGTTACCCGCATAGCCATAAGGATACCTGCATAGCCATTAACAACAATTAGATTTCATGCATATATAGTCGTCCAACAACAGATGGATTCTTTAGGGAATACATGCCTAATTAATAAAAAGTTACCTGACATTACTCAGCCATCCAAAGATTTCATGTTTCTGGTCCCTGGTGACGGTGTAAGGAGCTTGGGGCATTTTGCTCCTGCCCTCTCTCAACCACAAATGGTCCCGCAGTCCCATATTTCTCAGATCAACGCGTGCCTTGGGGGTGTCTTTTGTTTTTTTCTCCCAATTCAAAACTGTGCCAACCACGGCTTCACCCACGTTCTTCTCTATATGCATGACATCCAGGTAGTATCTGGTAGCCAACCTGGCCCAATAAGGAAGTTCCCATAAGATGCTCTTGTGTGACCAGAACCTATACCGATCCGGCCTCTCTGGAATCGTGCGCAACACATCGGGATGATTGCTAAGCGGACCAAAGTCATACTCATTCAACACTGCCAATATTTCCTCCCCTGTCCATTGCTCGGGTGCCCAGCCCCTTCCTTCAGTCCCATCAAAAGCCTGTGCATCGTCCCTAAATGGATGGTCATGCGGAAGCCAACGACGGTGACGCATCTGGACAATCTTGCTGCAATGAGGACTGAAGCAATCAACAGTCATGCACTCTGAACAAGCCCTGTAACCCCTGGTGACGCTGCCCGACAACATACCCCTCCCAGGAAAGTCACTGATCGTGCCAACAAGCATGGCACGCATCCGGAACATCTCATTTTTGAACCGGTCGTAGACCAGGTGGCCGTTCAGACTCAAGTACCGAAGCTCCTCAATTACGGGTCTCAAATACACATCGAGACACTTTCCCGGATAACCTGGCCCTGGAATCAACAATGTGAGCATGTTATATTCCTTCTTCATGCACATCCACGGTGGAAAGTTGTACGGAATCAAAATAACTGGCCACACACTGTACTGAAGCTCTTTCTTGCCAAAAGGGTTGAAACCGTCGGATGATAGCCCTAGCCAAACATTTCGAACCTCTGATGCAAATTCAGGAAACTCCAACACATTCTTCTTCCAAGCCTCTCCGTCGGCGGGATGTCTAAGGGTGTCATCGTCAGGCACATTCCTCTCAGCCCACCATCTCATAGCTTTGGCCGTGAAAGCACACATGAACAACCGCTCAAGCCTATCAATCAGCGGGAAGTACCGAAGTATCTTCACAGCTTTCTTGTTCCCTTTAGGAGTGAACTTATACCGCTCTGTATTGCATACTGGGCAGTATTCAAGATCTGCAAGTCCTTCCCCGTAAAACAGAACGCAATCGTATCTGCATGCATGAATCTTGATGTAGGAAAGGCCGAGATCTTTAAGGATATGTCGCACCTTATGATGACTGGTAGGAAGCCGATGTCCGGGGGGCATCGCCCCACCCCATAGCCGAAGCCAATCATCAACCGATTTGACAGTGCCTTTGTTCTCCGTTTTGATCTTCATCACTCCCATGACAGATTCAAGGACAGTCTTACTGCATCCGGGGTACAACGGAGTCTGTTGCAATGCGATCAGGTTGTTGTACTTTTCCATACCACTTGTGTTGACCGGAGATCGGGGTAATGGCTCGAGTGGCTCAATATCAGGGAAACACTCCATCTCCGGAGGAGGGAGTTGCACATCTGGTGCTTCCTCAAAGACACCGCTCTCACGAGGAAACATATCGTTGATCCAGTTCGTTGTTGGATCATTGGAGGAACTCCCTCTCTCGGCAAATTGTCCATGATCATGACGACCCGCAAACTCTGGTTCACCGTGATAAATCCAATTAGTGTATAGGACCCAAAATCCATATCTAGCCAGGTGTTGCTCCACTGTCTCTATGGAAAACCGGTGTCGTGGGGTGGCACACTTGCACTTTTTACACGGACAATAATGAAGTGTAGTGTCTCCACAGTTAGCCATCACAAAATCCAGGAAACTCCTAACTCCATCATGATACGCCTGATCCCATCTTCCAAGGGTAATCCAACTCTTGTCCATCCTGTAAATTCAAGAAATAAATATAGCTATATATAGATATGTATATATGCACGTACTACGTACGTACGCACGTACTAATTAATTAAAAAATTCATCATTACACACACACATATATATATATATATATATACACATGCATCCCTAAATTAATTAAAACATCGTCAATCTCCCTAATTAATTAAACACAATGTATTTTTTATATATACCAATGCAACAATATATTTTTAATTACAATTAAATTAATTAATATATATATATATATATATATATATATATATATATACATTTTTTCATCAAATTCATCTAAAATCACCTATAAATTAATCACTAATCTTCAACAAAACTTCAATTCTATCTAACCAACATATATATCAACCCATTAATAATCTCATCTCAACACACACACACACATATATATATATATATATATATATATATATATATCAAATTAATCACACATTTATTCTAATTAAACTCTAAATTAACACACCTCTGCATATAACCAACTAAATCAACACACACAGCAATATACGTACCTTTCAAGCTTATGGCCGAGGTTTTGGACGATTTCAGAGCGTTTTTGAAATGTTTTCGACGAATGAGCTCGCTGCTGCGGAATGGATCTGATATAAGAGTTATAGCCGACGAATACCCTCCTCGTCGGCTATAACCAAAAACTTTTCGTCGGCTATAACTCTTATAGCCGACGAATACCATCCTCGTCGGCTATAACCAAAAACGTTTCGTCGGCTATAGTTATAGCCGACGAGTTGTCGGCAGTCGTCGGCTATAATATTATAGCCGACGATGTGCCCGACGAAATAGTAATTCGTCGGCTATAACCAATTATAGCCGACGAAGTGCTGTTTCGTCGGCCGTTTTTTTTCATATCGTCGGCTATAACCCCTTTTCCGGTAGTGCTGGAAGCCCCTGGATTGAAATGTTCGGACTGCCGTTTTGCAGCCAACTTTTGGGTGGCTTCCCGAACTCCGATTGATCTGAAATTTTAACACAACATTCCTCAGTATATGAATATTAAGCACACCAAATTTCATAGAATTCGGACAAGGATAGATCATATTTGTACTCGTCACAAAATCGCGAAAAAGACATGTTTTGCATTATTTTCCAGATTTCTCATACTTAGTCATTTTTCGGACAATTAAACACATTTCACCAAAACTCTACCAAAATTGACACTAACTACATTATGACTCTATCTTAGACAAATAAGGGTTAAACAAAGCATAAACGAGGGCATAAGCATGTAATATCGTCGCACATTGTGCTCCTATCAGTGTATCACATGGTGGTTTGGACATTATAACTTCAACTTAAGTCGGAAAGTGCAAGGTTGAATGTTACATAACCAAGCAATCATCATCAGAAACTAAAACGAAACCGAGGCTTCGCACATTGTGGTGTTGAACACCTTTGATAACTGGAATAAAACGAGGACAAGCCTCTTAGGATTGGTGTTAAAACACCTCTCGGGTTGCACACTAGCCGAAGCTGTGGATGTCAAAGACACATGGTGTTGTGGCACCAGAGTGTGGCGGATGCCGAGCCTACTTCACCTTAACGGGCTGATGGCGGCCCGTTCGCCACCCTTCCTTTTTCAGGGTTGAGCGTTGGTGGGATTATAAGTCCAAAATATAGAGCCTATGTGACCCAAAGGTGGCGTCACAAGAACCACGTGAGTTGTTAATACACGAACCTGATTGCATAAAAACATAAAATTTCTCACAATATGGGAAAACAGAGAAATTTTATTAAGTGCCAACTTGAATACATCAACTTCTAATTCCAAAAGAAACAGACTAACTAGAGTCATAAAAACATGGCGAGTGCCAATATAATGGCGAATGTCATTGCAATGGCGAATGCCATTACAATACTTGATAAACTAGAAAAGCCAAATACATGGACTAATCAAAATTCGGGACATCAAGAGTTTGTGGTTGCGCCTTAGGAGAATCCACATGATGAGCATAATTTGCGTCAATCATCTCGTCCTCAGCATAATTGCTTTCTTCAGACAGAAACTTCTTGTAGGCATTTAACATCTCCTTACTAGCTCGACAATCGCGATGATAGTGTTTGGAGGAACCACACTTGTAGCACGGAGCAAATTGAGCATTCCGGTTATTGCTATGAGGTCTAGGAGGGTTTGGTACTGGACCTAGACGGGGTCCGTGGCCAGCCCGGCCTCCCCCTGAAGGTGGTGCGTATTCGCCACCTTCTCTCCTCCAAGTGTTGGAGCGTCGTGTCACTTTGTTTTCAGCATTCTGATTTCTTCCACGTACTGGATTGTACGGGGCATTGCGGCCTTTATTTTTCTGCTTTGAAGCCTTCCCATAATGAGCCTGTGGTGTTGGAATTGGTTTTGTACCAACAGGTCTCTGGCTACTATTGAGCCTAATCTCAGAATGACGCTTTTTTTTAGCCAATATTGCCATAACGTCAGCGAATGATCTGATTCTGCCTTCATCAACTGAGATCTTATATTGATGTCCGAGGACATCGTAGGCCATGGGGAATGTATTAAATGTCTTCTCCAGAAGATCTTTATCGGTTTTGATGACGCCAACCGTGCCAAGATCCGCCTGTAGACTAATCATATCCTGATTGTATTTGTCTACATTGTCATAATTCGAGAAACAGATTTGTTCCCATTTAAGGGTGAGCTCTGGAAGAAGCATGTCATGGACATTGTTAAATCGCTGCTGGAGCGTGTCCCATAAAATTTTGGAATCTTTTACCGACAAATATTGTCGCTTCAGAGTCGGGTGGATATGGTGCCTCAAATACATGAGGGCCTGATGTTAGAATTATATCTAATGTGGACTCAATAATATCTCATGAGAGTCCAACACACATATGCATCTTGTGAAATAAGTAAAAGAGATTAAATGATAAATACTTAACTTAGATATTAATCTCTATAATCTGTTGAGATAAATACAAGAAGTTTAAATGGTATATATCTCTATACTATGGTTATCATATAGAGTTATCTAATCGGATTGAATTTTGAGTTGCCTTATGAGATGGGACTCAAGTGATCTGACTACAATATAAAAGGGTCCCTGTGCAAGCTTTAGATATCGTACAAAAGTCATTTCTCACAAGTGAGTACTAAGGCTGGAGTATTGCATAGAAGATCTCCTTTGCAGAAGACTAACGGCATTCAACATGAACAACCAAGGTACTCTACTATCCATGATTGTGTTCTCAATTGTATGTGTTTGCTGATAACATGAGATAATGTGTTTGTGCTGATTTGTGGTTCCAGTTCAACATGTGGTATCAGAGCATACCATAAATTTTCATAAATCTTTGTTGTGTTATGCATGATCGATTGAAATTTTCTGCAATGTTTTTTTTCAAAAATGATGAACAAACTTGAGCCAAGAACATGTCGAGGCCCAAAACACAGAACCAGTACAAGCATGAACCCACGACCCATTTAGAAACACGCGGATCCTTGTGACCCGACCCGGTTTTTTTTTTTTTTTTTTTTTTTAAAAAACATAAGCTGCAATGTTTAATAAAAAAAAAAAAGTTGTATTGCATCCTCCGTTCCCAGAATTGGGAATAAGGGTTCTTCACCAAAACCCACTATTACAAATTCATATTATGCAAAATTGATTTCTGCTGCTTGGGTTAATTCATACTATGATCTTGGGTGCATTCTGCTGCTTGATGGATTGCAACATGGTTAGTATGCAAAATTGAATTTTGGAATACATATTATTATTACTGACTTTGTTTTGCAAGCGTGGGATCGTCCTGGTATGTTGTTTCAATGGAAATTTGAATGTTTCTGTTTTGTGTGATTGATTCATGCATAAAAACCTTAGTGCCCTCCTGGGGGGTTTAGGTTTAGGGTAGTGCCCAGATGAAACTTATTTTTTGAATTGTTTGAAAGATGACATGCATGATCTGAATGTCTTATGAATGGTTTGATTAATTTGTGATTTTGTGTATTGTATGTTTGATCACTCACATACATAGCTTGTGAAAGAAATTAACAGATTTGTATATTTTTTCCTCCCGAATTTTTATGTGTTTGTTAAGATCTTTTGAGCAAGCATGATTGGTTTTCTGACAATTTCTTATAAAACTTTGAATTGGGAAAATATAAAGATACAATCACAGGTACTGAGTTGGATAGGAATTTTTGGGATACATGTTGCACACAACAATCTATTTTAAAAGTTTCTCATTCAAACTATACAGAGTACATCACTACCAGAAAAAAGCCCTTTACCGACGAAAAAAAACGGCCGACGACATACTATTTTCGTCGGCTATTCCCAAGAATGGCAGACGATTTTTTCTTTCGTCGCTAAAAATAAAAAATCGTCGGCTATTCCACAAGAATGGCCGACGATTTTTTCTTTCGTCCCTAAAAAATATTTTTCGTCGGCTATCCTAGAATGACCGACGAGTTAAAATTTTCGTCGCCTGTTCTCTTAAAGTATAGCCGACGAAAACTTTTGAAAGTTTGGCCGACGAAATTGAAATTTTCGTCGGCTATAAGTCTTTATATTTTCAGATCTGGACAGCAGCTGCTCATTTAAAAAAAACGAAAAAAAACGGGAGAAAGAGTGAAAAATTTGTGGGTATTGTTGAAATCCGTCCTCTCTTACATTGTGGAGCTATATATAGGTACGTATATATGTATATATGTTGATTTTGAGTTTTAGTTGAGTTGATTTTGAGTTTTAGTGATTTTGATATAGTAAGTGATTTTTTGTTTTGTTGTTGTTTTAGTGTTAGAATGTATGTATATATGTTGATTTTGAGTTGTAGTTGAGTTGATTTTAAGTTAGAGTTTAATTATGTGTTTTAATTTGATGTTATTTTAATTAGTGTTAAAATATATATATATATATATATATATATATATGTTAATTAATGGTTGTTAATAGTGTAATGAACTTAAATAATGGTTGTTAATTAATGGTATATATATATATATATGAGTTGATGTTGATAATAATATATATTGTAATATATATGTGTTAATTAATTTTTTATTAATTAAAGTTATACATATATATTATTATCAGGCTATATATGGATCGAGATAAGAGTTGGATTTCGCTTCCAAGGCATGACCGACGATACACTACAGGAGTTGTGGATTTTTTGCAGTTCGTCGAGGAAAATGCAAACGGGAATGAATACCATTATTGCCCGTGCAAGAAATATAAGTGTCGCAGTGATATGTGTCGATTTCCGATTAGGACAGTATGAGAGCACCTAAAGAGTAATGGGTTTTGGCCGAAGTACAAACGTTGGATATATCACGGTGAGCCATCATTAGATGGATCACATGATCATGGGTAGTTTTTTTAGGCGGGCAATAGTAGTACATCCAACGATCCAACAATGGCATTCGTCAACGACGTTTTCCTTTTGAAAGCGGTGTACGTGGGGAACAATATATGCATGCCCCGGTGCAGCCGTTCCCACAAGTTGTCAACACTGCTGCCTTTGACAAGTACAACAAACTGATTGCGTTACAACAGACCCCTGTGTCTTCAAGTTCTGAGAAGACAGTTCTTCAAAGTGTGATGGAGGTAATGAGGATTAAAGTCGAGACAAAATCGAGCATCAGGCAAGTGGATGAATATCTACAGTACACTTCTTCGTTGTTGGAGGAGGGTCATCGTAATCCTACCAATCACCGTAAGGTCCGAAGTATCCTCAAAGATCTAGGGCTTTCCTACATTAAGATCCATGCATGTGCATTTGACTGCGTTCTCTTCTGGGGTAAAGATGTAGAAGGGAATGACCTTGCTAGCCTTGACACATGTCCGATATGTCAGTCTGACCGATATAAGTTGACGGGAGCAGGCAATAGGAAACCTGTGAAAGTGCTTCGGTATTTTCCGTTGAGAGATAGGCTTGAGCGGTTGTACATGTCAGAAACCACCGCAAAAGCTATGAGATGGCACGGTGAGCGGGACGCGGGAGACGCAGATATCATGACACACATCTTTGACGGAGCGGCTTGGAACCATATAAACAATGAGTTTCCTCATTTTGCGCCAGATGTCAGAAACGTCAGGCTCGGGCTCTCAACCGACGGGTTCAATCCTTTCGGCACCATGAGTCTTTCATACAGTATATGGCCGGTGGTTCTGGTACCTTACAACCTTCCTCCGTGGATGTACATGAAGAAGGAATATAATATGTTGACGTTGTTGATTCCGGGGCCTGGTTACCCAGGGAAATGTCTCGATGTGTATATGAGACCATTGATTGAAGAGCTTAAGGTATTGTGGGACGTTGGTCATCCCACTTTTGACAAGTACAAGAAGGAGACGTTCCAGATGCATGCCATGGTTATTGGTACCATCAGTGATTTTCCTGCTTATGGGATGTTGTCGGGCAGCGTTGTTAGGGGATACAAGGCTTGTCCAGAGTGCCTCAGTGATTATGGGAGCACCCCTCATTGCAACAAGATATGCAGAATGGGTCATCGTGTGTTCCTTCCAGCGGATCACCACTGGCGTTACGAGTCCGCCGCATTTGATGGAACTGAAGAACACGGTGGTCCTCCCAGAAGATGGACGGGAAGAGAAATTTTAGCAGTGCTTAATGAGTACGATTTTGGGCCCCTCAGCAAGCATCCCGATATTGTAGCGGAAATACCTGAAAGACCTGAGGAGTACAAATTCTGGACACATAAGAGCATATTGTGGGAACTCCCGTACTGGTGTGAGTTGCTGATCCGTCACTTCCTAGACGTTATGCACATAGAAAAAAATGTTTATGAAAGTGTGGTGGGCACAACGCTGAACTTAGAGGGGAAGACGAAAGACGGTCCTAAGGCTCGCACTGATCTGCAAAACATGAATATCAGAAAACAACTATGGTTGAAACAAGGGAAGAGAAAAATGCCTCAAGCTCCTTACACCGTCAAGCCTGAGCATAAATCAGAAATTTTCCATTGGATAAGTCGGGTCAAGTATCCTTCAGGCTTTGCTGGAAATATAGCCAAGTGTGTGGACAGACAATTCAACAATCTTTACGGGTTGAAAAGTCATGACAATCATATCCTGCTACAACGTCTCTTCCCTGTTTTCATTCGACCGTTCCTTCCCCGTCATGTTGTGGAGCCGTTAGTAGCGTTGGCAAGATTTTTCCAGAAGGTATGCACACGGGAAGTGAGAAAATCTGACCTCCGGGAAATGCAACAAGACATCGTTCATATCATGTGTAAATTTGAGATGATATTTCCTCCAAATTTTTTCGACATCATGCCTCACCTCATGATCCATCTTCCTCGGCAGTTGTTGCTTACCGGTCCTGTGCACTTCACTTGGATGTATCCGATGGAAATGTACGTATTTTACACCTTATGTTAATTTCCTCATCAATATATGTGATTTAGTATTAATGTATTATCATAACACTTTAAAAACTTGATTTATAGGCAACTTGGACAATACAGTGTGTTGACAGTAGCCGCAGAGGCTACAGCAGGCTCACAGACCCGCAGCAAGTGCCCCAGCACCCGCCCCAAGGCTCGGGATCGGATCACCAGCACCCGGCCTCGGGGTCCAGCACTCTATCCTGCCTCCAGGGACCCTGGGGTCGGGGGCGCCAGCCTGCCAAAGAGGGCATCAGAAGTTACAAACAGAAGGGAACCAGTCCCACATAGAAGAGTAAGGCCAGCCCTTACCCCCAACCACCTATATATGGGCCCCAACTACCCTCTTTATTAGGTAACTTATCTCTCTCCCTGCTTAGATACGTGCCTTGGTTATATATATTCCAACTATACTAACTTAGGCATCGGAGAGGAGAAGACCGGCCCGCCCGGTATTCCCCTTAGTGAGCAGGATTGCAGGAGATCAAGTGGGATTCATCAAGTATCTACTAGACCCCCGGGTTTAGGCAGAAACAATTGGCGCCGTCTGTGGGAATCCGTACGAAAAGTTGTGTTGCTCTATTAATCCTTTGGAGAGGTAGCTACATCCTTCAGTCCAGAAGCTATGGAAGGAAGAAAGATAAAAGCCAGCACGGAAAAACCGAAAGCGCGAATTCAGTTCCCCAACCCGGCCCGTAACATAAAGGCTGAGGTCGGTGCGAGGTTCGCCCTTTCTTCCATCCGAGACGGAGCTCATAATCGCCGGGAACCAGAAAACACCGACCAGAAGGGTCCGGAAGAAATAAAAAAGATGAAGGCAAAGGTCGAGCGCTTGCGGGAAGAGGGCGATCAAGATCGACTAAGAGCGGAGGCCCGATGCCAAGAATTGAAGGCAGTAAACGTTGCCCTATTAGCGGCCCTGGAGCGAGAGGGGCAGCAGAGCACTCCTCAAACAGCGCCGCGGTCAGCAGGCAAAGCTAGCGAATTCCCGCACCTTGCAGTAGGGCAGGCTACGAGAAGAAGAAAGACCGTGCATGTGACCACGCCACTCTTTTCGGAAGCTCTAAAAAACTCCGGCCCGGCCGAGCTCCCGTACTGCACGGGCCAGGCGTCAACCGAACAGGAAAGCTCTACCGCTCGGACACTCGAGGCGCTCTCCGCCTCGGTGGCGGACATAAAGGGCCGCATGGAAACCAGCGAGAGGATGGCAGGGCGACCACAAGGTGGTGCGCGGTTCGACGAGCGTATTGGACCTTTCCCGCGCCGAATTAGGGAATCGGAAAGATCCGGAAGCCAAAGGCCTCTAAGGTTGACCTATTCAGGGGCGGGCTGCCCGTACTAGCACCTGGACAGTTTCAAGTCACAAGCGGGGGCGAGGGGCTACTCGGACGCCATGTGCTGCAACGTATTCCAAGAAACGCTCTCGGGAGAGGCGTTGAATTGGTTCTACGAGCTACCGGTGAATTCAGTCGAAACCTTCGAGCGGTTGGCGGATAAGTTCGTCGGCCGGTTCATTCTCAGAGCCAGGACAGCCCAGGCATCCACAATCCTTTTCGACTGCATGCAAACTGACAACGAGCCGCTACGCGCCTTCATTAACCGGTGGCAAATTGCCACGGCCGGGGTCAGGAACCTGGACAAGCAGATCGCAGGGATGACCTTCAAGCAGGGTTTAAGACCCGGGGAACTTTCGTACAACTTACTAGTACAGGAGCCGCTGGGGTACGACGAGCTGATGACCGTGGCCGTCAGGCACGCTCAGGCAGAGCACGAGACATATGGGGACAAGGCGCCCAAGCGAATAGCGGACGACCTACCACCATCCCGTGGAGGCAAAACCAGGTGGCTAGATCGCAGCCGAGCGCCTGCAGCCACTAGGAAAGCAGAGATGCGGGAGGAGTGGCAACCCCGGCGAAGCGATGGCGACGGTTCTCGACCAGGGAGAAGACCGCCATTTGTGCATTCGATGCAGCCTCTGGCAGCTACGCCAGCAGAGCGACCACAGCGGGCCTTAGCTATTTCGCCAGCAGGAAAGCCCAAAGATCTAGCCCTTCGGACTGATGACCGAAAATCCCAGATAGCGGTCATGAACGACCAGGCCCGCCCAAAGGACCCTAACAACGAGCGACCGCGACCTCGGCAGGTGGGAACTATAAGCACCCGCACTCCCGGGGGGATCGAGGTACACGGGAGCATTAACATGATACACGGCGGGGACCGTATAGATCGGCTTACCCGGAGCTCAAAGAAGCGGTGCCTAAGATCGATCCGAGGGAAGGAGGTGTACGCCTTCGGCGAAAGAAGCGGCCAAGCCGCTAAAACCGGATGGAAATCGATCACCTTTTGCGAGGAGGAAGAGCCGGAGGATTTGATCCAACCGCACAACGACCCCTTTCTCATTACGGTCCAAATAGACCACTAGATAACTAGTCGTATGTTGATCGATACCGGAGCCTCAGTCAACGTAATGTTCCGAGACGCATACAAAGGGTTGCAGAGAGGAAGGAACAAGTTATCCCAGGATAACGAGCCGCTCATAAGCTTCTCCGGTGAGGTCGTCCAGCCTCTGAGATCGGATTACCTACCGATCATCTTCAGCGAGGGAGATAGAACGAAGAAGGAGCATTTGGAGTTCATCATTGTCGACTGTCTATCATCGTACAATGGTATAATCGGTCGGCCAGGGTTATGGAGGCTTAAAATGTTTATAGCCGGCCATATGTTAATGCTGAAGATGCCTTCACCAGCCGGAGTTATTACCATACGTGGGGACCAAAGGATCGCCCGTAAGTATTACACAGAAGCCCTGAGCCACGGGAGGAAGCGGACCGAGGTCTTCACAACCGCTCAGCAGGCGCCCGCGCCGGATCTGAACATTGACCCACGTGATGACGTCAAGTCAAAAAGAGTTGGGCGGTTCATCGAAAAACTGGAGCCACTTTCGGCCGTGGAAGAAACCGAAGCAATCTGCATTTCGGTAGACCACCCGGAGCGAACTGTCGTAATAGGGACGCGGCTCAATCCGGTTGTCAGGCAAGAGCTCATAGCCTTCCTCCAGGACAACAGTTAGGTCTTCGCATGGTCCTATGAGGACATGCCAGGCATATCCCCGGAGATAGCCGTACATAAGCTAAATTTATTACCCAACGTTCCCCCGGTAAGGCAGAAGAGGAGGTCCTTCAGTCCGGCAAAGTATGAGGCAATCAGAGAGGAGATACAGAAATTGAGGGGTATAGGTTTCATCCGGGAAGTCCAGTACCCTCGCTGGCTCGCTAACGTGGTCATGGTGCCGAAGAAGGGAACCGGCCAGTGGCGTATGTGCGTGGACTTCACTAACCTGAACCGGGCGTGTCCAAAAGACAGCTTCCCGCTCCCCCGGATTGACCAGCTTATAGATTCCACGTCCGGTTTTAAGATGCTCAGCTTCATGGACGCTTACGCCGGGTACAATCAGATTAGGATTCACCCGGATGATGAGGAGCACACGTCATTCACAACCGACCGAGATACCTACTGTTATAAGAGGATGCCGTACGGTCTAAAGAATGCCGGGGCCACCTACCAGCGAACGGTGAACCGAATGCTGGAGCAAGAAATGGGCAAAACCGTAGAGGTTTATGTTGATGACATGCTGGTCAAGAGCTTGACTGCAGGGGCCCACGTCCGGGATTTGGCCGTAGTCATCGGCAAGATGCTCAAATTCGGAATGCGCTTAAACCCAAAGAAGTGTATTTTCGGAATTTCAGAGGGCCTATTCCTAGGCCACATCATCAGCCAGCGAGGGATAGAAGCCAACCCGCTGAAGGTCCAGGCGATTTTAGATATGGAAACGCCAGGGGAGAGAAACCAGGTCCAGATGTTGACCGGCCGGTTAGCCGCCCTTGCCAGATTCATCTCCCGCCTAACCGACAAATGCACCCCGTTCTTCAAGCTGCTCAAGGCACAACAGACCAAGAAAATCCATTGGGCAGCGGAGCATGAAGCGGCATTCCAGTCTATCAAGGCATATCTGTCGGCAGTGCCTCTCCTATCCAAACCAGTGCCGGGCGAAATGTTATACCTCTACATAGCTGCATCCGCAACGGCCGTCTCCGCGGCTCTCATTAGGAAGGAAGACACGCTCGAACTCCCGGTATACTATACGGGAAAGGGACTCACTGGAGCAGAGGGCCGGTACCCCGACATAGAGAGATTGGCTCTAGCCCTGATTATTAGTGCCAGGAAGCTCCGACATTATTTCCAGGCTCATTCCATCACCTTATATACCAATCACCCTCTGTGACAGATCCTACAAAAACCAGAGACCAGCGGTAGGCTCGTACGGTGGGCAGTTGAACTGGGAGAATTCGACATCACTTACTCCCCGTGAAAGGCCATCAAGGGACAGGCAACTGCGGACTTCATATGTGAGCTCACCCCAATGGCGGTAGAGGCGCACCCCGCCCGGTGCGAGGACACCGACGCAGTGCGAACCATAAAGACCGAATCAGGCCTCCCCACCGGTTGGAAACTTTACGTGGACGGCTCCGTAACAACCAGGCGGAGCGGCGCCGGTGTCATGATAACCTCGCCCGATGGCCAGTCATACTAGTATGCCTTGCGGTTCCTTTTTAGCACCTCCAACAACGCTGCCGAGTATGAGGCCCTCATAGCCGGTCTGCAATTGGCCAAGGAGTTGGGAATCTCGTCCATGGAGATATACAGCGACTCTAGCCTAGTGGTGAACCAGATGAACGAGGTGTTTGAGGTCAAGGACCCCCAGCTGTCCTCTTACCAGGTTTTGGCCAAAACCCTGATCGAGCCGTTCGAGGGCGCCACGATCCAGCACATTCCCCGAGAGGAAAATAGACATGCAGATGCCCTCGCAAGGCTGGCAACCGGAAACTACCCTCCAGAGTACCGGAAAGCCAAAATTGAAACTCTCCAGAAGCCGAGCATCAGCAAAACCATCTCCGA
The DNA here is from genome assembly GCA_963682095.1 of Potentilla sterilis. Taxonomy (NCBI): domain Eukaryota; kingdom Viridiplantae; phylum Streptophyta; class Magnoliopsida; order Rosales; family Rosaceae; genus Potentilla; species Potentilla sterilis. Next base: position 24,019,021 of record OY821766.1, read on the forward strand.
GATATTTGCGGTAGAGGAAGCGCCACCAAGCTGGATGGACCCAATAGTCAGGTATTTGACTGACAAAACCAGCCCCCAGGATGCCGTAGCGGCCAGGAGGCTACACCTCCGGTGCGCCCGGTACGGTCTCCTCAACGGCCAGTTATACCGAAGGGGGCACAGCTTCCCCCAGCTGAGGTGTGTGACAAAAGAGGCAGGAGAGGCTATCATGCGAGAGATCCACGAGGGGGTATGCGGTAATCACTCCGGCGCAAGATCATTATCCCATAAATCGCTCCGAGCGGGGTATTTCTGGCCAGACATGGCGGCAATGTCAAGAAAAATATCAGGCGGCTGCCACAAGTGCCACATGTACGCCTCTACACCTCATGCCCCGGCAATCGCGTTATCAATCCTGTTGGCACCATGGCCATTTGCACAATGGGGATTGGACATCATCGGTCCTTTCCCAACGGCTGTGGGACAATACAAGTATGCCATCATGGCAGTAGACTATCAGACTAAGTGGGTCGAGGCAGAACCCATGATAAAGATCACTGAGGAACGGGTTAAAAAGTTCCTATGGAAGAACATCTACTGCCGGTTCGGGGTACCGCAGACTATTGTCACGGATAATGGGACACAGTTCAATAATGCTGATCTTATCCAGTACACAGCCTCTATGGGGACCCGGATGTTGTTCGCCTCAGTGGCACACCCACAGACCAACGGCCAAGTAGAAGCGGTCAATAAGATTATCAAGACCCTTCTCAAAAAGAAGCCGGATGCCAAGAAGGGATGTTGGGCCGAAGAACTCCCCGCGGTGCTATGGGCCATCCGGACAACAGCAGCAGAGGCAACAGGAGAGACCCCGTTCTGCATGACATTCGGGAGCGAGGCGGTACTCCCTGTAGAAACTGGTATACCCAGCGGCAGGGTCGAGAATTACGACGCCGAGACAAATGCCGAGGGGCTATTACTCAACCTGGACCTCATTGAGGAGCGCCGCGACCAGGCGCATATGCGCAACCAAACCTACAAATAGCGTATTGCCCGGTACTATGACAGAAGGGTCCGGGAGAGAAAGCTCCAGGTCGGGGACTGGGTCATGAAGAAGGTCCAGAAAAAACCGTTGGCCCTAGAACCAACATGGGAAGGGCCCTACCAGATCACTGCGGCCGTGGGACCGGCAACATTTCACATTGTAGACACCGAGGGCATCTATTCCACCCGGCCGTGGAATATCCAGCACTTACGGTTCTACCCTAAGTAGTAGCGGTCACAGAGCGACAACAGTGTATTTAACATTAATATTGCAATACGCAGTTACGGCGTTAACAAATAAACTACAGCAGTTGCAAGATGTGCATGTACAAGGTAAACAGCTAGCTACCACCCCCGGAGCCCCCAATCCCCGGCCCGCCACTTTTTAGAGCTTGCTCCTGCTCCGCCATCTCAGTTAAGGCTATATCAGCCTCCATCTGCTCAGCATCAAGCCATCCTTTCTCCCTCCACTCCAGATAAGCGTCGCTAATGCCCTTCTCCTGGGCCGCGTCCAGCATCTCTTTAAACTCCACCGACTCCCGGAAGTCGTCGACAGCCTTATCGGCCACTTCAGCAAGCTGGGATTCCGTAAGCTTCTCCCTTCCTTGAGCGACTGCTGTAACCTGACTTTGGAGCTCCAAAACCTTTCCCTCCAGCTCTACGATTCTCCCTTCCCGGGCAACAGCCTGGGTCTGCAGCTCCAAAACCCTCGCCTCCAGCTCCGCGACCCTCCCTTCCCGGGTAGCAGCCAGCCGATCGGTCCCTTCCTGCTCCTGTTGGAGTTCATGGTGCAACCGACCGGTTAGTTCTTTCTCTCGCGCGAGCTCGATGCCCAACCGACCAACCTCCTCTCTTTCCTCCGCAAGCTTGGCTTCCGCCACGTCCGCCCGCACGCTCAGCTCCTCCACCCGCTTTTCCAAACTCGCAGCAGCCTCCCCTCTGGGCTCCGTGGCGTAAAGACTATGAACCAGCTGCCAGACATAAACTAAGGAACATTAGCTCATGTCGCTCCAAGAGAAAGGGAAGCACAAAAACACTTACCCGAACGGCTAGTTCCACGGCTTTCGCCCTGTTCTCGCCCGATCGTCCAGTCCCAGGGTCCTCCCGGTCAAGCCCCAAGGTTTCGATGGTAGCAACCACGAACCTGCCAATTCCATCACCAGAACTGCGACTGGCTTCCGGCACCTGAGTCCTTCGACCAACAGCCTCCACGGCCGGAGCCACCGCCCGCTCGATTGGCCCAGCCGAACTTGACGCCCCAGCATCAAAGGTCCTCGCCCTCTTTGCCGCAGCTTCACCATGGCCGCTTCGACGGTGCCCGAACACTTCTGCCGTTTCTCTCTCCCGCGAGGTCCGAACAGCCATCGGTCGGGCCACAGGTCCTGGACCAGATGGTCCCGTAGACCGCCCTTCCCGAATAAAGAGCGGGGAGTTATTCCCACCGCCCGGTAGCCTTCCATAGTAAGCATCCGGAAACACAAGCGGCACTGGCTTGTCATGATCTCTGCGTCTCTGGGTAGCCGAATCAATAACGGTCTTCGCGGCCACCTCCTCCGTCTCCGCTAATCTCGAGACTACAAGCTCTTCATCCGGTTCGATAGTATCCTCAACTTTAAGCGTGAGTCGGGGGGCATTAGCTGCAAACCGATCAAGTCGAGCGGTCATAACACAAGCAACCATGCAAAAGGATGAAATTGTGCAAGACACCTTACCAGGTTTTCTCCCCATCTTGCATATCTCCAGCACGTTCCATCGGATGAAATTGTAGGAGCTCCGACTCAGTTGGTCCCAGCCATAGAACAACCGGAATATCCGTTGCTTCTCCAAGTCCTCCAGCCGGAACGACTGGTCCCCGATCGGCTGATAAGCCCCGGGCACCTAATAGCCCCTCCAGTTACGCTGCCACCTGCCACCGGCCAACACCACTGACTTCCTCCAGACATCTGAAACCGATGACGGCAGATGCGTGATGGCAGCAGCATGGTCCCGCGCGGCAAAATTCACACAACCGCTACACTGGGCCTTTCTGCAGTAAGAAATCTTGTACAGCGCCCGAAATTCATTAACCGTGGGCGGCCAGTTCATGTGGCTCAGGCTAAACAGGCACCCAAGCCCAAGCAACTGCCTCCACTGATTGCTCGGAAGCTGGGCCGGGGAAGGATTTAGTGAGCTCAGCATATACTGAACAAATTCCGGCAGCGGCAGCGATAGTCCGTGTCGGAATTGATCGTCGAAAACAGCAACCCAGCCCGGTTCCGGGTTACAGGCCAGTTCCCCGGGACGCAGGCCTCGAAGTTTAACAGAAGAATCAATGTCCCACTTCGCCCGAAACTCCCTGATCTCTCTTTCATCCATGCTTCTGACCGGCTCATCACAGAGAATCACCCTGTCACCATCCAGCAGCTCGTGCCTTCTGGGCCCGCGGCTTGCGCCGTCATGATGCGCAGATCTCCCAGACGCCATAATCCTAACACAAAATAATTCAGATCTACAGCAAGGTGGACGAGGAGAGCAGAAGGCAAAAGGTTTAGGCAAACTGTGGTAGGAGGTGAGCAGAGTGGACAATAAATAGGGCAACAAGAAAAGCAAAGCAACCCCAGCCGTGGATTCCCTCCATCTCAGACCGCTCTCTGTCGACACGTGTCCCAGCATGGATAAGGGATCCCATCCATCATAACTGATGGACTGATGGGCTCTCCCCTTCATCGCATGTCCGCCACCTGTCCCACTTACCAGCAGCATTTACGAAGATAGGAGCGAATAACTAGGCGTCCACTCCCCTCGTTCCACCAGAAAGTCAACTCTGAGTCAATCCGGCACCATGGCACGAGTATGATCATTCAACCGGCTGCATGGCTTCTTCATTATATATCTTGAAGACCTCTCACCGCTTGTGATTTTTCCAACCGCTTCGAGAGCATTTATCAAGGTACGCACCCTCCTTCTAGCACCATCATCGTTGCATATCAGTGGGGGACTCGTCTCGATATGGCATGTCGCCCGGTCAAGATCCACCCAGCACTATGACATTCCACTGGCCCTGGGACATTTAACCCACTCCAAGGCATTCTACCGGTTGTCACATTCCTTCGCCTACGGGCAGGAACGAGCCAACAACAAAGGCTTCTAAACGCATGGGCTTTATAAACCCGGGCGAGCTTACATCTAACCCATGTACTCTTGTCCAGCAGGATAAAAACCCTGCATCACACTGAACTGTGATACATTTGGGGATACATGGCGAGACTCGTTATCTCAACGCCACTCCACTGGGCAGATTGTTTCTCTAACACAGAACAAGTCTCCCCGCAGGCTAACAAACCTGCACACTACCTCAACGCTTAACCAACAAAAGCTGAGAAGAACTAGTAAGTGTTAACCGATGCCTCGGTACGGCCGTAACACTCTCCGGGATGCCTGTTGGCCTAGTCCACGCACCAACAGGCCCTCCCGTAGGCTAGCATCTCCGGGACTCGTCTCGATATGGTAGAACGCCCGGGCGAGGTCCAGTCTGCAAGTTCATCCGGGACTCGTCTCGATATGGCAGGACGCCCGGTCGAGCTCCCGAGAACTCCGCCTCGCACCGATATGGCAGAACGCCCGGGCGAGGTCCAGTCTGCAAGTTCATCCGAGACTCGTCTCGATATGGCAGGACGCCCGGTCGAGCTCCCAAGAACTCCGCCTCGCACCGATATGGCAGAACGCCCGGGCGAAGTCCAGTCTGCAAGTTCATCCGGGACTCGTCTCGATATGGCAGGACGCCCGGTCGAGCTCCCAAGAACTCCGCCTCGCACCGATATGGCAAAACGCCCGGGCGAGGTCCAGTCTGCAAGTTCATCCGGGACTCGTCTCGATATGGCAGGACGCCCGGTCAAGCTCCCGAGAACTCCGCCTCGCACCGATATGGCAGAACGCCCGGGCGAGGTCCAGTCTGCAAGTTCATCCGGGACTCGTCTCAATATGGCAGGACGCCCAGTGGCGGAGCCAGCACAGCGCGGTGGTCAGCAACCGCTCCCCATGTCCGCTGGAAATCAATGGGCTGGGAGCGGATCTGTGCTGGTTGGATCAACAGTGATTCCTTCTAAACTAGACAACGAGCTGCCGTGACCAGTGACCAATTGCAACACTACCGTCCAGTGAAGGTCATCATCAATCTGTAAGTTTATCTGGCATCTAGTATCTTTTTCATTTGAAATCCTTGTTCAGCTGATTCCATGAAGAAATTCTGACAATTGAATTGGGACTGTTGTTTTATCCTGTCTAACTTATGATGGGCAGATTCTTGTTTGTTACTACATTAGAATTTGATACTTTGTTAGCTTCTACATCACGTACAATTAACTCTGGCATCTTTTGAGGTGCATGAAGATCAAGTTTCACATTTTCAGCGTAGCAACTGTTACTTCTAAACACATGGTCCTGTCACTTTACACTATAATCACTACATAGGTTGGTTCAAATTTATGTATGGATATTTTGGGTAAATAGAGGCTACAGTTACACAAGGCTTTGACATTGATTTTAATACTCACACTGGATATAAACTATGTGATTAGATGGTTCAGTAGGGAACTCAATGGATCTCTGTACTTAAATCTAATTTATCTTCCTTTCTAGATATGCTCCAAGCCCTCTGTATGAAGTCCTCTATCTAGAACTTGGATGTTACAGAAACATTGAACAAATCTTTGTGATTCCTTAAGAAGGCAGTGATAACACATGGAATCAGAAAATGCAGGAGCGTACGTTCATGAAGATTCTTTCAAACTGACTAATAGGAGTAATGGCTGTTACTAACTGACCTTACCTGTGTACTGTCTACAAACTTCTCTGATAAAAACATTTCTTGCTTTGTGTTGTGATCTATACAACTTGGATCAAGAGCTGGGTTTTTTTTTATTGTCTAGAACATGGGTTGTCTGTGAGGCAATGTGCTTTTATTGACAGTTGTTATTGGCTTTTAGCTTAAGCACATTTGGTTGAGGTAGTGTTGCTGTTAGCAGTTATGGTGGATTGAATAAAAACAAACTTCTCTGATCCAAACATGAGCTTTGTGTTGTGATCTATACAACTTGGATCAAGAGCTGGGTTTTTTTTTATTGTCTAGAACATGGGTTGTCTGTGAGGCAATGTGCTTTTATTGACAGCTGTTATTGGCTTTTAGCTTAAGCACATTTGGTTGAGGTAGTGTTGCTGTTAGCAGTTATGGTGGATTGAATAAATTGAATGATCATAAGAGGTTTTAAAGAGTTTGATGGGTTAGGAAGGAAATGATGGCTTCAGGATATGAAATCTCGCCTCAGGTGACCGGATATGTTGGTGGGTGCTCAAAGGACAGTGCTGGAATGTCTGCTCCTGCTCCTGCCATGGAAGATCACAATGGTGAAACTTTGGTCAGTTCCAATCAAGTCCCTACTGGCAAGCCTCCGCGGAACATTTCAGTTATGAGGCATTGCACTAGCTCTGCATTTTTGTGTGAATCAGTAAGTAAAGTAATTGCCTTTGTTCTTCTTGATCTTTGGTGAATTGGGTGTGCTGTGTGCAAATTATTATAAAAAAAAAAAATTCTGCCTAGGATGTTTAGGATCAAGATAAGAATGTGTAGCATGATTACTTTCTTTATTGTGACCCTGCAAGGCTGGAAGTAGTAGATGTGTCATTGTGGAGGAATTTGAGTGGTATTAGTTGAAACTAGTCTGAAGGGAAACCATTTTTCAGTATGTTGAACTTAATCTACTTGTAAATTAGTGTCCTTAGCTTTTAGAGCATTATTGATCCTTTAGATGCAATTAAGTAGATCAACTTTTCTTTAACGTTTTTTATCATTACCTTTCTTTGATCTGCATCTTGCATGCAATGGTCTGGTGTGTATATATAAGCAGGTATTTGCTTAGGTGAACAATTAACTACTATTTGATACAGTGAGGTTTAAATAGAGTGACCCTTAAGTTGGAGTACTCTGAAAATCCTTGAGATTGACTACTTATACCTCCATGACCGTTTTGTTCTAGGATTCAGATCTTGGAAATTTTGGCTTGAAGTCGTCTTCAGTTGAGACATCGGCGTTTGTTTCTGTATTCCGTTCGGGGAGCTGTTCTGAAAAAGGACCTAAACAGTATATGGAAGATGAGTATATTTGTGTAGATAATCTTGAGGAACATCTTGGTGATTTAGTAAACTTGCCTTCTCATGGGGCATTTTATGGGGTGTGTAACTTACTCTTGTTACTTTCTTTTCAATTGGAACGGTTTTGCAGTGATAACCACACTTCTCCACTTGTTCCAATGATACAATATGAGACCAAATGGCCTCTTATGTTCTTGCTTTGTTTGTTGACTTCTGCAGGTCTTTGATGGACATGGTGGTGTTGATGCTGCATCATTCATAAAAAAGAATCTGCTCAATTTCATTGTTCAAGACTCTCATTTCCCAAATGGCCTTAAAAAAGAAACTAGAAGCGCTTTTGTGAAGGCTGATCATGCATTTGCGGATGCTACCTCTCTTGACAAGTCCTCTGGTACCACTGCTTTGACTGCCCTTATCTTCGGAAGGTGAGGATTGGTACTTTCTATAACATCTTCGATTCTCATGTAGGAATGGAAACAAATTTGTTGGCACTCAATAATCACTGAAGTTGATATAGCATAGCTGATAAAACTGAACATTTATTCATTGATGTACTGTTGCAGGAACATGCTAATTGCTAATGCTGGTGATTGTCGAGCTGTATTGGGGAAGCGGGGAAGGGCAATTGAATTATCTAAAGGTCATTTTTTTTGGAATGCTTGAGCAACCAATTTCCGCTCCCCTCCTCCCAAAATCCTGGCTCCGCCACTGAGGACGCCCGGTCGAGCTCTCGAGAACTCCGCCTCGCACCGATATGGCAGAACGCCCGGGCGAGGTCCAGTCTGCAAGTTCATCCGGGACTCATCTCGATATGGCAGGACGCCCGGTCGAGCTCCCGAGAACTCCGCCTCGCACCGATATGGCAGAACGCCCGGGCGAGGTCCAGTCTGCAAGTTCATCCGGGACTCGTCTCGATATGGCAGGACGCCCGGTCGAGCTCCCGAGAACTCCGCCTCGCACCGATATGGCAGAACGCCCGGGCGAGGTCCAGTCTGCAAGTTCATCCGGGACTCGTTTCGATATGGCAGGAAGCCCGGTCGAGCTCCCGAGAACTCCGCCTCGCACCGATATGGCAGAACGCCCGGGCGAGGTCCAGTACTATCTATATTATAAACGTACTTATAAAAATTTTACTTACCGTCAGCAAACAGGTACTCACCTCGGTCACGCCCAATCTTTAACGCGGACTTGGGGGACTGGGCACCGGTAGGTTGGTAACCCTGCGGGTCTACAGGGCAAGAGCAAGATAGAGTTAAGTCCCCATTCAAGATTGCACTTGACCGGGAACTTGGGGGACTTGTTGACAGTAGCCGCAGAGGCTACAGCAGGCCCACAGACCCGCAACAAGTGCCCCAGCACCCGCCCCAAGGCTCGCGATCGGATCACCAGCACCCGGCCTCGGGGTCCAGCACTCTATCTTGCCTCCAGGGACCCTGGGGTCGGGGGCGCCAGCCTGCCAAAGAGGGCATCAGAAGTTACAAACAGAAGGGAACCAGTCCCACATCGAAGAGTAAGGCCAGCCCTTACCCCCAACCACCTATATATGGGCCCCAACTACCCTCTTTATTAGGTAACTTATCTCTCTCCCTGCTTAGATACGTGCCTTGGTTATATATATTCCAACTATACTAACTTAGGCATCGGAGAGGAGAAGACCGGCCCGCCCGGTATTCCCCTTAGTGAGCAGGATTGCAGGAGATCAAGTGGGATTCATCAAGTATCTACTAGACCCCCGGGTTTAGGCAGAAACACAGTGATTTTGTCCAAAACAGATCCGCACCTGAACGATGTATAGCTGAAGCATATATTGCGCACGAGTGCGTCACCTACATGAAGCTGTATTTAGGAGCGTTACAGGAAAGCATACCGGAAGATGTACCTTCACAGTTCAATCTTTCCATACTCTCCGACGATGTTGTACTCAGTGGAAACATGCCAGTTTCCTACAAGTTGAAAGATTATGAGGTAGCCATTGCACATTGGTGGGTACTAATCAACTGTCCAGAAGTTCAGTTTTGGAAGAACATGCATCTAAACTGTGATGGAGTAGCAGGTGATCTCGATTACCACAACAGGACATTCGCAGAGTATTTCGGCCGCTGGGTACGTAACTTTAACACTATTCTATACGTGTTTATATATTATTGTGTATAATTATTCATATTTATAGTTGATTCTGATGGTTGCAGATGGACCTTATTAAAAATGATAATCACCCAAATTGGTCGCACGAACTCAGACTTCTATCGATGAAGCCGGTCTATTCAAAAGTTTATGCGACGTGCAAGGTGAATGGTGTGTTATTTCGATGTGAAGAGAGAGACGTCAGACTGAAAACACAAAATTCAGGGGTTATGGCACATGGTGGGGATGATGGAGTTGACTATTACGGTGTTCTCCATTCAGTTGTGGAATTGCATTATGGGGAAGGCATGAAAGTGCACCTTTTCAAGTGTAGATGGTTTGACACACGGCCGCAGAGCATGAAAACCGCTCAATACGGTATAACTTCTGTGAACACTAGTACATCATGGTATGAGGATGACCCATTTGTTTTAGCCACATGGGTGAAACAAGTGTTTTATCTTGATGATCTCGCCAAGGGTGACCCGTGGAAAGTAGTCAACACTATCCACCATCGCAACATTTACCGGGCGTCTACACTTGGAGTGGCTGAAGAGAACGAGGAAGGTGGCACCGCGTATCAAGAGCCCAACTCAAACGGTATTCCTGACTCCTCTTTTATTCGCCTAGACAGGCCGATGCGAATTCGACGTGAAGAGCCACTGCTTGTTGATGTTGATCCAAATGAAGAAACTAACGAGGACTCTAGTAGTGAGGAAAGACATAGATTACCCCTATCAAGCAATTCAGAAACCAAAGAAGACTCATCTGATGATTCCGATTACAATCCGACGGATTAAGTAATTTAGATGGTGTGATCCTTTCATTTGTAATCCACTCATTTCTAATGAACGGGCGTGGGGATGAGCCTCCCAGCTAGGCTGGGTTCCAAACCCCTTAAAAAAAAAATTTGAAATATGTTGACTGCTGGGTTTCTGTTTTTTTTTATGTTCAATTTCGGTTATATATGAACAGGACATAGGAATACGAGAGGTGTAACACCACTGATTTTTTTTTTCAAAGAATAGCCGACGAAATATGCATTATTTCGTCGGCTATAATAACAATAGCCGACGAAAAATTCGTGATTTCGTCGGCCAAAACTATATTGAAAAATACATATTTTATTTTAGACAGAAAACGACAAAAGAATAGCCGACGAGTACTAGGTTTGATTTCGTCGGCTATGATTAAAAAACAAAAAAACAAAAAAAGACCACCTTCCATTTTCTATCACTATCGACAAACCATTGCTTCATCCTTCAAATGCAAATATGTCGTCAAATAAGATATGACCGAAATAATGAAATACGTCTACGGTTGAAAAATGACAAGATTCCGACAAAATCTGTGTGCCGAATGTTGTGGTTAACTGTTTTTTACTTCCGTTTTCCTATGGGTAGCCTCACGGTCGGTAAATATTTTGAGGAAAATTTTTATACGATTAGTTGCGTCTCATCGATTTGAAACTATTAGCTGTTGAAGGTCAGGCAAAAAAAGGTCATTTAGACAGGCTAATTACCATTTCTAAGCGTTTAAAGGGTTGACTCACCCGGTTGACCGTCCCGATCGAGCCTTTAACGTTGTCAGATGTAGTTAGATTTTTTTTCATACATGTATTTAATCTTAACGGTGATATCTGACGGTTGGAATAGAGTTTCCAAACTTTTAGATTCAAAATCGAAACATATGCACTAATGTTCCTCAACTTGTTTACTAAGTGTTTAATTGAATGTATAGTTTCAAATAGTTACTATACGTAGACTCTTCAAATGCAAATGTGTCGTGAAATAAGATATGACCAAAATTTTGAAATACGTCTACGGTTGAAAAATGACAAGATTCCGACAAAATCTGTGTGCCGAATGTTGCGGTTAACTGTTTTTTACTTCCGTTTTCCTATGGGTAGCCTCACGGTCGGTAAATATTTTGAGGAAAATTTTTATACGATTAGTTGCGTCTCATCGATTTGAAACTATTATCTGTTGAAGGTCAGGCAAAAAAACGTCATTTACACAGGCCAATTTCCGTTTTAATTTAAAGCGTTTAGAGGTTTGACTTCGTAGTTTGACCAAAGGTTTAGCCGACGAAATATTTGATTTCGTCGGCTAAACTCTTGCGATCCGCTTATTGTCCATCATTGGATGACTCAGATCCAACGGCTGCTGATTGTCCAAAGCATAGCCGACAAAATATTTAAATTCGTCGGCTAAACTCTTGCGATCCGCGCCTTTTCATTGTCCGCCGTTGGATGGGGGAAATC